>LPNX010182371.1:4549-75782 GCA_001517045.1 Pseudotsuga menziesii | reverse complement strand
GGGGGGGGGGGGGTTCCCATGAGGTTTTCCCTATTTTACTTACTTTATTAAGAAGTATTTTATTCATTTAGATTGTATGTGTGACTTTTGTCCTACTTGTTAGGGCCCAATTTTTCCAAAGTCAGGATTAATGGGGGGTGTTAGGATTAATTAATCCTCCTTTGTCCAATATAGTCTATTTGGTCATTTTTCCTAACTTAGGGAGTTATTATTACTGTACTAGAGTGTGTGAAACACACCTAGATTTTATATGCCACTTACTGCATGTGCATGCATGATTTTATATTCCTATGGGAGAAATCCCTACATTATAGGAGCCCACTCTGAGTGTTGCCAGTAGCCTCCATCAAGTGGTTGTGGTAGGTAAGCAGTTATGTTGAGTTAACCTATAGCTACAATTAGTTAGATCAATTTCAATTAGACTAAGGATAGTTTTGCATGCATTAAGGGAGAGTGGCACCTTTTTCCCACCTACCTCATCAATTAACTTATTGTAGATGGATTTAGACATTCAGAGTTAGACTAGTGAGCTCCAATAGTGATTTAGACACACTGAGTTAGCTAATCAATCAGTTAGAATAGATAGATTTGAATCCAATATTTAGCATTCAAATTCTATTTATTATACAATCATTGTATTATTTATTAATGAATGAAGATTAATGTTGTGATTATTTGAGAAATTATTGTCTGATTTATCTGAAATTTGTGGCATGAATTTCTTGTTCACTGTACATTCTCTTTGATTATTCCACTGCATAATTCACTTCCTACAACTTTCATATTTTCCTGTAAATTAATGGTTCACAAATTTAACAGAAAAGGTGTGTGCATCATGGGGGCTTCAGTAAATGAATCTCTAGCATAGCCCTTTTGTTTGTGGCATATGAAACAATACCCCTAATTTCAATAAATATTGGAAAATACATCCCAAATTTTTTTTTTAACCCCCTCCCAATATACCTTCCCAATTTTAAAAAAAATCCTATTTTCCCTATATACTGTATGTATTCATTTTTTCATTTACATTTTTTATACCCCTTTATATATCTAGTATATTGGCATGATACCCCTCTTATGACCCCACATGCATTCTACAATGCACCTTGCTTCTTTCGATGTATATTGTGGATGCACATTACTTCACCCACAATGCAATTACTAAACCACATATCATTCACTACATTTATCACAAACTAGAAACCCTCTTGTTTCAGGTGCAAGCTAACTCTTGCTACTCCGAAACACTAGTAGAACAGACCTATTAGGAGTGGAGGTAGGTACTCTACAGGTTATCTCTCAAAGTTGAGTATGGAGCAAGGATCAAAGTGTTCCCATTTGTACCTTTGAGACTATGATACTACTCCTCACTCTCTCAATTCCTTATCCCTTCAGCCTCATCATATTCATAAAGAAAGGTGGATACCCACAACATGCTAGATATAACATGTCACAGAGGAACAAGATCCATAGAAACCCTGTAAAAACCATCTCATTTGAGGAAAAAAATTATGGAAATAACCCTCTCAAGCAATGTGGCATCTTACCATTGCAATCATATAAACATGAGGTAGATGTTAAGTTCCAAATTTGAATTTGGAACTGTTAGGAAGGGGAAAGAGAATTCGAGGTATAATGCAAACATCCATGCATATATGTGTACAAATGGATGAGTAAGCCAGGAACACGACAACCCTGCAAAGTAGACTATTTGCATTGGAAAGAAATAGAGCATCTCTATGATGCAGATTAGAGGAAGTTGAAAAAACAACAATCTTCACACATGCAGGAAAAGTGTAGCATTGAGCATATATCGTTAGAACCTTATGCTGTAATAATTTAGATCAAGGTTGGATCACAACAAAATTCTGGTGTGGAAAGTTGGATTGCCAAAATGGAAGGCCACTTCAGAAGATAAGCATCTCCGGGAAAGAAAGAAAGAGCTACCTATGAACCCAAGATATTCTCCACATCCTAGGAATGATCATGAGATGGGGAGTACTATTGAGTCCTAACTCCAACAAAAAAAAAATGTATTCATTGAGCTTGACAGTCAAGATAGCTGATGACTAAATAGTCTTGACTCTTTAGTCATCTACAATATATTTTGGTAGTTCTATTTTGTTGGAAAAATGTTAAATGTTTGGTAATGCAAGTATTGGTATTTTATATTTGATAAAAGGATTTGCTTCCTAGATTTTATGGTCCTTACTAGATGTTGAACATGCAAGCATGCATTCAAGGAAACATATCAACTATATTTACATCATGGTACAAAATCTAATAACTTGGACATGATATTTAAGTGCATGCAGAGGTTGCTTACACTAGGAACAATGTGAAATTTCTCTTAAAACTGACACCCATCCTGCATATCAAAGAGTGGTGTATTTTAGAAGAATATAAGTAAGACTCAAATTTTAAAATTTAGTGTGATCATATTGTGAATCAGTGTTAAATGATCTCACCTTTGTAGGGAATTATGGAATAAATATTGAAATGTGTCCATTTAACTTGTTTATTTTCCTACTTGGAATTCCCAACATCAAGGAAGTAAGTTAATGATCTCAACATGTAGAGAATAATACACTGGAAATCCAAATATGGTTTTTTGAACTGATATTGGTTATACTTGGAATGCCTAAGAGTGGAAATCAATGAATGGTTAACAATTTGTAGAGATGCATATGAATGAATGTGCTGGTTCAATTCAAAATATCTTGTTGGTTTCCCTATTTCCCCAATAATGCATCTATAAGATAATATTTCTCAACCAAAAAATTTACTCTCTTTGTTCATGAATTTACTAGTTGATGAGAAACCCCTCCATGTTTCAGTTCAACAATCAAAGGGGCTCTATTGCTTAGTTCCTATTGTGGAGTTATTCTATTAAATATTTTAATTCAGGCAGTTGAATTCTTGCATTCTCATGCTAGGTTGACAAGGTAGAAGAAACCTGAAAGTAATCTTAGGATTTCAAGGGTAACGGTGTTAGATTTTTATCATTTAAGCAATATGATCTGGGATCTTATTTGAGAGAATAACATGCACAAAAAAAATAATAAGAGACAAGAGACACAAAGAATTTTCTTCGAGGAAACTATAAAGGAGAAAACCCCACAACTTCCTCAGAGATAGAATGAGCACCAATGGCAGTAGTAAAACCCAAAGATAGAAAATATGATCTACATAGTTGTTATGTCTCTCTCACTTGATAGAGATTCTCCTATCTCACTCATGCGCCCTAGTGAGTGAGTGTGTGTGTGATAAATAGAGAGGCTCACTCTTTATTTATATTCTTTCGTTCACTTAAAGTCCACTCCAATAAGTCGGCCCCACATAACAATTACATACCAGGGCCAACATCTCTATGAGAGTCTAATAACCCTAGTGCCCCACAAATGTGTGGACTTTTTGCTTCGATCAACAAGGAGGGTTAACCTTAACTCAATTGTGGGGACTATTTCCCTGACTTACAATGGAGGGTTAACCTCAATGATTTTACATGACTTGTTTACATTATTGATTCTCTCGATCAGAACATCGAGGCATGACATGACTCAATTACATTATAGATACTTACCGGAATAAACATCGAGGTACAATACATAAGATATACATTCCGAAGTTACAAATACATCAACACTCTCTCTTAACTAGGAAGGTATTCTCTTGACACAATTTATCAACACAAGTCTTCTTCTTTGTATCATCTAGATCATCATCAAGTCATCTTCTTCTTCAAGTCATCTTCACCTTCAAGTCATCTTCATCATCTTCATCATCTTCATCAAGTCTGGATCATCATTGAATCATCATCGAGTATGGATCATCACTTGATCTGGAGCATCATTGGATCATCACTTGATCTGGATTTTCACTGGATCATCACTAGATCATCATCAACATCACTACTTCCACTATCTCAATCAAATGGTGCTATCTCTTCATTATTCTCATCATAGGAAGTTCTACAGAGCCAACCCTTTTTCATGCTAGTTGTAGGCCTAGCCTCCAGGTAGGTCTTTAACATCTTCAACACTTATATCTGACCATGGAATGAACCATGTCAGAAAGGACTGCCCAACACTTACATCTAACCATGGGAGGAACATATCCAAGAACCATGTGAGAAAGGTACGCCCAACACTCACATCTGGCCATGGGAGGAACACATCCAAAACCCATGTCAGAAAGGCCTAGCACTCACATCCAACCTCATCTTGTTAGAAAGGCTCTGCACTTACATTTGACCTCATCTTGTCAGAAAGGCGCTGCACTTACATCCAACCTCATCTTGTCAGAAAGGCTCTGCACTTACATCCGACCTCATCTTATCAGAAAGGCATTGCACTTACATCTGACCTCATCTTGTCAGAAAGGATATGCACTTACATCCAACCTCATCTTGTCAGAAATTCATTTCACTTACATCTGACCTCATCTTGTCAGAAAGGCTATACATTTACATCTGATCATGTGGGAACACATCCTGCAATCACATCAGAATGGATCTGCACTGATCATGTGGGAACACATCCCACAATCACATCAGAATATCTTTGCACTTATATCTGATCATGTGGGAACACATCCCTCAATCACATCAGAATGGCTCTGCATTAATCATGTGGGAACACATCCCACAATCACATCAGAATATCTTTGCACTGATCATGTCGTAACACAACCCACAATCACAACAGAGCATCTCTGCACTTACATCTAACCATGTGAAGCTCAAGCTTCCACCATGTCAGAAAGGCCAATGGACACATCAATTCCCTTTGGAGGGAACCTCGATCTAGAGAACACCAAGCTTCTCCCTGAATTAATCAAACTTCACTCTGGCCATTTCTAGTATAGAATCACATCAGGGCTGATTACGTCCAAGGATAACCTGCGTGATTTGTGAGGATCGATTACATCCAAGGACAACCTACAGGACCATTTATGTCTAAGCCACCTACGAGCTTCACCGGGATTTTATGCTCAGACAACCTGTCTCACCGAATATGCTAGAAATCCCTCTTTCGAGATATCTCAATTTGGATCACATATTGGAGCTTCACTGCTCCCCTTTGCATCATACAAAAATGCAAGTCAGATCAACCAAATAAAATAGTAGTTTTCAAAAGAAACATACTACCTCCCAAATAGCAAGTAGAAACATATTTTGCCTCGGCTGTACTCAGTGCCACGTAGGACTGCTTCCTGCTACACCAAGAAGTGCTCTTCCTATCAATGGTACTATATGCCCAATCCAAATCCACATAATCCTCCAAGTTAATCTTTAGATTCGTATTATACTTGAGCCCATACTCAACTGTACCCTTCAGGTACCTCATTGCATGCTTTGCAACCATCAGGTGAACATGTCTCAATGTGTTCACAACAAAGCAAATATCTGGTCTCGCATTCACCAGGTACATCAAGGAACAAATCATCTGACGATACATCATGGCATTAACCATCTCTGATGAAGCAACACTCAATAGCTTCAGGTTCGATGCCATAGGTGTGGTCATGGCCTTGCATTCCATCATCCTGAACCTCTTTAGGATCTCTACTGTATACTTCCCTTGTCCCAGGGAGACTCCATCTGCATTCTGCCACACCTCCATGCTTAGAAATTAGTGCATCATATCCAAGCCCTTCATCTTGCAATCGACAACAAGTCTCCTTCTTGCAACTTTAATGAGTTCCTCTTTTCTGTCAGGAACAAGTCATCGACATTTAACAGGAGCATCACTGGTCTTCCACTTTCAACCTTGAAGAAAAGGTTGGAATCCACTTTACTCTCAGTAAAGGCTAGAGTCATTAGTAAGTTTTCCATCCTGTTGTACCATGCCAAACCTCAGGATCTTCTGCAGTCACTCCCTTTGAAGTAGAGCATCATTCTCCCTCTGCCTTTCGTACTCTATGTATCCTGTACTGGAGTGACAAGTAGCTTCCTCTGCTACTATTATTCTATGTATCCATATAGGGTCACTAGATACCAAGATCCTCTATCTTGAAAAATTTCTTCTCTCACCCATCTATGAGCTTGTCATCCTCTATAGGCTTTCATCTTCAACCTTGTAGCAAAGGTTAAGATATTCATCAAGCTCCTCATGTATGTGTTATCCCATGGGTGTCTTCTAAGCTTGTACAAGGTATTCTTTAATTTGCACACATGAGTCTACCTATCATGTCCCTCAATTCCCACTGGATGCAAATGTCTCTTCATAGTCTATGCCTTCTTTTCATGAGAAGCCTCATACTACGAATCCTGGCTTGTATCCCATGATGTTGTCATCTACTGCATGTTGGATCTTGTAGATCCATATGGAAGCCTACTATGGAATTCCCTTCAGGTCTTGACGCTGCATCCTAGACATCATTCTTCTTGAACTAGTACTCTCCTTCACTATCTTCTTGGCTACTTCTTCATAGCTGGAAGGCTCTGCAACAATGATGTCACTCAACAGTGTCACATAACTGCACCATGTCTGAGGTTTCTTCTTTCTTTGAAAGTATAGTCATACTATTCTTCATCTTGGATTCTTTCTTGAACTATCATCACTTGTTCATCGGAACAAGTCTCATCCTTGTTTTCTATTATGTGATTGTATGCGATCTTTCCTACAAGTCAAATGAATTAGTTGTATGGTTAGAAACATTTCATAAGGAATATTCATAATGGAAAATTCTTATGCATAAATATATGATCATGCAACTATTTTAGCCAATACAACATTCATCCATATCTCATGGAAACTTTCTAGATGCCTTCCATCTCTACCAAGACAACATTGAGATTGTGCACTAATCCAATATGTCAGCAAAGAGGTTTCATTCTAAATAAGTAGCAATGGAGAGTTGTATAGCACCATGAGCTACTTACCCATCACATGCATATTAGTAGTATAATGTCATTAATGCAAACATTCTATCATGCATAACACATCAATTGAATATAAACAAGTGCATAACAAAACAATATCTTGAAATGACAATTGAATACTTATCTTTATTTGTTTCGTGGGTAGACTCGTTCTTGAGCCTTCAGCTTCATCATCTTATTCATTCATCATTTCTTATCCAAATGATAATATGGATAAGAGGTTATTCAATAGTTGAGTCCTTCGTATTCCTCATCGCTTAAAGGATCTTCTTTGGATGGCGAGAGCTTGATATTCAGTTGCTCCCATCTTCTCTTCTCTTATTATGAGTCGAGCTTCATCTTGTGTTTACTCTTCCCAGACTCTGCTGAAATTAATCACTTCCTTCTAGCACACATTCCTCGAATGAATGAATCCCATGATCCTGGGAGGTCACTCAAGGTGGTTATCACAACTTTTTCATTCTCCACTTCTGTTTCTACTGCTTCAAGTTGTTATTTTATTTGAGAGACCCTTGTAAAGTATGACTGCATGGTCACTGCATTCTGGATCTTCACATTCTTCAACTGTTTTCTCAAAGTCATCTTTTGATTTATGTTCTTCCCTTCAAGTAGCTTGGTCAAGGAATCAAAACTATCTTTCGGTGTCTTTAGGGAAGACACTTGTGGTATAAGGTGATCCGTGATTGAATCAACAATGATATTCTTGGCCTTGACCAAGTTCTTCTTGTGTAAGGATTTTAGCCTCATCTCCCTCTAGAACTGGAACTTCTCCACTTATGTAGGTGTCCAATTCATTTTCTTGAAGAACTAGTGAGATCCAATACTTCCATGATTGGAATTTGTTAGTTTCACCAAACTTGTCATAAAGCTGGTGTGACTAGTCATTTAGAAATGAGAACCTCAAATGTAAATACTAAAAGATTAGATCTTACCGATTTGTGGGGTTCGTCCTGGTTCCGGAGTTGGTTGATCTAGGGTTTGTCAGAGAAACCCTAATTTTCAAAACTTGGAATATTTCAGATCTAATTGGATAGAAATATAGACCTCTTTAATGTGAGCTGTCCAATGTACTCCTTTTCTGAAAATAGTGGAGGGAAGCTCCCGGAACAAAAAGCCCTAGTTTACCAATTTCTTCTGCAGAAATTCCTGATACTATTTCTATGGTATCTCCCAATGTACTACTCCTATATGTCTCAAATTTTGTTCTAAGGTATCCTCGTCTATCCTTGTTCCAACACCATTGGTCTCATCAAAATTGGTTTCACCAATTCGGATTTATGAGTGTTTTCCCAAGGTGACCTATTTCAAGACTATTCAACATAGTGAAGTTGTACGGACTACCACGTGTCACTATTTCATCTTTAGGGTATGAAACATTTAACACAGAAATAGTCCATTCCCTTTCTAGAACATCTTGAGAAATTTCATTTAGACCTTCATAGCCCGAGATATAACAATTATCCCCAGGTGTCCTGTTTGGGGAGGAATCTTGGGAGAGGTTGGAACCCTAACTTAGAGGAGTCATATCTCCTAGAATATAGCGAATATAAGGCTGAAACTTGGATACAATGTACATAAGGAATTTATCTTCGACTTATGAAAGTTTTGGAACCTGATCCTTCTCCAATCTCAAGATATAGCGAAGCTACCAAAACTATCAATTTTAGGCCCGAGGTCAAACTAGGGTTTGAATTTCCCAGAGTTTCACCCAACCAAAAATATCAACCCAGGTGTCTAAACTTTGATTTTTATGAGGAGAGAAATCCTATGTTAGGCTCACTAAAAAATTCCTCTTCTGTAAAAATCCCTAATTTCCTGCACCAAAAACTGAAAATGCTCGAAATCAAATTCTGCTTCAACAAAAAGATGTGCCCTTCAATGGAGAGTTATCCTAGGCTTCTTTTTCTGATGGATTATGGAGAGATATCCAAAAAGTAAGAATCCCTAGATTCTGCAGCTGCATAATTTCTTCTTCTTAGGTTATCTCTGATACCATGTTAGATTTTAATCATTTAAGCAATATGATCTAGGATCTTATCCAAGAGAATAACATGCACAGTAAAAATCACAAGAGACAAGAGACACAAAGAATTTTCCTCGGGGAAACCATAAAGGAGAAAACCCCACAACTTTCTCAGAGATAGAATGAGCACCAATGGAAGTAGTAAAACACAAAGAAAAAAAAGATGATCTCCATAGTTTTTCTCTCTCTCTCACATGATAAAGCTTCTCCTATCTCACTCCTGTTCCCTAGTGAGTGAGTGTGTGTGTGATAAATAGAGAGGCTCACTCTCTATTTATATTATTTCATTTACTTAAAGTCCACTCCAACAAGTCGATCCCACTTAACAATTACTTACCAGGGCCGACATCTCTATGAGAGTCTAATAACCCTAGTGCCCCACAACTGTGGGGACTTTGCCCTACAATCAATAAGGAGGGTTAACCTTAAATCAATTGTGGGGACTATTGCCCCAAATTACAATGAAGGGTTAACCTCAATGACTTTACATGACTTTTTTACATTATTGAATCTCCCGATCAGAACATCGAGGCATGACATGACTCAATTACATTACAGATACTTCCCGGAATAAACATCGGGGTACAATACATAAGATATACATTCCAAAGTTACAAATACATCAACAAATGGGCCCATCTAAAAGTTCCAGGCCATGTCTCATTCGGCTTATTATTACCTAGAGAGTGGCTGATCATCTGTGTCTAAGTGAAACTAGCTAGGTAAAATAATGAGTTGATTTAGGAAGAATATCTTCTTCTGCGAAGAAAAATATACAAAACAAGTCGACTGAAGTATGCTTATCATAGATGGATAAACAACGACGATAAAAAAATTTCAAGTGGCCAGTGTGGACCTCCTAAGTAAAGGCATAGTGAGAACGTGAATGTCTAATAAGAAATAAATTTCATTTGAGCCCTGTTATCACTCAAAATATACCTAAGGTTGTGAAAGGAAATCTCAAGGTAACAACAAAAACCACTTTTAGAAAGAAACTGGCTTTTCTTTCCAGAGAGGGATCTCTCAGATATAAATTTAACAAGGCCAGATATTGGAGTCAACAATTTAAGTTATGCAGATGGTTGAAACAACACATATAACCATTGGGCAATGGAGTCAAAACAGATAAAGATAATACAAAGCTTCATACACAGAATTTCAACAAAGGAAAGATAATCATTCAGTTACAGTCATTCACTGATTTTTAGGCGATAGGAGAGAAACATGAACAGTCCATCAATATAGAGCATCGCAAGATGAATTCCATATCAACTTTAAAGGAAATGTTTGTGAATATCTGAAACAATAGTCAGAGCATAACATTTATGAATTCTAAAACTTCTAAACACTACTTTCAGATATGAAAGAAAATAGAATGGAAGGTAAACACTTAGAAAACATTCACAAGGAAAGAAGGCACAAACTGTAACATAATCAACACATGAATCTTTGAAGATCAGATAGCATTCGGCTCTATAATTGCATTCAAAATATAAGTTCTCACAAAAACATCAGTCCAAACTTATGGGTTCCAACCCCCAATACATCAAATAAATTCAAATATATACAAAAATAGTTTCTTCCCAAGAAGATCAATAACCAACTAATCTGTTAATCATAAGTTTTTCGTAACCATATCCCTAATAACTAGGAGTAATAATTACATGCTCTGATTGAAATAACAGATTGCTTGATTATAGCAAAATCCGTAACTGCAAGGCATCAGGAATAAACAGCTTCTCAAACTGCAACACCTATCTTCATGAATGTACTATGTATTTGGTCTTCCCAAATTTCTCCACGATCTTCCATTGTTCCACATTTGGGGTGTCGTATTCTGTCATCTCTCTTATTGACACCTTCAAATCCACATAAGCTTCATAAGACACAGTTGGTAATCCTTTTTTAATAATTAAAAACCTGTCCAATATCTCAAAGTCTTCTATCAACTTTTTCACAATAACCTTTCATGTTAACCCTTTGACTAAATATTCAAATTTGGAATGATCCATGCGATTTTGTACCAATAAGCTGTGATATTGTTCTTGGGAAAACAACCGTCCTTCGTCATCCCAAAAAGAAGGGAGACCATCATCAAATAAATCTTTAAAAGCAGTCATGAAATTCTTTATTTGAGAAGACATTTTATTCGCCTTATCCCGCACCACTTTCATGAGTTGATGTTTATTGATAAACTTCTTCACCCATAACACAATTGCTACCCTGTCTTTGATCCCAATGTCCTGCAAATTTTGATATGTTAAAGAATCCAAGAAATTCACAGCATTGTGAGTAGTATTCAAAGGCTTATTTTCCATCGTTTCATTGGCCAATTTCAATCTTTGAGTAGCCAAATTTACCAGTGCGCTTTCATCATCAATAAAATTTAAATAATGCCTGAACTTAGTGATTTCCATAGACAAAGTATCCCAAATCAAATGTTTAGCTCCCTGTAAAGGATCTTTTCCTGTATTTCTTTCTTTTAATTCATTGAATATTTTCTGTAATTGGCTTTTATCATTACACGCTTTATTCTTCTCTTCAATGCTCTTAGCCAATTTTGATTTGATCTTTTCATTCTCATCTTTCAATTCTTTAATCTCCACTTCTTTCAAGCTCACCTGAGACATAGGAACTAATAAAGCATATGGAGAAAATTCATTTAATGGTCTTTCAACATTTACAAGGGGTAAATTAGTATCAACAAAGGGTTTATTCATCAGTTCTTCCATAACCTCTTTTTCATCATCTTGATATTTGTTCAACTTTGCAATCTGAGCTATCCTCTCAGCCCTTTCTACCTCCCACTTGTTTTTCTCCTCCTGCAGCTTCAATGATTTTCCTTTATAATCCATCATTTCCTAATAGATTTTCTCTTTTTCTTCTTGAAATGCAAACAATTATAAAGATTGAACATGTTCAACATTAGGGACTTTAAGCTTATTTTTCAACACTTGAATGGTATTATCCTTCTCCTCTAGAAGCTTCTTGGTCACTTGCATATTACTTGGTTTGGTCCCTAAGCTTATAACATATCCCTGCAACTTTTTAATTTGAATCAAATTTGCTTTATTTTCAACCTTCTTATGCTTCAATTGAACTTCCATATTATCTACAAGAGACTGTAATTTAGTAATTTTCACAATTGCATGTAACAAATCAGAATAAATAACATCTCCAGTTTGTTTATGGAGTTGTATTTTATCAGGAACATGGATTTTGTCCAGCTTCACCTCCATTTTAGACACTTTCTTATCACTTACCACAACAAATTTTAGGGTATTCCTCTCTATGTCTCGAGTAGAAATCAATGAAGTCTTTTGATTGATTAATTTCCTAACTCGAGGAAGCAGATTCTTTGTTTCCTCCGATGACTGCATTTCTTTATCAGCATAACTTGACATTAACTCTCTCTTGGATTTGTAACAGGAACTGGACTCTGTCTTACTTTCATCTCCAAAAGAATATTGATGCATCTGTATAGACTTTTTCTAGAACATGACCATCTTCTTTAAATCTTCTGAAAATATTTCTTCTGAAATAATTTGCTCATCTTGAGGATGCGTTTTGATATTTTTATGGGAAATGTCTTCATCTACGTCCATGCCATCTGCTTCAGAAAGAGTCCTTCAATTCATAATGCTAGAATTAATAGACGCTTGAGCTGTTACAACCAATCTGTTCCTCCTATCTTCATCAGCTTCTATATTTTCTTCAAAATTAGCCAAATTTGCTATTTTGTCTAATCCCTCAACAATTTGATGATCAAATGGCTTATTTTTGTTCAGTTGCTTCCTCTGAGAAATACTATGGTGTGGGTCATAATTCACTTTTTCCTCTTTTTGAAAATCCATAACTTCTAACAATTTCTCAAAGACTAACAAGGCGCTTTTATTCTTAAAAATGAAAGGACCAACTTTGAGAGGAAATTTAACATTGGAAGATTTTTTAAACATCCAAAAATGTTCCTCCTCTACATATAACCTCTGTCTCATTAATTCTAATGTGAATATTCTTGGGGTCAAGAAAGCGGGTAATCTGTATGGTTCTCCAGTGAACCCATACACTCTAAGAACAGTAAATTCTTTATGCAAAAACCAATCTCCTATTTTGTCATCTGAAGAAGAATATAACATAAGTCTCATGTCTTCCAACAACCTTGGTAAGACATCATGAAAAAGCAATTTGTATATCCCATCCATGATTGTATTTACGAAAACGAACATGTTAATCTGTTTCGGAAGGTCTGGAGAGAACATGGTAGACAAGAACTGCAACTCTGACACATTAGAACATAAAAGCATGTTCTAAAAATATGACTGATATTTGAAGAACTTGACTTTAGGAAATTCAACCAATTGGGTATGGATAACTTCGGCTAAATACTCATAAATATTGAAACAATGGGCTGAATGGGATTCATGGTCAGTCGAACCTATACTTAGCAAAAAACCTAAGATGACTTCGTTGATATGCGTATCATCATCCAAACCCAAAACTTGACTGACAAGTGACATGACCAATTGTACTTCCTCCTTAAAAATATTGACATTGTATGCCAGAAATAAAACCTCTAACGATTGACCATCTTTCAGAATACTGGATAAAAACTAACATCTGACTTCGGTTTTACAATTTTTATACAATTCAATTAAGACTTGCTCATTGAAAGATTCATAGCTTTCAGGGAAACTATTAGGTAGACTCAATACCCCATGAACAGTTTTCATGTCAACTCTACAAAGGATTTTTGATGTTGTATGACTCATAATAACTCTTTCAGAAGACAAGTAACTACTCGCACACCATTCGACAAATTCAGGGAAAGGTATGGTTTGTTCAATAGAAAAGTAATATAAGAAAGAACTGCAGACATTTAGAATATCATTCCCTTGTGAATTATGTTGGCACAAATTCTCCTTTGAAATTAATACACTACATGCTGACAGAATAGGGTCAAATACATTCCTCTCCCTATCAACAACAACCCCTTCTCTCTCATCTAGAACTCTGCACAATATTCTTGAACCCTGCTCCTTCTCCATAATAAAACAAAGGTAAGAATTCTTCAACAAAGTCTCAATGTTTTAAGGATTACCTGGTAACTGTTGGATACGTAGAAGTTGACTTTCGGAAAAATATGGCGCACTGTCCCTTCTTTTCACCAGCAGTGTGCAAACAAAATGAATTTACCTAGGTCAACTCACTTTTTATACAATGGATCATGTCGGGACCCTCAACAAGTTGTTTTTCCTTTACCGCTTTCCTCCACGGAACTCACTAAAAGTCGCCACGTGGAAAGCGGTTTAAATTCCGCTACCACTCATCCTTTTTAATTATCTCATAGCTTTGCACTCCGGAGTAGACTATGACCATTGATAAGACTTCATTTCTTGTTTGAACCGTTCGATCAAACCTGTTCTACGCAATCCGCCAGCCTTTCTCATTTTTTCAACTCTGCATCTTCACATTGCGGACTACCTCATGACTGTAGATTTTATTTGCTTTATCTCTTGGCCGTCGATCTTGCTATCTTGTTAACCAATTCTACTGCTTCGTCAAAACTTCTTTCTTGTGCAACTTTTCCCAGCAGATCAATTTGCAATCGTAGATTTTCACGCTCATAAATTTACACCTTTGAATTGTGCAATGAATTAACCAAAGTGTGCATTTTTAATAAGAGACTCATGACTGCCAACTCCTTACCAATTTTTATATATGCCTTTATCATTTTTTGATCACATCCTTCCTCAATTGTTCAACATAGAGGGTGTTAACAACTGGATCCAACTGAGGATGATATCCTCCTTGTGAGGTATCAAAGAACTCGTAGACCAGGTGCCTGTTTCTAACTTTTGTATCCAAACCTCCAAACTTTTTACTTTTTCTCTGATATATATTTTCTAAATAAATAAAAATGGCTACCCTCCAAAATCTTAGGGCCTTCACTCTGGGCTTCAAAAATATTTGGTTTGCCATATGTATTGCTTTCAAGAAAATAAATATTTACAAACTAAGGTACAAATTTTACCCTCCACCTTAGGACATGTAATGTTTCAAAAATCTTCCATTAACAGGGGTTACTCTCCCATGAAACCCCATTTGGATATTCCAGAATGAATGCATTTTCCCCTCTGTGACCTGCAATAACATAAGGACCTACCCACATGTGGTCAAATTTTCCATACTTGTCTTCCCTAGGATCATCCCATTTTAATACCAGGTCATCAATTTGGAACTTTTCTTCTTTCACCCTTCTATCAAAAGTATTTTTCATTTTTTCTTGGTGTATCTGCACTTTATCATAAGCTTTATTCCTTTTCTCCTCTAATTCGATAATTTGGTTTATTCTTCTTTGCATATGGTTCGGCTCATCCTGTTGTTCCTGAAAATATTTCATAACTGGTACACCCAACGATGCTGGAAAAATGACTTTAGTTCCATATACCAATTGAAAAGGAGACATTCCAATTTCCCTTTTAGTGCTAATTCTATCAGCCCACAAAGCATACTTAAGCTTGGTGTGCCAATCTCTTTTGTTATCTTCTAAGAAGTTCTTAATAATTCTTACCAGACTCTTATTAGAAGACTTCACCAATCCGTTTCCCTATGGATAGTAAGCAGTTGAATGATTTAGATTGATATGATATTTATGACAAAAATTAATCATCTTTTTGGATTTAAAAGCTGCTGCATTATCAGTCACTATTCTTCTAGTACACCCAAACCTAGCCAATATATTTTATTCAAGAAAATCCCTAATTACTGTCTCAGTAGCTCTCCTGGTAGGTATTGCGTCAATCCACTTCGTGAAATAGTCTGTAGCTGTTAGAATCCATTTATGTTATCCTGAAGAATTTGGGTTTATTTCTCCAATGAAATCCAAGCCCCACTGTTGAAAAGGAGCTTCTACTGTTATTGTATTAAGAGGAAGTGGAATGACCTTTCTCTTACCATCAAAAATCTGGCATTGGTGACATGTGCTAGTTTCTTTGTACATGTCCAAAAACAATGACGGCCAATAAAAACCTGCTCTCAAAATTTTGTTTGCTGTCACTTTCCAAGAGTGATGTCCCCCATAGTCTCCTTTATGAAATTCCTTCATTGTGTGCTGGGATTCATTTTCTAAAAGGTAATTAAGTAACACACCTCCAGGATCCTTCCAATAAAGATACTGATTTAAAATACAAAATTTTGGTAGCTTTCAACTTCACAAATCTTGCTCTTGTTTTACTTAATCCTACAGGAGCTTGTAAAATTTGAAGAACATGAACAATATCAGAATACCATGGAGATGTAGTGAAATCAATCATCACCTCCACCCCTGTGTCCAACTGATGAGATTGACTAGATAAGAAATTAAGCTATAAAGATTCACAATTTGAATCTGTCAACATTTTTGCGAGTCCTTTCTCTTTAACCAGCTTGGTAGGTCTAATTTCTATACCATACTCCAATAATGTTGATTAACAGGAAGTGGAATTACCTTTCTCTTACCATCAAAAATATGGCATTGGTGACATGTGCTAGTTTCTTTGTACATGTCCGAAAACAATGATGGCCAATACAAACCTGCTCTCAAAATTTTGTTTGCTATCACCTTCCAAGAGTGATGTCCCCCACAGTCTCCTTTATGAAATTCCTTCATTGTGTGCTGGGATTAATTTTCTAAAAGGTAATTAAGTAACACACCTCTAGGATCCTTCCAATAAAGATACCGATTTAAAATACAAAATTTAGCAGCTTTCAACTTCACAGATCTTGCTCTTGTTTTACTTAATCCTACAGGAGCTTGTAAATTTTGAAGAACATGAACAATATCAGAATACCATGGAGATGTAGTGAAATCAATTATCACCTCCACCCCTGTGTCCAGCTGATGAGATTGACTAGATAAGAAATTAAGCTATAAAGATTCACAATTTGAATCTGTCAACATTTTTGCGAGTCCTTGCCCTTTAATCAACTTGGTAGGTCTAATTTCTATACCATACTCCAATAATGTTGCGATCCATTTCTCTCTTCTTCCTTCTAGATTAGGCTGTGTAAGAATCCCTTTTACTGCACTAGTTGGAACATGAGCAATTATATGTAAATGAAGAATATACACCTTGAAATATTTTAAGGATTTAACCAAAGCATAGGCATGTTTCTCCATAATATCATATTTTAATTCCCTATCTCTCAACATCTTACTGAAAAAGGCTATAGGTTGCTACATATTCTCATTATTATTCTATAACAAAACTGCAGCAATATTATGTTCTGAAGCATATGAAAATATTAAGAAATCTTTATTGAAGTCTGGACTCACCAGCACAGGAGCTTCCTAAATGGCTTGTTTTATTTCTTTAAAAGTTTTTGTAGCCTCTGCTGTCCATTTTATTTCATGACCCATTTTCAACATATTAGTGATATTCATTAATATTTCAGCAAAACTGGGAATAAACCTTCTCAAGAAATTTACCTGTCCCAGGAATGATTGTATTTCTTTTTTGCTTCTTGGTTCTCCTACCTTCAAAATTGCACTGACTCTATCAGGATCAATCTTTATTCCATCCTTTGAAATTATGTGACCCAACAACTTTCCTTCTTCTAATGCGAAATTTGATTTTTTTGGATTCAATGATATACCAAATTTTTTGCATTTTATAAAAACCCCAAATGGTGAATATGCTCCCTATCAGGTATTGAATATACCGTGATGTCATCCATATAAATTACCACAAATTTACCTATTTCTCTTGCAAAAGCAATGTCCATGGCATGCTAGAAGGTAGCCCCTGCATTCATCAAACCAAAAGGCATCTTTGCATACATAAAAGTGCCCCATGGTGTGGTAAAAGCAATATTTTCTTGATCTTCAGGTAACACCTTAATCTCATTGTATCCTAAAAAACCATCCATAGTTGAAATTCTTTCTGCTCCGACCACTCTCTGCAAAATATGATCCATCTTTGGCTAAGGATAATTATCTTTCATTGAGACTTTATTCAAATTCCTGAAATCTATACAAAGCCTTAAGTTCTCCATTTTTCTTTCTGACAGGAACCAAATTAGCAACCCACCTTGAGAATCTAAAAGTCATAATAATTTTGGCATCAAACAAATTTTCGATTTCCTTCTCAATAACTGGCAACAACTTTGGATTTATTCTTCTAAGTTTCTGTCTGAAAGGTTTTTCTCTAGGTTTGATTGGAATAGTATGTTGTATTATTGAAGTATCATATTCTTTGAGATCCTCATAACTCTAGGCAAACACATTTGTATATTTTTTCATCAAGGTCACATATTCTTCCTTTTCTTTGGCAAGTAGGTTTTTAGACAGCTTCACAATCTTTGGATTTTCTTCAGTACCAATATTTCTATCCTCAATAGCATTATCAACAGGTTTCAATTTTGGATCTTTAGAAACATCATTTTGATCAAAAAGATTCTCTAAGGGGATCAAAGCTCTTGGTATAGAATTACTTTTTAAATGATATCCTTTCCTCCTAGAGTTCCCTTCAATTTTTTAGCATTAATCATTTCTTCTTCACTTTCTTCAGCATCTTGGAAAGTTTCACAATTATCATTTTTGCCATCAATATGAGTGTTCACAAACTCCCCAGATAATTCTAAAAATCTTTTTATTTGCATATCATCTTCAAATACCTTCCAATATTTAGAATTATCAGGTATGGACGGTCCTTTTACAATATCCACTTGATATTCCCTTTGACTAGCACTTGGAGTTTTAAATTTACCAGTAGCAACTGCCAAAGAATTAGCTACTATATTCTCATATCTAGGAACCACCTTAATTATATGTTCTGTAAAATAGTTACCAAACATATCCCATACTTCATTTCTATAAGCCCTCATTCGAGGATGTTTGGTTTGATAATTGTCATTCACCTAGTTTATTACAAGCTCTGAATCTCCCAGAACTCGTATCCTTTGTGCTCCCAGATCTTTCAATGCATGCATCCCAAGTAATAAAGATTTAACTTAGCCACATTATTTGTGCATTCAAATGCTAGTTTATATGATAAATCTTTAAAATCCTTGATAGGAGAAATTATACATACACCAGCACCAACACCAACCTTTTCCACATATCCATCAAAATACATGGTCCACAATCCATCTCTTTTCTGTTTCTTTTCCAAAACATCTTGTTCCTTTACTCCCTCTTCATTCTTTTCAGATTTAGTTTGCAATGTAGATTCCAAAACACATGGGACAGTATCATTAAAGAAAATAGAAGAGCCCAAATTAGTATCGATGACATATATTTGATGAATATCAGGTCTATCTTAGCTGCTTACTACATAAGGAGTTCTTTTCTCACTGTATAGACTCTTACTCCCATTTTGGATAGGAATAGTGGCGTATGACATGTCCATTTGTAAACTACCCTTTACTTTTGAAGTCCAAGATCTTGATAACAATATTCCAAATTTTGGTGGAATGTTTGCTACTACAACATCCATCACTACTGTTTTGGATGGAAATTTATTTAAATTCACTACCATATCTTTAATTAGACCAAGACACTTCACCCTCTTAGAATCAAAAGAATACAAATCTTTATATGGCCTCGTAACTTCCAATCCCAAACTTTCAACTACTCCTTTAGGCATTAAATTATGTGATGCACCTGAGTCTAACATGGCATTATGTACAGCCATATCATACACATTCAAACTCAAATAAAATGGAGGAACTTCTTCATCATCTATACTTTCAACCTTTGGCCCAAATGAAATAGGAGGATTATCACCTGTCAATTCTAAAATGTCTGATTGAAACTCTCCTTGACTTTTAACCATTCTTGTTATCATATCCATGTATTCATTATTCCTCAACAACTCATTAAAAGGAACATAAATCTTCAACTTGGAAATTTCATTCTACATATTGAAGATAGAAGTAACTTTCTCTACATCCACTGGTGCCATTTGTTTTGTTTCTTTTGTTTTTTCTATTTTATTCTCAACTTCTTCATTCACAATAGGATATTTTTGTATTTCCTTCCTTTTTTTTTGTATTTAATGAACTAGTAGAAGGATGGTTTGAATTTGGACTCCCTTTATTTACAACAACCTCTCTGTTTCTCAACCTGATCTTCCTTTGTACATCATCCATAGCATGCAAATAACCCCTCTGATACTGCTCTGATTCCTTCTCAAAATCATCATTTCCACCTTCTTGTGCAATATATGATGTTCTTCTTCAGTGAGGTATATATTTGAATCTAATTCCCCAAAAAGATGGATTTCATTTTTAGCGGGCTCTTCTTCATCTGCAACATAATTCTCAGGGAAAGGTGGTCGAATCTGTTGTTCTTCTCGATTCCTTGGGTTTCTCATATCTCTTTGCCTATTTTGTGGAGGCATAGGAGGATTTGGCCTTCTAAAATTCTAATTTCTGATTTGAGGATTAGCTTGTTCTCTATTAAATGATCTATTGTCCATAGTCAATATATCCATTAACTTTTCCTTTGTTTTCAACATTATTGAAAATTTAATATCAGTAGCAGAAGAAGAAGTAGAAGAAATATTTTCTTCTCTAATTTTCCTCTTATTAATGTCTCTTTGTTTCATCTTTCCACTTGCCATCATATTTTCTTCCACCTCTAAAGCATTTGTGAACATTGCAGTGAGACTCACTGACTTTCTCTCCGTTAATGAAAATGCAAATTCATTGTCAAAGGCCTCAGCATAATGAAGTTTAGCAGCAAGTGTAGAAGGTTTTATATCTTTTGGAATGGAATTATAAACTCTCATAAATCTGCTTGAAAATTCATGAATAGATTCAAAACCTCCTTTCTTAAGACTATTGTATTGGGACAAAATCTGCAAAGGGCTTTGTTTATCATCCCACCTTTCTAGAAATGCATTTTGGAAAGCTTGAAATGTCAAGATGGTTGTAGCTGGAAAATCTTTAAACCATTTCTTTGCTTCCCCTGATAGGCTTTGAGCAAACAACCTCATTTTAACATCTACATAATCAACTTCCTCCAAGTCAATAAAATATTCAAATTTTGCCACATGCTACTTCGTTGTTATACTTCCCTCTCCATCAAATAAAGAAATTCTTTAGGAATAATTTTGGGGAAGATCATGCAATACAGTAGGAAAACGTAAAGAAGTAAATCTGATTGCCATTGGTCTAGGTGGATTTGGAGGGACTGAGGAATTTTGAATGGTTTGAACAATAGGTCTTTCTTCAACCTTCACAGACTATTGAAGATCTCTCCAAAGGGAATCAATTAAATAGAATTCTAATCTACCAGGGTTGAATTCAACATTTTTAAGATCAGATTTAGATTTAGATTTCAACAAACCCTTTTCAGCATTAATTTCCCATTCTTGATCAAGGATGTTATGAAAATCTTGAGAGGATGATGCACCAAACAGATAAATATCTATTTTTTCTTTGTCTTTTTCCTTAAATAATTTTTCTGGATCTTCCAAACTTCATAAAACATCGGTATCATAATTACCTCGTGTATGTCTTTTCAAAGCCAGGATGTCTTTTGGAATCTTGAAATAATTGAAACTAGAATCTCCAAGGAAAATGTACAACCTTCTTTACTCACAAAAATTCCTGTTTTCCTGCAGAAATCTTTTCTTGATCCTTTATAAACTTTTTCGTTCCCCCCAGGGTTGATTTGCACCTTCATCCCCGGCAACAGCGCCGATTTGTTATCACTCAAAATATACCTAAGGTTGTGAAAGACAATCTCAAGGTCACAAAAAAAACCACTTTTAGAAATAAACTGGCTTTTCTTTCCAGAGAGGGATCTCTCAGATATAAATTTAATAAGGCCAGATATTGGAGTCAACAATTTAAGTTATGCAGATGGTTGAAACAACACATATAACCATTGGGAAATGGAATCAAAACAGATAAAGATAATACAAAGCTTCATACAAAAAATTTCAACAAAGGCAAGATAATCATTTAGTTACAGTCATTCGTTGATTTTCAGGCGATAGGAGAGAAACATGAACAGTCCATTAATATAGAGCATCACAAGATGAATTCCATATCAACTTTAGAGAAAATGTTTGTGAATATCTGAAACAATAGTCAGAGCATAACATGTATGAATTCTGAAACTATTAAACACTACATTCAGATATGAAAGAAAACAAAATGGAAGGTAAACACTTAGAATACATTCACAAGGAAAGAAGGCACAAACTGTAACATAAACAACACATGAATCTTTGAAGATCAACTTGCATTCGGCTTTGTAATTGCATTCAAAATATAAGTTCTCACAAAAACATCAGCCCAAACTTATGGGTTCCAACCCCCAATACATCAAATAAATTCAAATATATACAAAAATAGTTTCTTCCCAAGAAGATCAATAACCAACTAATCTATTAATCATAAGTTTTTTGTAACCATATCCCTAATAACTAGGAATAATAATTACATGCTTTGATTGAAATAACAGATTGCTTGATTATAGAAAACTCCGTAACTACAAGGCATCACGAACAAATAGCTTCTCGAACTGCAATACCTGTCTTCATGAATGTAGTATGTATTTGGTCTTCCCAAATTTCTCCACGATCTTCCATTGTTCCACATTTGGAGTGTCGTATTATGTTATCTCTCTTATTGACACCTCCAAATACACATAAGCTTCATAAGACATGACTGGTAATCCTTTTTTAATAATTAAAAACCTATCCAATATCTCAAAGTCTTCTGTCAACTTTTCCACAATAACCTTTCCTATTAACCCTTTGACTAAATCTTCAATTTTGGAATGATCCATGCGATTTTGTACTAATAAGCTGTGATATTGTTCCTGGGAAAACAACCTTCCTTCATCATCCCAAAAAGAAGGGAGACCATCATCAAATAAATCTTTAAAAGCAGTCCTAAAATCCTTTATTTGAGAAGACATTTTATTCGCCTTATCCTGCACCACTTTCATGAGTTGATGTTTATTGATAAACTTCTTCACCCATAACACAATTGCTACCTTGTATTTGATCCCAATGTCCTGCAAATTTTGATATGTTAAAGAAATCAAGAAATTTACAGCATTGTGAGCAGTATTCAAAGGCTTCTTTTCCATAGTTTCATTGGCCAATTTCAATATTTAAGTGGCCAAATTTACCAGTGCGCTTTCATCATCAATAAAATTTAAATAATTCCTGAACTTAGTGATTTCCACAGACAAAGTATCCCAAATCAAATGTTTAGCTCTCTGTAAAGAAGCTCTTCCTGTATTTCTTTCTTTTAATTCATTGAATTTTTTATGTAATTGGCTTTTATCATTACATGCTTTATTCTTCTCTTCAATGTTCTTAGCCAATTTTGATTTGATCTTTTCATTCTCATCTTTCAATTATTTAATCTCCACTTCTTTCAAGCTCACCTGAGACATAGGAACTAATAAAGCATCTGCAGAAAATTCATTTAATGGTATTTCAACATTTACAAGGGGTAAATTAGTATTAACAAAGGGTTGATTCATCAGTTCTTCCATAACCTCTTTTTCATCATTTTGATCTTTTTTCAACTTTGCAATCTGAGTTATCAATTCAACCCTTTCTACCTCCCACTTGTTTTTCTCCTCCTGCAGCTTCAATGATTTTCCTTTATAATCCATCATTTCCTGACAAATTTTCTCTTTTTCTTCGTGAAATGCAAACAATTCTGAAGATTGGACATGTTCAACATTAGGGACTTTAAGCTTATTTTTCAACACTTGAATGGTATTATCCTTCTCCTCTAGAAGCTTCTTGGTCGCTTGCATATTACTTGGTTCGGTCCCTAAGCTTATAACATCTCCCTGCAACTTTTTAATTTGAATCAAATTTTCTTTATTTTCAACCTTGTCATGCTTCAATTGAACTTCCATCTTATCTACAAGAGACTGCAATTTAGTAATTTTCACAATTGCATGTAACAAATCAAAATAAATAACATCTCCAATTTGTTTATGGAGTTGTATGTTATTAGGAACATTGATTTTGTCCAGCTTCACCTCCATTTCAGACACTTTCTTATCACTTACCACAACAAATTTTAGGGTATTCCTCTCTACGTCTCGAGTAGAAATCAATGAATTCTTTTGATTGATTAATTTCCTAACTCGAGGAAGCAGATTCTTAGTTTCCTTCGATGACTGCATTTATTTATCAACATAACTCGAAATTAACCCTATCCTGGATTTGTAACGGGAACTGGACTCTGTCTTACTTTCATCTCTGAAAGAATATTGATGCATCTGTACAGAATTTTTCTGGAACAGGACCATCTTCTTTAAATCTTCTGAAAATATTTCTTTTGAAATAATTTGCTCATCTTGAGGATGCATTTTGATCTTTTTATGGGAAATGTCTTCATCTACGTCCATGCCATCTGCTTTAGAAAGAGTCCTTTTATTCATAATGCTGGAATTAACAGACACTTGAGCTGTTACATCCAATCTGTTCCTCCTATCTTCATCAACTTCTATATTTTCTTCAAAATTAGCCAAATTTGCTATTTTGTCTAATCCCTCAACAATTTGATGATCAAATGGCTTATTTTTGTTCAGTTTCTTCCTCTGAGAAATAATATGGTGTGGGTCATAATTCACTTTTTCCTCTTTTTGAAAATCCATAACTTCTAACAATTTCTCAATGACTAACAAGGCGCTTTTATTCTTAAAAATGAAAGGACCAACTTTGAGAGGAAATTTAACATTGGAAGATTTTTTAAACGCCCCAAAATGATCCTCCTCTGCATATAACCTTTGTCTCGTGAATTCTAATGCAAATATTCTTGGGGTCAAGAAAGCGGGTAACCTGTATGGTTCTCTAGTGAACCCATACACTCTAAGAATAGTAAATTCTTTATGCAAAAACCAATCTCCTATTTTGTCATCTGAAGAAGACTGTAACATAAGTATCATGTCTTCCAACACCCTTGGCAAGACATCATTGAAAAGCAATTTGTATATCTCAGGCATGATTGTATTTACAAACTCGAACATGTTAATCTGTTTCAGAAAGTCTGGAGAGAACATGGTAGACAAGAAGTGCAACTCTGACACATTAGAACACAAAAGCATGTTCAACAAATATGACTGATATCTGAAGAAATTGACTTTAGGAAATTCAACCAATTGGGTATGGATAACTTCGGCTAAATACTCATCAAGATTGAAACAACGGGTTGAAAGGGATTCATGGTCAATCGAACCTATACTTAGTAAAGAACCTAAGATGACTTCGTTGATTTGCGTATCCTCGTCCAAACCCAAAACTTGACTGACAAGTGACATGACCAATTGTACTTCCTCCTTGAAAATATTGACATTGTATGGCAGAAATAAACCCTCTAACAACTGACCATATTTCGGAATACTGGATAAAAACTGACATCTAACTTCGGTTTTACAATATTTATACAATTCAATTAAGACTTGCTCGTTGAAACATTCATATCTTTCAGGGAAACTATTAGGCAGAATCAGTACCCTGCGAATAGTTTTCGCGTCAACTCTACAAAGGATTTTTTATGTTGTATGACTCATAATAAATCTTTCGAAAGACGAATAACTACTCGCACACCATTCGACAAATTTAGGGAAAGGTAGGGTTTGTTCAATAGCAAAGTAATATAAGAAAGAACTGCATACATTTAGAATATCATTCCCTTGTGAATTATGCTGCCACAAATGCTCCTTTGAAACTGATACACTACATACTGACAGAATAGGGTCAAATACATTCCTCTCCCTATGAACAACAACCTCTTCTCTCTCATCTATAACTTTGTACAATATTTCTGAACCCTGGTCATTCTCCATAATAAAACAAAGGTAACAAGTCTTCAACAAAGTCTCAGTGTTTTAAGGCTTACCTGGTAACTATTGGATACATAGAATTTGACTTTTAGAAAAAGATGGTGAAATATCCCTTCTTCTTTTCACCAGTAGCATGCAAACAAAATGACTTTACCTAGTTCAACTCACTTTTTATAGAACAGATCATTCTGGGACCCTCAACAAGTTGTTTTTCCTTTACTGCTTTCCTCAACAAAACTCACTGAAAGTCGCCACGTGGAAAGCAGTTTAAATTCCTCTACCACTCATCCTTTTTAATTATCTCACAGCTTTGCACTTCGGAGTAGACTATGACCATTGATAAGACTTCATTTCTTTCTTGAACTGTTGGATCAAACCTATTCTACGCAATCCGCTAACCTTTCTCATTTTTTCAATTGTGCATCTTCACATCGCGGATTACCTCATGACTGTGGATTTTATTTGCTTTATCTCTTGGTCCTCGATCTTGCTATCTTGTTAACCAATTCCACTGCTCTGTAAAAAATTCTTTCTTGTGCAACTTTTTCTAGCGGATCAATTTGCAACCGTAGATTTTCACGCTCATAAATATACACCTTTGACTTGTGCAATGAATTAACCAAAGTGCACATTTTTAATAAGAGACTCATGAATACCAACCCCTTACCAATTTTTATATATGCCTTTATCATTTTTCAACCACATCCTTCTTCAATTGTTCATCATAGAGGGTGTTAACAAGCCCTAAGGTTCACTAGCTAAAAATACAAAAAAATCTCATCACTCTGAGCAGAGTTTAAGATGCCCAAAAAGCCACTTATGCAATGCCTCATCTATGATTTTATAGATCAAAATTAAAAATATCCAAACACTAACAAAAAAGTATATCAGGATCCCAAGACCCACTTTCACAATGCCCCATATATAATGATATACATTGGTAGTGCATGATAACCAATTATAACTCTCTTCAACAACTATTAACCACACAAAAAATCCTTGAACTAGAGAATTCTATAAATGAGATTCCTAAATATTCATACTAGAATATTATTACATTCCAATATGCCTTCCTAGTCTGAGTGGAAGAAAGCAAATAACAATAGGAATACAAGGAGAAGAAGAATAGGAGTGTTATTGATCATGGTTCCTCTAAATGAAGGATATGAAAACAATTGATAACTTTTGTTTGCAATTTCCTATCATATTTGCTTCACCAGTAAATGTGTTTCACCCATTATAACCAGGCGAACAGAGCACTGAAGAGCATTTAGTAGGAACCATTTGCTAATATGTGTCCACGAGATCAATCCCCTAGAGCCATCACAAACCCCATCAACAAGACCATAATTTTCACGGGAAAACAATCAATATTCATACACTCATGATTAACGAGTGCCCTTTTATTCATCTTGTGAATGACACACAATGAAGCTGAGCAAAAAATATGGTCTATACATCAATCCAAAAGAAGCCCAATGAAAAACAAATAAACTAGCTCCCAAACATGTAATCAAAACATCATGAAAGAAAGCTTCACACAACATTGATGGGAACCTAGATATACGTGTCCACTATGAAATTGTGAATCCTTCTAATGCTTAGGATCCTCTAAAGTCCCGAGACTTGGGCACAAGAAGGGACTACAATGCCTTCTTAACAAATGGTGGCAAAGCAAATGAAACTGCATGAATCTGCAATCCAAGATGATCATAATAGTCTTTAATACATCAGATACAGAGTCTCTAAATTATATTTTCCAGAATTACTAGCCTTGTCATATGAGGAAAAGGACTTGCAAGTCTTTTGGTTTGTCCAAGTTGAATCAATGTCCTAGCTTACATATAGTAGACAATTCCTCGAAATCTTTGGGATAGAAACATACTCAAAAAAATTTAAGATGTTTATTTTATATCAAAAGCATGCATGTTAATTATAAAATATATATCCTTCATCAATCATCACAAATACGACAATCTAAAGACAATAGTCTATGTTAAGATTCTACCAATAAAAATAGGAATTCCAAATTAAAACCTTTAGAATTGATAACAAAAAAAATGACACTATTTCTTATTATATTATTAACTGATGATCCGTAATAGTTTGATTGAGCAAAGACATTAATTAAGTCTAGTTTTTCTATTACTTCCAAAATAAAATCGTCATAAATAGAATACAGTCTAAAGACTGTAGGAATATTACCTCTGAGCTATATTACTTAGTTGCAACCTTCTTCTCTTCAATGGGATTGACAAGATTTCTGAAATATATTGTTGGTCCTTCAATTGAGAAAATAACAAAACCAATTGCCTCGATAAATATCACATTATAAGAAAATGCATTAATAAAGTTATTTTTTCTGACAGTATAATAGTAATAAAGACATTCAACAAGACATCTAAACTCCACAAACATATTTGATTGTAGTATTAGTTGTGTGACCATCCACATGAAACAGTATTAAAGTGAAAGTCTTAAAAAAATGGATTCTCAACAATCCAAGCCTCATCTTTCACTCACTTCTTTATTCAACAAAGTTTGGAGATCACATACCTCAGATATTGTGGAACATATTTTCATGCATAGTGAACAGAGCCCTTGAAATTTTGCCTGCATACTGAGACAATATCTTAAATAATGTGCATATGAAACAACCAGTTTTATGCCTAACTAATAACTACACCTTCAGGCCATATCCAGATGTATCATATATTTCAAAAAGAAATCTAAAAACTGGAATACGTATTCTCATCCATATACTATTTTTGTTTTGGTCACTACAACTCAAAACCTACATAATTGCCATATGGTAAACAAGTAATATCTGACATAAAAGGAAAAATAGCACTAATTCTTAGATCTGGGACATGGGAATTAGATGTGTCATTAAAGGAAAAGAGAAAATTATAAAGTAAGCTTCCTATACTTTTCAAGAAAACCAATAATTTTCAATAAAACCAAACTAGGATAAAAAGGAAAGCCAAATAACAAAAACCATAAAAACCAAGCATGGAATATGCCATGTGCATGTCTCCAAAGTACTTGATGTTGAAGTTTAAGGGTTAGAGGAGTTTTTAATTTAAGTAGTAAACTTTAATGCATGAACATATAAAATTAGATTCAGAACAATACTGCTCTAATAAAATTTCAACTTTAATAAACAAACATAATTTTCATCTCTTTTAACTTAACGCTCCATTATTCACTGCAATAAAGTTGGTCCTCGAGAATCATCAAATTCCATGTATAGTGACAACATGATAAAATAATGTACAGTAGATATCAACAGTAAATCATCATAGCCAATATTTGAATCAACGATATACTCAGATTTTTCAGATTTGATCTTGTCACTGAAGGGACAAGTCAATCTAGACAAACAATTTACGTACCTTGAGAGAGATCAAGAGAGGGTTAAAGTAGAAACATATTGACCACATACTGACCCAAAATTCTTAGTCAATAAACACATTCATACCCAATACAGTCATGATGACAAATGACACACAATCATGTTGGGTAAGGATGCAGTCACATACTGCAGAGACACACAGGCATACTTTGCACAATCATGCTTGAAAAAACACAGTCCACCCAGAAAGTGAAATAGATTTTCACACCGGGGAAGACCCCACAGTCCACAAAAGAAAATATGCTCATGGTCATGCTGGGGAAAGACCCATAGTCCACCTGAGAAAATAGATCATGGTCATGTTGGAGAAGGACACACATTCCACCAGGAAAACAGATCACGGTCACGCTGGGGAAGGACCCACAGTACACAACAAAACAGATCATAGT
The DNA here is from genome assembly GCA_001517045.1 of Pseudotsuga menziesii. Classification (NCBI taxonomy): domain Eukaryota; kingdom Viridiplantae; phylum Streptophyta; class Pinopsida; order Pinales; family Pinaceae; genus Pseudotsuga; species Pseudotsuga menziesii. The sequence goes on along the minus strand of LPNX010182371.1, from coordinate 46,256 downwards.
CATGCTGGTGAAGGACCCATAGTCCTCCAAGAAATAGATCACGGTCATGCTGGTGAGGGACCCGCATTCCACCCAAGAAAATAGATCACGGTCATGCTGTAGAAGGACCCATAGTCCACCAAGAAAACAAATCATGGTCATGGTGGGAAAGGACCCACATTCCACTCAAGAAGACAAATCACGGTCATGTTGGTGAAGGACCTACAATCCACCAAGAAATTTCCAAGAAACAAATCATGATCATTCTTGTGAAGGACCCACAGTCCACCAAGGAACATACTCACGGTTACATTATGGAAGAACCCACATTCCACACAAGAAACATGCCACAGTCAAGCTGGGGAAGGACCCACAATCCAACAGAATCACAGTCACCCTAGTGCAAAGTAACCACGTGGAAGGTGTAACAAGGAAATCCCAGTCACGTGGGTGGTACAACAAGAGATCACATGGAGTAGCAACAAAGATCACGTAGAGGGAGAGAGCTCAGTCATGCTGGAGCAACAAACCACGAATTGGATCCGTCTCTCATGTTAAATTAAAAATTTAATTTATAATCTAGATACTCCTTAAGATAGGGTGTCAAAACATTAATAAACATAACGTATGGACCAAGTAAGATAAGGGATCATGAGTCAACCAAGGGGGCCACAACAAAACAAACCACAAACCCACAAGGTCAAGGTGAACTATATAAGGTGGAAATGTAGCTCCTTTATAGGACCAACAAGACCAATAATGTTTTCTCTCAAGGTACACTATTTTATATATTTTTGTCATCACTGTATAAGATTCATTAGTTATAGAAAGTAGAACCAAATAAACAACTTATACAAGGAAGAGAAGTGAAATCCATAAAAAAGTAGTTAGCTTGGAAACATGCAACTGCAACTGAAATACATAAATATGCATCAAAGAAACAACAAACCATTTCAAACAAACATAAACCATGACAAATGATGACAAAATAGTAGTAGAAACAAAATAGTATCATTTTAACTAGACAAGATAAGTTTAAAGCATAATTTTCATCTCTTTCAACTCTAACACTCCCTAAGGTCCCTGTGTTAAAGTTGAAAATCATACAAAGACATTAAATAACAATAGTAGTAAATATAACTCAAAGTACAAAGAAAACAAATATGATAACTGACTATGAGATTTGAAATCTTCCTTATTCTCAACTTAGCACACCTAAACAGTTTAGAAAAGATATTAGTCCACACAAGTCCGAACACATAGTGTTCATCTCTTTCAACCTTAACACTCCCAAAGGTCCACATTCAGGATTATAAAAGTTGAAAGAGATGAAAATTATGCTTTGAACTTATCTTTTCTCACTCTTGTCTAGTTACAACTGAAAAGAATACAAAGGCAATAAATAACATCAATAGTAAATATAACTCGTGTCTAACTCAACTTGTACAAAGAAAACAAATAATATAACTCATTAGGAGATTTGAAACATAGTTGAAACATTCCTTATACTTTGCAATATTTTTTTAGATCATATCTTGTCTATTAAGAGACAAGTCACTACAAGAACAAAGGACATACTTGAGAGAGAATAAATTCAGTTACCTAGTCGACAAGCAAGGAATCCCCATGGTTTAAACATGTTTAAGTGGAATAAGATCTCTATTGCACTGTATGAGTGTTTGGGTCTGCTTAAAGTGAACCGTAAGGAAACCCAAATTACTAGAGTAGCAGAACCAGAAACAACAATCCATAAAATATCAAGTAATGATGAAATTTCACACACAAAATGTGCACAAACCAGATCTCTGTTTGTAGCCCATACAAAGCCCATGGTTTACTTACAACTTAGCACACTCAAACAATGCAACTTATATATTAGACCACTCAAGTATGAAACCACGGGGGTGTCGCTGATGGATCAATACCATATCACATCCTTTCATATTGGGGGCTTAATAATTATAAAAAAAAATTATATTGGGGTCATATTAAGGGTCTAGGGGTTTTTTTATGGGTTTAAAAAACATATAATATGTTGGGGATTTTATTATAAAAGGGCATGTAGTAGCAACACGAGCGGGTTGTGGAGAGGTAGCACAAGCACATCATGAGCAGGGGAGCGCTAGCATAAGGACCAATAAAGGGTCAACATAAGATCAAGATTCAACCTCAGGGGCGTTGCTGACAGGCCAATACTATATCACGTTCATTCATATTGGGGTTTAATTATTAAATAAAATCAAAACATTATACTAGGGGTTTTCATCCACATTGAAGCAATGGGGTTCCTGGCTTAGACTGTGCTGTGGGTCAACATAAGATCAAGAGCCAACAAGAGGGGTCAAGAAGACGAAGGTGTCGAACTCGTGGTCAAACTGTTATATTATCTCTCAAGGTATCACTATGGCATAGGTTTTTGACCATGTTGGAGGAGCACCAAGGCATAGGGTTTTTGGTTGTGTTGGAGGAGCACCATGGCATAGGGTTTTCGAAGCGCACTATGGGAGGGAGAATAGGGTTTTCACTAGCCATGTTGGAGGAGCACCAAGGCATATGGTTTTTGGTCATGTTGGAGGAGCACCACATGGGGGTTTAACTATTAAAAAAAACAAAACATCATATTGGGTGTTTTCAACCGTGTTGAAGCATTGGGATTCTAGGATCAGACTGCGTTGTGGGACCATCACGGGAGCATAGGGTTTTCATGATATTTGAGGAGCACCGTGCAGGATGGAGAAGTTGGGGTTTTCAGTCATGTTGGTGTTTTTAGCCATGTTAGAGCATTGGGTTCCAGGCTCAGACTGCATTGTGGGTCAACATAAGATCAAGAGTCAACTAGAGGGTTCAAGAAGATGAAGGTGTCAAACTCGTGGTCAAACTGTTGTATTCTCTCTCAAGCTATCACCAAGGTATATAATCCATAAATTATAAGTGTTCCAAACCACAACAATACTTTTTATCATCATTGTATAAGGAAGGTCCATACCATATCCATACCCACTCCATACCACAATAGGTGCACAACAGTGAGTTTTATAACAAGAGATTTCCACACCCTAGCCATCTTTCGAATCAACAATAGTCGCAATTTCCTATTGAGTTAATATGCACTCCACACAAACATGATGAAATTAAAGAACACTTCCACTGGAAATTTTTAAGATCTAAAACCATAAACGTCAAATATACTATCAAGATTTAAACTTGAAAATTTCTTTGATTTCTCAACTTTGTTGTCAATTGCTGAACTATTACCATGAACATTGTTGTTGATGTATTTGTAACTTTGGAATGTATTCACTTGTATATTTCTTATTGTATTTCATTGTACCCCGATGAAGATGTTTGTTCCTCCGATCGGGAGAGTCATTAATATAATTAAGTCATGTAAAGTCATTGAGATTATCCCTCCATTGTAAGTCGAGGCATTAGACCCCACATTTGAGTTATATTAGGGTTATTAGAATCTCCTAGATAAGTCAGCCCTGTAGGGTAAATGTCAAGTGGAAATTAAGTATAAATAGAGAGTGAGACTCTCTATTTGACACACACACTTAGTCAATAATAGTGCATGAGTGAGAGAGGAGTAGCTCGCACAAGTGAGAGAGAGAACAACTGTTGGAGATCATGTTTGTACTTTTGGGTTTTACTTTTTCTACTGGTGCTCATTCTATCTCTGAGGAAGTTATGGGGTTTTCTCCTTTATGGTTTCCCTGAGGAAAATCTTTGTGTCTTTTGTCTCTTGTGATTATTGTTGTGCATGTTATTCTCTCAGATAAGATCCTAATCATATCGATTAAACGATAAAAAGCTAACATGGTATTGGAGCTAACCTGAGAAGAAGACACTGTGCAACTACAGAAGCTAGGGATTCTTAATTATTGGGTTTCTCTCCATAAATGATCAGCAAAATGAGGCTAGGATAACTCTCATTTGAAGGGTGCATCTTCTTGTCGTAGCAGAATTTGATTCTAGGCATTTTCAGTTTTTGGCCTATCACTTATGCGGGAAATTAGGGTTTTTCACAGAAGTGGAATTTTTGAATGATCCCAGCATAGGATTTCTCTCCTCCTCAAAATCAAAATTTAGAGACCAAGATCAAAATTTTTGGTTGGGTAAAACTTCGAGAAAGCCAAACCCTAATTTGACCCCAGACCAGAAAATCAGCACTGCAAAAGATCAGCTCCAAATCCAGTTTGGGCATCTCAAATTGGTAAGATCTATTGGGTGTTAGCTTGTCTCGGCCTTGCTTGTCTAGTTCATATCTTCTTACCTGCTTAAATATTTTGTATTTCCATTTTAGGTTCTCATTAAAGATGTCTCATCACACCAATAGGATTTCACTTGTTCTTGAAGAAAATGAATTGGACACCTACATAAGTGGAGAGGTTCCAATTCCAGAGGGAGATGAGGATAAAGCCTTACACAAGAATAACTTGGTCAAGGCCAAGAGGATTATTGCTGATTCTATCAAGAGTCACCTTACACCACATGTGTCTTGCTTAAATACACCTAAATAGATGTTTGATTCCTTGACCAAGCTATTTGAAGGGAATAATATAAATCAGAAGACGACTTTGCGAAATTAGTTGAAGAATGTAAAGATCTAGAATGTAGAGACCATATAGTCATACTTTACAAGGGTCTCTCAAATCAAAGAACAACTTGAAGCTATGGAAGAAGAAGTAGAGAATGGAGAAATTGTGATGACCACCTTGAATGGTCTCCCTTGGTCCGAGTCCTTTATTCAAGGGATTTGTTCTAGAAAAAAGTTTATCACTTTTAGTAGGTTGTAGGAGGAATGCTCACAAGAAGAAGCTCGAATAGTAGCTTGAGAAGAAAAGATGGGAAATGAAGATCAAGATCTCACATCACACACCAAGAAAATAAAAAGGGGGTACTATCATATCAAGAAAGGTAAGAATCCACACCAGAATCAGAAAGATAACCCTAGAAGATCTAGCAGAGATCTATCTAATGTCAGATGCTATACATGTGATGAGAAATGACACTTTTCCAAAGATTTTCCTAGAAATAAAGGTGGCTCTCACAAGAAGAAGGACAACAAAAGAAGACATCATTCTCACACTACAGAGGATGATGAACCTCCCAGGAAGAGATTCAAAGAAGAAAGTGAAGATTATTCAAGTGATGAAGAGTATGTTTTGATTTTTTCCCTCATGAGAATTGTTACACATGGAAGCAATTATTGGCTCATATATATAAGTTGGGCTTCCAAACATATGATGGGATTTAAACAATCCTTTGTGAACCTATCCGAACATGATTCACCCCACAAAGTGAAACTTGGGGATGAATATTAGTATCGTATAAAAGGAAGTGGTGAAGACCCCTATAAGCTAGACTGTGGAAAGTTTATGACGATGAAATATGTATTATTTGTACCAGGACTAAAGAAGAATCTTCTCTCCATATTCACATTGGATGAAAAAGGCATGAGGGTTGCATTTGCATATGGCCAAGTTCTTATGTGGCGAAAGGGAAAGACCATAGATGGTGAAGTAGTGATTGGAGAGCAAGATGGAGACTTATACAAATTAAAGGGCCAACCAGAACAAGCTTTGGTCCATGACTCAGTAGAGCCAAGTGAACTTTGGTATAAAAGGCTTGCACATGTGCACTATAGGGCACTAACACATGCAAGAAAAGTTGTTGAAGGTCTTCCAGAGTTACAGGGAAAGCATGAAGGCATTTGCAAAGGATTTGTAAAGGGAAAGAACACAAAGAAGACATTTCCAAGTAGCGGGAGCAAGGCAAAAATAATCTTGGAAATTATCCACTCCGATGTATGTGGTTCAATGCCATCCAGTTCATTAAGTGGGTATGTATATTGTGTTTCTTTTATTGATGATTTTTCTAGGAAGACATGGATATATTTATTTAAAAGCAAGGATGAAGTATTCATTAAGTTCAATGAATTCAAAGACTTGATTGAGAACCACACAGAGAAGAAAATAAAGACCTTTCGATCAGACAATGGAGGAGGATTCACATCAGATGAATTCAATGAATTATGCAAAGAGTCAGGGATTAAGAGGGAGTTGACCACTCCATGTAGTCCAGGACAGAATGGAGTTGCAGAAAGGAAGAATAGAACAATTATGGAAGCAACAAATACAATGCTTCATGATCAGGATATTCCTATGCATATATGGAGAGAATATGCTAGGAAAACTATGTATGTACAAAATCGTACTCCACATAGAGTACTCGAGAACAAGACACCAGAAGAAGTCTTCTCTAGCAAGAAACCGGAAGTCAACCATCTTAGAATATTTGGCTGCTCGGTGTACACACACATTCCAAAAGAAAACAGGACGAAGTTAGATCCTAATTTAGGAAAGAAGGGTATATTTGTGGGATATAGTGAAAGATCGAAGGCTTACAGAATATATTTCCCAGGATTCAAGAATATCGACATCAGTAGGGACATGAAATTTGATGAAGACTCGGCTTACAACAAATCCAAAAAGAGACCTATTGAATACCTTGAAGAAACATAAGTACCTAGGATCCAATATACAACAATGATTGAAGAAACTCCAAAAGAAGATCGAGAAATGGAAGAACCTCAGGAACCTGTAGATCCACCCCGTGAGTAGAATTATTACAAGAGGAAACCAGCATGGGTATGAGAGGCTATCCTAGGTGTAGAGAGATATGGTGCTCCAGAAGGAATGCATAGAGAAAGCAAGAGAACTAGGTCATACTCCAGTTATGTAGCCATACAATGTGACATCATTGATAAAGAACCTTCCAACTATGAAGAAGTAGCATAAAAGAAAGAATGGAAGGATGTGATGATTAAGGAATACTAGTCGATCATGAAGAATGATGTTTAGGATGTGGTCCCGAGACCAAAAGGGAAGTTTGTTGTGAATTCCAAGTGGATCTACAAGATCAAGCATTCTGGAGATGGCAGCATAGAGAAATATAAAGTGAGATTTGTGGCGTGTGGCTTCCCTTAGAAGGAAGGGATAGTTTATGAAGAAATTTTTGCACTTGTAGCCAGATACACTTCCATCAGATCAAAAATTTCTCTAGCTACAGTGATGAAATGGAAGATACACCAGATGGATGTCAAGACCATGTTCTTGAATGATGTAGTGGAAGAGGAAGTCTATGTGGAGCAGCCACTCGGATTTGAGACACACGATAGGGAGACTCATGTGTGCAAATTGAAGAAGGCCTTGTACGATCTAAAATAGGCACCCAGGACATGGTACGACAGGATTGACAACTTCTTGACTAGTTTGGGCTTTACCAAGAGTAAAGCAGATTCCAACCTTTACTACAAGGTTGAGGAAGGGAACCCATTGATACTCCTATTGTATGTAGATGACTTGTTTGTGACAAGTGAGGATGGGTTGATTGATGACATGAAGAGGAAGCTTGTTGCTGAGTTCAAGATGAAGGACTTGGGGATGATGCACTTCTTTCTAGGCATGGAGGTGTGTCAGAGTGTAGATGGAATCTCCCTTGGACAAGGGAAGTATGCAGTGGATATCCTTAAGAGGTTTGAGATGATGGAATGAAAGGCCGTGGCCTCATATATGGCATCGAACCTAAAGCTATTGAGTGATGCTTCATTAGAGTTAGTTGATTCCATGATGTATCATTAGATGATTGGATCCTTGATGTACCTGACGAATACAAGACCCAATACTTGCTTTGTTGTGAACACATTGAGCCAGTTCCTGACAGATTGAAGACATGTTCACTTGATTGCTGCAAAGCATATTCTGAGGTACCTGAAGGGCATAATTGATTATGGGCTCAAGTATGAGGTGAATCAAAATATTAACCTAGAGTGTTATGTGGACTTGGATTGGGCAGGCAGTTCCATTGATAGGAAGAGAACTTCGGGGTGCTGCTTCAGTATGGGATCAGGTGTGATATCTTGGTTTAGCAGGAAGTAGTCCTATGTGGCACTGAGTACAATAGAAGCAGAGTATGTCACAGGTTATTCAGATAGTTGTGAGGCAGGGTGGCTGAGGAAGCTACTATATGATTTGTTTGATCTCTAGTTGGATGCTACATGTATATATTGCAACAACTAGAGTTGTATGAAGTTGTCAGAGAACCTAGTGTTCCATGACAAGTCAAAGAATATCGAGATCAAGTATCACTATATCAGGGATATGGTGCAGAAAGTCGTAGTGAAGCTCTAGTATGTTGCAACAGACGAGCAAATAGTTGATGTATTGACCAAGCCATTAGCCAGAGTGAAGTTTGAGTACTTTAGAGAGAAGCTTGGTGTTCCTCAAATAGAGGTTCCCTCGAAGGGGAAGAGATGAGTCCAGAAGATGCAGATACACATGAGGCTTTTTGACATGGTGGCAAGCTGGGCCTCCCATGGTCATTGATGTAAGTGTTGAGCCTTTCTGACATGGTGGTAGGCTGGGCCTCCCATGGTCGTTGATGTAAGTGTTGATATTCTTTCTGACATGGCGGCAGGATGGGCCTCCCATGGTCGTTGATGTAAGTGTTGAGCCTTTTTGACATGGTGGCAAGTTGGGCCTCCCATGGTCATTGATGTAAGTGCTGAGAGCCTTTTTGACATGGTGGATAGTTGGGCCTCCCATGGTCATTGATGTAAGTGCTGAGCCTTTTCAACATGGTGGCAGGATGGGCCTCCCATGGTCATTGATGTAAGTTCTAAGATCCTTTTCGAAATGGTGGCAGGATGGGACTCCCATGGTCATTGATGTAAGTTTTGGAGCCTTTCCAACATGGTGGCAGGGCCTCCCATGGTCATTGATGTAAGTGTTGTGTTAAATGTATCTAGGTTTTTCTCCATGTGACAATGAGATGATCTTAATATGATGAGGTAATAGTACTGTACACAGGTGTTGCAAGGCATGTAATTAGTCTTGGGATGCTACTTCAGGTTTTGCAGTGGCATATAATCAGTCTTGGGATATCTTGCAGGTTTTGCAAGAGGCATATAATAAGTCCTAGGATGTACCTACTTGATGTCTTACTCACAGAGATGATAAAGACCTACATGGAGGCTAGGCCTACATCCAACATGAAAAAGGGTTGGATCTGTAGAACTTCCTATGACGAGTAGATTTGAGAGATAGCACCATTTTCTCTAGATAGTAGTAGCATTGATGACGATGATCCAACTTTGATGATGTTTCAATGACGAAGACTTGTGCTGATGAACTATCTCAATAGAATACCTTCCTAGTTAAGAGGGAGTGTTGATGTATTTGTAACTTTGAAATGTATTCACTTGTATATTTCTTATTGTATTTCATTGTACCATGATGGAGATGTTTGTTCCTCTGATCGAGAGAGTCATTAATATAATTACGTCATGTAAATCCATTGATGTTAACCCTCCATTGTAAGTCGTGGCATTAGACCCCACAGTTGGGTTATATTAGGGTTATTAGAATCTGCTAGAGAAGTCGTCCCTGTAGGGTAAATGTCAAGTGGAAATTAAGTATAAATAGAGAGTGAGACTCTCTATTTGACACACACACTCACTCAACAATAATGCATGAGTGAGAGAGGAGTATCTCACACAAGTGAGAGAGAGAACAATTGTTGGATATCATCTTTGTACTTTTTTGTTTTACTTTTTCTACTGGTGCTCATTCTATCTATGAGGAAGTTGCGGGGTTTTCCCCTTTATGGTTTCCCCAAGGAAAATATTTGTGTCTCTTGTCTCTTGTGATTATTGATGTGCATGTTATTCTCTCAGATAATATCCTAGATCATATTTATTAAATGATAAAAGTCTAACAATTTTTTCCAATAATATCTGAAAATACATTTTTGCCAATTCCTCTACATCATGAGACTGAAAAAAGAGAGTGAAAAGAGATACCTTTGCTTTTAGTAATCATACAAAACTTGGACTATGTTATGCAACTTGCATGAGCTAATAACGCACAGTTAGCTAATAAGCTTTAAAAGCATAAGAAAAAGTGAAGCAAAATTGTAAGGCATGCTAAATAACGTGTAAATGACAAGAACATCAAAATTAAGTGTGAATTAAGTCTGAGTATCCCACTTCTTGTTCAATATTTTGGAAATGCATCTTCATACCTCAGGAATTACAAGCATCTTCAACATAGAATTGATTGGTAGGTCCAAAAATTTATAGTTTGTGTAGTCATCTTTGCCAATAAATATGCATAAATCTTGAGCAACTCCTTCGAGACCTAGTAGATCATAGCCACAAAAACACAAACAAGTATCCTTAGTTCAAACATTCTTTGGATTTGTTCTTAATAAATCCCACATAAACAATATAAATCCATAGCTCACTTTCCTTGCATTATAAATACATTTCTATCTACATAATTTTAATTTATATAAATAAATGCATTATAAAACCAAAAGTGAAGGCCCGTAACTAAGAAATAAACAACACTCAACACCTAATACCAATAGCTGAATTGGACCAAATAGAGACAAATTATTTTGAAAAGAATTAGAGTCTGCAATAGGATATGTAATACGAAAAAAGAATACTATAATGTAAACATGGAACACAATAGATCTGAATGGGATGAACCAAAAGTTACAACCAAGCTACTACAACCAACAATATACATATTTTGATCAGATGTTAAAAATCTTTGAAGCTACACAATAAATCATTTTCATTTTCTAGAATTAAATCCCTTCACCTGGTAGTGCTAGAAATTTGCAGAATTCTTTTTAGAATAATGATTCAGCTAAAGCTATGAGATGAAAAAAAAATTGTAACTAGGGATACATTTCCAAAACCATATAGAACATGTCCTGGCATGGGAATACTGGATTAATCATGTGTCCATTATCTATGTGAAAAAAATGGTTTAAAATGAATGTAATATTTTTCGTGATATAATTCTATCATGAATTGATGGTGTTAATTAGTTGAGTACCATTTCGGATATGTCTTCATCCATTTTTTCTTCAATATTTCAGGAATTGAAGGTGCATCCTTGCTTAGGTGCAACTATACCCAACACTTTTCTTTTTCCTCTGTATTTCTGTTACTATCAATATTTGTAGTTGTGGTAGTGTCCATTTTGGTTACTGGGACATTGAAGGAGCTATCAGAGCAGGTTTTAAATTTATTTGGTAGAAAAATGTCAATTGTACAAGCTATAAATTTCAATTGTAAATTCAAATTGAGATGATCTTTTTCTTGTTGGAAACTAGTCTAATAAGCTCAAATTGAGCTATCACTTCTTTCGTTGGGAAGTAGATTCATAAGGATTTAAAACAAGGGATGTTGTAAGGGATTTCATGAAGTAACATTCAAATAGGGTAAGAGAATCATTTTTTTTTTGCTATTTGGCACATAATTTCAGATCTAATTACACACACAATATTAGCTTCAGATTCGCACTGAAAAGTGAGGCATTTAATTCAAGCTCATAAAAAAAACTCTTCTCCAATATTCTATACATTTAAGTGCATGAAAATGTTTTATCTAGAAAAGGATGAAAGCAACGTAGAAAGAAGAAGACACATAGTTGATCCCCTCTTTAGTCCTCAACCTTTGGGGACAAAGCTTCTCAATGGGAAGGGAATATTGTCACACTAGCCCTAATGACCTTCTAGATTGGCCACATTCATAACCTCAAATAAAAGAAATTTTGTATCTTATTCAGCCCTCAGTATGATATAGGGTATTGACATGTTACTGGTACTATCATAACCCTCTCTTGTGGACAAAAATAAACAGTGAAGGTTGTATAAAAAAAGATCAACTCAGCTTCATGATTGACTAATTTTGTGAGCCCATTCAACCCTCGTTAAATTGTCATACCAATTTTAATTTGGCTTTCTCTAATTTGTAGGTTAAGATTGTCATTTCACCAAATAGGACCCTATTTGGATAGTCATAAAACCTGAGTAAAAAAGGGTGTAAACCATAACATACCTGCTACACTTGTTGAATTTCCTTTTATAACTCATAAATACAATTTTAAATATTGTTTGGAGGTAACCAAGTCAGCCCTCTTTAGGATTGTAACAGTGGTCTCAGATCTGGCTTCTGGACTCTCAACTTTCTTGAATATTTGTAACTCTATTGTATCCTTGAAACAAGATCAGTTCTTATACTCTAACTTGGATAGTGATATAGTAGTGCATGGTTATAGTATCTAGTACATATGCTTGTGTACATTATATTGTTTTTCTGATTTCCAATTGTTTGCAAACTTATGTTGTTTTCTAATTCACAGGCGGATCTGACACTTTTCTTTGATTATGACCACCAGATATGAGCTTGTATTATCTTATTTATATTCTATTCATCATCCATTTTCTAGATTGTAAGAAGGAGGAAGAGACTTTTTCTCTTACTATTGCTCCTACTTTTGCAAGAACATACTCTATTTTAGTTTATAATCAATTCAAATTCCCCTACTTGCATAAGTGGTCTGATATATTGGGTTTCATGTTGAGATTTTTTTACTGTTGTGTTTTATGTCTTTGAATCTATGACAGTAAATCTGTTGTCCATTTTTTGATACATGTACTAATATTTTTTTTTCAATCGAATTACAAAAAACATATTTCACAAAAAAAAAGAAACATATCATCCACATCATCCAAGTTCTGTATCCATGCTAACTTAACATCAAATTAAAACCAAAACATATTTGATATAGCTGTATATTGAAATTAGAAAATCACACAACCCTAATCAATTTGATAGGAACCCAATTCAAGCAAAATCCACACAAACCCATTTAATACCAATACAAGCATGCAACCCTAACCAATTCTAATACAAATGCAAATCTAGCACATAGACCCATAGACAGTTCATATAATTATGGAAGTATTGCAACATGCTTTCTAACACTTTGACTGCCAAACATCCATCACTTATTAAGAGGTGGAAAACTGTGTCACAGTTATGGCATGCGACCTTCTGTGTGAACAATAAGATGTAACTTTGAAAGCAATAACAAACGCTTTCATTGAGAGGCCTGCAAAAGTTTTGAAATTACCTTTGCTATAAATATTTCTAGAATGAGATCATGTATGGTTTAATTCTCTTGCAAGGAAAGTGCAGCATGGAATTCCTGCAAAAACATGAAAAAGAGAGAATTAATGACCTTGCTTGTGGAATTTTTGGAAAAATGAAACATGACATCAAGTGAATACTTGTTAAAAAAAACTTGATTAGTTGTTGGCAGTTGAGGAAAAGTAAAGTGGACTTGACGATGATCCATTTTCCAGGCTTGATGATCATCAATCATGGCTGATATTTACTACTGCTCATATTTACTACTTCTATTACTACTGTTGTTATTTATATGTACATATGTTATTTACTACTGCTGATATTCCATTTAAGAAAACATTTAAAAAACACATTTCAAGAAACACACATTAATTAATATTCCATTTTAGTATTGAAGTAGCAAAAGAAAGTATATGAAAACTCTAACATGGGCATGGGCCCCAAAATTTGACAAACAAAAACTTGTTTCATCCTTTTAAAATTAATATTAAACATGATTGTTGAACTAGCCAATAGTTCAAGAACCCTCAAGAACCATTCTTCAAGAACGCATAAACAAATATTTGACGATCAAAAAATTCACATTGAGTTATCCCAACCGTTCGACATTCGAACCATTCGTCGCACCTAAAGATAAGAGAAATTAAAATGAGCATAAAATGAGTATGAAATTGATAGTAACGAATCAACTATAATAAAAAAAATAATACTTTATAAATAATCTATAATATAGTAGTACAAAAGATAAGATAAACTATAATGCTTTGAAAACTTCACCCTTTTTAAATTTTAATGAAATCCTCAAAAATTATGTGGTTTCTTTCTTCTAACTTGTACGTGTCATTATTGATATTGTATGATAGGTTTGTTGTTGCTATAATAGATTCAAGTTGTATGAATAGATGATTTGTTGAATCATACTTGTACATGCATTACCCCTTTATTCTATTGTACCAACAACATTGAAGCTCAACACCTTTAGGACTATCCAAGAGATCAATGTGATTATGGTAATCGAACACCCTATTATTGTCCTTCTTTCTTATTCTTTGAACTCTTCCAATGTACCAAGTCCCACAAGAAACATCATGATTTGTACTTTGAGATACACATTTTATTGTAGTACATTCAGCTACAGCTATAGACTCGCTCTCTAACAACACTGCACAATCTGATCCAATTCCAAAATCAATTGCAAGACCCTTTCTGGGGGCCCTCTCATCTCGCCTGAAGTATACTACATTCCTCGCTTTAGTCAAACTATCTTTCGATAATGTTGAATTTACATTCAATTTACTAACCAAACAATATTTGTACATGTCCTTTCCATCGAGATCCACCACTAGTTTGGTATTTATGTTTAAATTTTCATCAATGGAATCTAAAATTCCATCCAACTTGTGCTTCCACTCACTTTCCATCCTTTGCAATTCACTATAATTGAGTACCATAAAATACGAAGATTGGAATACGGATGTGTAATGACCCGATGGAAAATTATCAACTACTCCATCCACATCTTTGAATGTTGGAACATTGTGATCTTCTAACCATGGTTTAAACCACCAAGAATCTTTTGTGTCTTTTTGGTTGCATGCCAAGGCCTTATAAAATTCATTGTGCATCCTCCAATCCTATCTTGAGAGCTTCTATAATTTTATTATCTGTGGAAATTGAATCATATTGTGACAAGAAATCACCTTCCTCTACTGTTTGTTGATGCAATTTATTCTTGATACTCATTTGTTTTATGAGATTTATTGAAACCAATCCCTTGGGGATTCGATTCTTATTCAACAACTTTATTAAGGGTTCCAATAGCAATAAGTAAGTTAGTAAAATCATATTCCCTTTCTACTCCAACCATGCCACTGACTTTGCTAAAGAAGTTCTCACATACATCTGACCCAGTCAAGTGCAATGCACATGGCAAGTTAGAGTATTGATTACAAAATAATCTCATCAACAAAACCGTAAAGTGGCAAGAAATTTTCACATCTTGATATGTCTCTCTGTTAATGAAATTAATGTTGACATTAGTATTTTCTTGTTCTCTGACCCAACATAGCTATAATGTGAATAAATGATGGAATCTTGAATATTTTCGTACTCTTTCCCAAAGAGTTGAGCTAGGAGACAAAAAAATATCAATATAGTCAGCAACAATTGCTAGATAGGTCTTTGTACTCGATGTCCTCTCTATCCTACCACCTGTAATTCTCATTTACTTCAAGCACCTTTGGACATGCCTTGAAGCAATGCGTTGTGCTGAACCCCAGTTTTGGTGATCAATCCTCTCTAAATCCTCAATTTTAATCTTGCGGTCATCCAATTTAAAACTATTATAAAAAATTCTTACATGGATAAAAATAATCAACTCTTCTCCAACAATCAAAACTCGTCGACCACTAAACAAAGGATTCTCTAGTTTTTTTTTATTGTGGATGTAGTCATGGTCATGAAGTCATGTTACTTTAAAGCCATCATTCAACCTAGTTATCCTCCACCCTTCCCAAGGAATTTGATATATCATGACTATCGTTGAGTAATAATCCTTCAACATAAGCATTCTTCTCCTACTATCCCCATATGAGGAATGACCAATAATAGGTCCTAAAAAATGTTCCACATGTTTCTTCCATAGGTCTTCTACTTTTTCCCATTGTCAATGGAAAAAAATTGCATCAAACCTATTGCACGTTGGATGAACAACCACAACCAAATGAGGAAGCTTCTCATGTAAAGGGTTTTCAATAAATGTAAAGGGTTTGCAATAATAACACGTGCATAATGGACTGTTGATGTATTTGTAACTTCGGAATGTATTCATCTATGTATCTTATGTATTGTAACCCGATGTTTATTCCGGGATATATATATAATGTAATTGAGTCATATTGTCATGCCCCGATGTTCCGATCGGGAGGATCAATTATGTAAACAAGTCATGTCAAGTCATAGTGGGTAACCCTCCGATTGTCTAAGGGTTAAATTCCCCACAGTTTTGGGGCACTAGGGTTATTAGAATTCCCTAGTAGAGGTCGGCCCAGGTAGGGTTTTAGTCATGTTGGGATTAGTATAAATAGAGAACCGGAGTCTCTATTTATCACACAAATCATCCACACTCAAGTGTAGCACATAGTTGAGGAAGGAGAAGACACTGGGGCTAGACAAGAAGAAGATTACTGCTGTTGGGAGATCACTTACTGTTTTGGGGCTTTTACTATTTTGGTGCTGATTCTATCTCTGAGGAAGTTGCGGGGTTTTCTCCTTTATGGTTTCCCTGAGGAAAAACACTGTGTTCATTGTCTCTTGTGTTTGATTGCTGTACTTGTTATTCTCTCAGTTAAAGATCCTAATAATGCTAGCTTAATGTTGAAAAACTAACATGGTATCAAAGCTAACCTGAGAAGAAGACACTGTGCAGCTGCGAGAACTAGGGATTCCTAGTTTGTGGATCTTCGTCCACATATTTTCAGAAAAATTAAGGTGGAATAACTCTCCTCCTTAGGGCACATCTTTCTGTCGAAGTAGAATCCAATTATGAGGTTTTTCAGTTTTGGACCCGACAATGCTACCGAAAATTAGGGCTTTTCACAGAAGAGGAATTTTTCAGTGAGCCTAGGCCTAGATTGATCTCCTCCCCAAAATCAAAGTTAGGGACGAATTTCAAAGCATTTGGTTGGACAAAACTCTGGAAAAACAAAACCCTAATTTTCTCCTGAACCAGCTCTACAAGATTTCAGCTCAAGTTTCAGATCTGACATCTTGACCTGGCAAGATCTAAGATATTTTGTATTTCCATTTGAGATTCTCAATTTAAGATGTCTCACCATACCAAGCTTGATGAAAGCTTGAGGGAGCTGATAACTTCTGAGCCTGGAAGTATAGGATCTCCTTGGTCCTGGAAGAGAATGAATTAGACTCCTACATCCATGAGGAGGTTCCAGTTCCAGAGACAGATGAGGTAAAGGCCTTACATAAGAAAAATATGGTTATGGAAAAGAGGATCATTGCTAATTCTATCAAGGATCACCTTATCCCACAGGTGTCCTCTCTCAAGACACCTAAAGCTATGTTTGATGCCCTAACCAAGTTGTTTCAAGGGAAGAACATAAACCGAAAGATGGATCTGAGGAATCGACTGAAGAATGTGAAGATTTAGAATGCAGAGACTAGCCAATCCTACTTCACAAGGGGTTCTCAGATCAAGGAACAATTAGAAGCTATAGATGAAGAAGTGGATAATGCAGATATTATAATGAAAACACTGAATGGACTCCCTAGGTCATGGGATTCTTTCATCCAAGGAATCTATGCAAGAAATAAGTTATTCAAGTTCAGTAGAATATGGGAAGAATGTTCTCAAGAAGAAGCTTGGATAGCAGCCCGAGAAGAGAAGATGGGAAGTAAATATCAAGCCCTCATAGTTCACTCCAAGAGGGGAAGAAGAAATCCTCATTACTCCAAAGGTAAGAACTCTCATTCAAAGGATAACAATAGAAAGGACCTATCTAGATTGAGATGTTATACATGTGATGAAAAAGGACACTTTGCAAAAGACTGTTCTAAGAACAAGAATCACTCTCATAAGAATAAGGGGAATAAAAGAAGACATCATTCTCATGCTGCAGAGGATGATGAACCATCCAAGAAGAGATCCAGATATGAAAATGAAGATTCTTCAAGCGAGGATGAATATGTTTTGATTTCCACTCTCACAGGTAACATTACTCATAGCAGTGATGATTGGCTTATAGATAGTAGGGCTTCCAAACATATGACTGGATTCAAGGAATCCTTTGTGAGACTATCAGAACATGAATCACCTCACAAGGTGAAACTAGGAGATGACTACCAATATCCAATAAAAGGTAGTGGGGAATATTCATATAAACTAGAATCTGGTAAGTCTCTAACAATGAAGGAAGTATTGTTTGTACTAGGACTCAAGAAGAACCTTCTCTCCATATCAGCATTGGATGCAAAAGGAATGAGGGTTGCATTCATAGATTGTCAAGTCATCATGTGGCCAAAAGGAAAGACTATCAATGATGCGGTAGTGATTGGAGAACAAGAGGGAGGATTGTACAAATTGAAGGGCCATCTAGAACAAGCCTTGGTCCATGACATAGTAGAGCCAAGTGAACTTTTGCATATAAGGCTTGCACATGTGCATTACAGAGCACTACCTATTGCAAGAAAAGCTGTTGAAGGTCTTCCAGAAATCCAAGAAAAACATGATGGGGTTTGCCAAGGATGTGCGAAAGGAAAGAACACAAAGAATACATTTCCAAGTAGCGAAAGAAAAGCAAAAGGAATCTTGGAAATCATCCACTCCGAT
Source organism: Pseudotsuga menziesii (assembly GCA_001517045.1). Classification (NCBI taxonomy): domain Eukaryota; kingdom Viridiplantae; phylum Streptophyta; class Pinopsida; order Pinales; family Pinaceae; genus Pseudotsuga; species Pseudotsuga menziesii. Next base: position 27,921 of record LPNX010182371.1, on the reverse strand, counting down.
GTATGTGGTCCTATGTTATCAAACTCACTAAGTGGGTATGCATATTATGTTTCTTTTATTGATGATTTTTCTAGGAATACATGGTTTTACTTCATGAAGAACAAAGACAAAGTATTCAACAAATTCAAGGAATTCAAAGCCTTGATCGAGAACCATACTGAAAAGAAGATCAAGACTTTTCGATTAGACAATGGCAGAGAATTCACTTCAAATGAATTCAAGAGGCTATGCAAAGACTCAGGGATTAAGAGGGAGTTGTCCACTCCTTATAATCCACAACAGAATGGGGTTGTATAAAGGAAGAATAGAACTATCAGGGAAGCTGCAAGAGCAATGCTTCATGATCAAGATCTTCCTATGCATCGTTGGGCTGAAGCTTCCAGAATAGTAGTGTATGTACAGAACCGTACTCCACATAGAGTACTCGAGAACAAGACTCCTGAAGAAGTATTCTCCGGTAAGAAATGAAAAGTCATCCATCTCAGAATATTCGGCTGTCCTATGTACATACACATCCCAAAGGTGAAAAGGACAAAATTAGATCCTTCAGGAAAGAAGGGTATATTCGTGGGATACTTTGAAAGCTCAAAATATTACAGAATATATTTTTCAGGGTACAAGAAGATTGACATCAGCAGGGATGTGACATTTGATGAAGACATAACTTACAACAAATCCAGAAAGAGACCTGCTGAAGAACCTGTAGAAGAAGAAGCAGAAGCTGTTGAAATATTGTAACTTCAAAGAATATTCTATATGTATTTCTTTGTGGTCCTTGATGGTCCTACCGGGAGAACCACTTGTATTACTTTGTACCCCGATGCTCCTAATCAGAAGAACTAATAAGAGTCATGAGGTAGTCCCCTCTAATTGTAAAGGTGGGTCATTAGCACCCCAGTGTGGTTACTTGAGCCTACATGTGTAACTCGAGCCTACATGATTAACTCGAGCCTACATGACAGATGAGTTAAATTAAGTGAATGGATGAATATAAATAGAGGTTTAGTGCTTCTCATTTAGGACACACACTCTCACTTGTGTAGCACATTAGTGGAGAAGAGAAGTAGCTGGAGAAGGAGGAGGATCAGGCTTTGATCTCCTTGTTGGTTTTATCTTTTATCTTTTTGGGGCATCTATATTGAGGAAGCTTTTGCTGGGTTTTTCCCAGGATAAATCTTTGTGTTCCTTTTGTATGGTTGTGCTTGTCTATCTTTCAGTGATCCTGTTTATATGCTTTTTTTTATGAAAAATGAAATGAAATACTGATGTCTTAGCTAAGCATATGAAAATTTTAACATGGGATCAGAGACACCCTGAAAAGAAGACATTGTGCAGCTACAAAATATAGGGCTTCTTACTTTTTGGTTCTCTCTCCATAATTGATCAGCAAAAGAAGGCTAGGCTGACTCTCCATTGAAAGGCGCATCTTTCTGTCGAAGTGGAATTCGATTCTGAGCATTTTCAGTTTTCCGTATGGGAAATTAGGGCTTCTTGCAGAAGAATAATTTTTGAGTGAGCCCAGCATAGGATTTCTCTCCTCATTAAAATCGAATTTTAGAGACCTGGATCAATATTTTTGGTTGGGTGAAACTCCGGGAAAGTCAAACCCTAGTTTGACCCAGAGCTAGAAAAACCCTAAATACTAAAACTGCTAAGTTTTGGTATATTCGATATATCCCAATATTGGCGAAGGTTCAAGAGAAAAAAATTGCAAATACCAAAGATAACATCCTGATGAACACTGTATCCAAAATTAAGTCTCATATTCACTATATTCTAGGAGATATGATCCCTCCAAGTTAGGGTTCCAACCTCTTCCAGAATTCATCCCTAAACAGGACACCTAGGAAAAATTACTATAGATTGGGATACAGAGGTCCAAATGGAATTCCTAAAGATTTTCTAGAAAGAGAACGGACTATACTTTCTATGGTCCGAATTTCAGAATCTGAAGATGAACCAGTGACACGTGGAATGCCGTACAACTTCACTGTTCTAAACAATCCTGTAACAGGCCACCTTGGGAAAATGATCATAAATCCAAATTGGTGAAACAAAATCTGATGAAAAACTATGGTGTTGTATCAGGGACATGAAAGGTTACCTCAGTGCAAAATTTCAGACACATAGGAGCAGTAATTTCGGAGATATCACAGAAACAGTAACAGGCATTTTTGCAGAAGAAATTGGAAAACTAGGGCTTCCTGTTCTAAGAGCTTCCCTCCACTGTTTTCAGAAAAGGAGTACATTGGAAAGCTCCATTTGAAGAGATATATCTTTCTATCCAATCATATCTGAAAGATTCCAAGTTTTGAAAATTAGGGTTTCTCTGACAAACCCTAGATCAGCCAGCTCAGGAAGCAGGATGGACACCTCAAATCGGTAAGATCTAATGTTTTGCTATTTGCATTTGAGGTTCTCATTTCAAAGTGATCTATCACATCAGCTTGATGATAAGCTTGGTGAAGTTGAAAACTTCCAAGCATGAAAGTATTTGATCTCTCCGAAGAAAATGAATTGGACACCTACATAAGTAGAGAGGTTCCAGTTCTAGAGGGAGATGAGCCTCAAATCCTTACATAAGAAGAACTTGATCAAGGCCAAGAAGATCACTGTTGATTCAATCACGGATCAACATGTACCACAAGTGTCTTCCCTAAAGACACCGAAGATGTTTGATTTCTTGATCAAGCTAGTTGAAGATAAGAACATAATTCAGAATATGGATTTGAGAAAACAGTTGAAGAATGTGAAGATCCAGAATGCAGAAGTTGTGATAGCCACCTTGAATGGCCTCCCATGATCATGGGATTCATTCATGCAAGGAATGTGTGCCAGAAGAAAGTGATTACTTTCAGTTGACTTTGGGAAGAAGAAGAAGCTCGTCTCATAAGAAGAGAAGAAGAAAGATGGGAGCAAATTGAAGATCAAGCTATCACCATTCAAAGAAGATCCCTCAAGTGATGAGGAATATGAAGAACTCAATTCTTGATGAACCTCTTATCCATCTTATCATTTGGATAAGAAATGATGATAAAGCACAATGATCAAGATGGAGTCTACCCACGAAACAAATAAAAGATAAGTATTCAATTTTCATTTCATGATATTGTTTTACATTTGATTATATTCAGTTGATGTGTTATGCATGATAGATTGTTTACATTAATGACTATATACTACTAATATGCATGTGATGGGTAAGTAGCTCATGGTGCTATACAACTCTCCATTGCTACTTATCAAACCTCTTTGCTAACATATTGGATTAGTCTAGAAAGTTTCTGTGAGATATGGATGAATATTGTATTGGCTAAACAGTTGCATGATGCATAAGAATTTGTCATTATGCATATGATTTATGAAATAGTTCTAACCATGCAACTGGCACATTTGAATTGTAGGAAATGTCCTGTACAACCTCCTACAAGAAAAGAAGGATGAGACTTGTTCCAAAGAACAAGTGATGAAAATTCAATAAACATGAATCTGAAGCTCCCAGGGTCAGAGACACCATGATGGAAGAAAGAGCTTCAAAGAGCGGTAGATCCACCTCGAAGGATGAAGACTACCATGGGTATGAGAGATAACTCAAGATGAAGAAAAGAATGCTATGGAAGAAGCTATGATCAAATAATAACAGTTGATCATGGGGAATGATGTATACAGTATGATTTCAAGACATAAAGGAAAGTATGTGGTATCCTCCATATGGATATACAAGAACAAGTGTACAAAGCAAGGTTCGTGATTTGCCTCAGAAAGAATAGACTATGACATGACATACTCTATTGACCAGTATATATCAAGCATAGAACCACCTGTGTAGAATGAAGAAGGAAGACAATACTCCACTTCAGGGGGAGTTACTATAGAAGATATATGAGTTCAACACGGTACGACATGATGGACAGCTTCCTGATGGATCGAGACTTTTGGGTTCCAACCTTCAAAGTTGAATGCAGAAGACTAGGATATGTTGATGATCTAACAAGATGAACTCATGGAAGATGTTATGATAAAAGAATACTAGAATGATGTTTGGGATATAGTACTCATACTAGAAAGCAAGAATGTGGTATCTTACAAATGGATTTGCAAGATAAAATATGTCACTGATAGAAGTAAGTAAAGACTTGTGGCTAGAGGTTTCTATAAGAAAGAGGGAATTAATTCTGAAGAGACACTTACTCCAGGAAACAAGGTACACTTCCTTCAGAACTATGATGGTAGTTGCTTCCATGATGAGGTAAAGACAATCCTTCCTTAATGGTATGATTGGGGAAGAGTTTTACATCGAAAGGATTTGAAGTTGAAGACAGATGGAATCATATATGTAAGTTGAAGAAGGCCCTCTATGGCATGAAGCAAGCTCCCAGGGCTTGGTATGGAAGGATAGACAATTTCCCGTCAATTATGGGCTTTACCAAGAGGAAAGCTGATCCTAACCTTTATCTCAAGGTTGTAGAAGATGAACCTGTCATCTTGTTATTAAATGTGGATGACTTATTCTTGACAGGGAAGGAGAAACAGATCATGGAAAGTAAGAAGAAACTAGCAGAAGAATTTGAGATGAAAGACCTTGGGTTAATGCACTATTTCATAGGTCTAGAAATATGAAAAAGTTTAGAAGAAATCTTTCTCAACCAAGAAAAGTATGTGGTAGAGATATTGAAGAGATTCAATATGTTGGAATGCAAATCCATGGCCACACCCATGGACTTCAACCTCAAGCTGTTAGCTGATGACTCATCAGAGTTAGTGGATGTGACTCATTATAGACAGATCATTGGGTCATTAATGTACTGAACAAATTCTAGACCAGACATTTGTTTTGCTGTGAACACCTTAAGTCAATATCTTGTTCAACCAAGACGGGTTCACCTAGTAACCGCAAAACATGTGATGAGATATCTGAAAGGGACTATAGACTTTGGTCTATACTATGATGGTAGCCATGAGTATATATTGTATGGCTACACAGATGCAGATTGGGTTGGAAGTATCTCAGATGGGAAAAGCACATTAGGTAGATGCTCTTGTTTGGGGTCTGCTACGAGTTCATGGTTTAGCAGGAAACAGTCCAGTGTTTCTCGTAGCATGGCTGAAGAAAAATACATAGCAAATTGCTCTGCTAAGTTGTGAAGTCATATGGCTTCGGAAGCTGATATCGGGTCTCTTTGACCTGAAGATGGATACTACAATGATTCTATGTGATAACCAGATTTGTGATGACAAAGAACCCTGTGTTTCGATTGTAACACATAAAAATTCGGTATTTCTACATACGAGATAAGATGTAGATGATTATGTTTCAGTATTCCCATACTAAAGATATATATGATATTTCAGTATTTACATACGGTAGATGCAGATGATGATGATTCCGTATTTCTATATTGAAGATATAGATGATGATGCTTTCAGTATTCACATACTGGAGATACATATGGTGATAGTTTAGTATTCACATACTGAAGATGTAGATGATGATGGTTTGAATGATGATGTACTAATGAAGCCTCTGTCTTGGGTAAATTTTGAACACTTTCGAGACAAGCTTGGTGTTGTTCAAAAAGACCTTCCTCGAAAGGGGGAGTAGTGATGTTACAGTGGGATTGTATCATCCCTGGGCACTTGCCCTAAAGTGATCCGGAGACCTCGGTCCTCGAGAATGAAGAGGGATTGTATCATCCCTGGGCACTTGCCCTAAAGTGATCCGGAGACCTCGGTCCTCGAGAATGAAGAGGGATTGTATCATCCTGGGACATCTGTCCAAAATAGATCCAGTGACTTTGGTCTTCATGAATGTGGTGGGATTGCATCATCCTTGAACTTCGATTCAAAATGTATCTGGAGGTCTCGCCCCCCGTGAATGTGGTAGGATTGCATCATCCCTGAACCTCGGTTCAAAATGTATCCGGAGGTCTCGGTCCCCATGAAAGTGGTAGGATTGCATCATCCCTGAACTTCGGTTCAAAATGTATCCGGAGGTCTCAGCCCCCGTGAAAGTGGTGGATTGCATCATCCCTGAACCTCGGTTCAAAATGTATCCGGAGGTCTCAGCCCCCGTGAAAGTGGTGGATTGCATCATCCCTGAACCTCGGTTCAAAATGTATCCGGAGGTCTCGGCCCCCGTGAAAGTGGTGGATTGCATCATCCATGAACCTCAGTTCAAAATGTATCTGGAGATCTCGGTCCCCGTGAATGTGGTAGGATTGTATCATCCTTGAACTTCGGTTCAGAACAGATGCAGTGACTTCGGTACTCGAGAACGTGCGTTGATCCCGTAATTCCTAGAGGAAGGATTGTCTGAGTTCCACATATGTGTTGATCCTGTAATTCCGAAAGGAAGGATCATTAGTAACTCTGTAAAGACCTAAATCCCGTAATTCTGAAAGGAAGGATCATTGAATTGATCCCGTAATTCCAATAGGAAGGATTGTTTGAGTTCCACAGATGTGTTGATCCCTTAATTCTAATAGGAAGGATTGTCTGAGTTCCACATCTATGTTGATCTCGTAATTCCGAAAGGAAGGATCGTTAGTAACTCCGTAAAGACCTAAATCCCGTAATTCTGAAAGGAAGGATCATTGAATTGATCCCGAAATTCCAATAGGAAGGATTGTTTGAGTTCCACAGATGTGTTGATCCCGTAATTCCAATAGGAAGGATTGTGTGAGTTCCACAAATGTGTTGATCCCGTAATTCCGAAAGGAAGGATCGTTAGTAACTCCGTAAAGACCTAAATCCCGTAATTCCGAAAGGAAGGATCGTTAGTAACTCCGTAAAGACCTAAATCCCGTAATTCCGAAAGGAAGGATCGTTAGTAACTCTATAAAGACCTAAATCCCGTAATTCCAAAAGGAAGGATCATTGGTAACTCCATAAAGACCTAAATCCCGTAATTCCAAAAGGAAGGATAATGTTTATGTTTTTATGATGATGATGACGTACTCATTGAAAGATCAGAATATGATGATGATGATGTTGCTACTGCTGATGATGTTCTTTGATCGAAAGATCAGAATATGATGATGATGATGATGTTTCTCTGATCGAAAGATCAGAAGTTGCTGATGATGATGATGTTCTCTGATTGAAAGATTAGAATATGATGATGATGCTGTTGCTGACGATGATGATGTTCTCTGATCGAAAGATTAGAATATGATGATGATGATGTTTCTCTGATCGAAAGATCAGAAGTTGCTGATGATGATGTTCTCTGATTGAAAGATCAGAATATGTTGATGATGATGTTTTCTGATCGGAAGATCAGAAGTTGCTAATGATTATGATGTTGCTGCTGATGATGATGTTTTCTGATCGAAAGATCAGAATGCGATGATGATGATGATGTTTCTGATCGAAAGATCAGAATGTGATGATGATGAGATCCTGATGATGATGATGCTGTATTATCAAAGTATGATGATGATGACGTACTAATCGAAAGATCAGAATATGATGATGAGTTGATGTTAGAGTATGATGATGTTCGGTTGATGATGTTTCTGATCGAAAGATCAGAGGCTGATGATAATGATGATTCTGATTGAAAGATCAAAATGTGATGATGATGATATTTTGATGATGATGATGTTTCTGATCGAAAGATCAGAGTATGATGATGATGTTGTTGCTGATTGAAAGGCCAAAGTGCTGAAGAATATGTTGTTGATCGAAAGGTCAAAGTCTTGAAGATGATGTTACTAATCGAAATGTCAAAGTGTTGAAGATGATGTTGCTGATCAAAAGGTCAAAGTGCTAAAGATGTTGCTGATTGAAAGGTCAAAGTGCTGAAGATGTTGCTGCTGATTGAAGAGTCAAGATGCTGGTGATGTTGCTGATCGAAGTGGTCAAAGTACTAATGATGCTGAAGACTAAAGATTGTAGATGAAGACTACATGATGTTGAAAATCTTCCAATGATTTATAGATGTATCACCCTGATGATGTTGATGATGTCCTCTATCTCTCTCCTATTATTGTTGTTGTTGATGTTGTTATAGAATACCCTTCTCGTTAAGGGGGAGTGTTGAAATATTGTAACTTTGAAGAATATTCTATATGTATTTCTTTGTGGTCCTCGATGGTCCTACTGAGAGAACCACTTGTATTACTTTGTACCCCGATGCTCCTAATCGAAAGAACTAATAAGAGTCATGAGGCAGTCCCCTCTAATTGTAAAGGTGGGTCATTAGCACCCCAGTGTGGTTACTTGAGCCTACATGTGTAACTCGAGCCTACATGACAGATGAGTTAACTTAAGTGAATGGATGAATATAAATAGAGGTGTAGTGCTCCTCATTTAGGACACACACTCTCACTTGTGTAGCACATTATTGGAGAAGAGAAGTAGTTGGAGAAGGAGGAGGATCAGGCTTTGATCTCCTTGCTGGTTTTATCTTTTATCTTTTTGGGGCATCTATATTGAGGAAGCTTTTACTGGGTTTTCCCCTTTAGGGTTTTCCCAGGATAAATCTTTGTGTTCCTTTTGTATGGTTGTGCTTGTCTATCTTTCAGTGATCCTGTTTATATGCTTTTGTTATGAAAAATGAAATGAAATATTGATGTCTTAGCTAAGCATATGAAAATTTTAACAGAAGCACCCAGAATTCATGATACAACCATGAACGAAGAAGCTCAAGAAGAAGATCAAGAATTTGAAGAACCACAAAGACTTGTAGATACACCTCTAGAGAAGAATACTCATAAGAGGAAACCTTCTTGGGTACGAGAACTTATCCAAGGTGCAGAAAGATATGGGGCTCTAGAAGAGAATCACAGAGAAATAAAGAGGACCAGATCCTGCTCCGGGTATGTAGCTTTACTATGTGATTTCATTGATAAAGAACCTTCCAGTTATGAATAAGCGGCAGAATGAGAAGAATGGAAGGATGCAATGATTGAAGAATACCAATTGATCATGAAGAATGATGTTTGGGATGTTGTCCCAAGACCAGAAGGGAAGTCAGTTGTAACTTCCAAATGGATCTACAAGATCAAACATGCTGCAGACGGTAGCATTGAAAAGTATAAGGCAAGATTTATGGCTCGGGGTTTCTCTCAGAAAGAAGGAATAGACTATGAAGAAAAATTTGCACCTGTAGCCAGATACACTTCCATCAGATCAGTACTTGCTCTGGCTGTAGTGATGAAATGGAAGATACACCAGATGGATGTCAAGATTGCCTTCTTGAATGGTGTAGTGGAAGAGGAATTGTATGTAGAACAACCACTCAGTTTTGAGACACATGACAGAAATTATCATTTATGCATATTGAAGAAAGCCTTGTACGGTTTGAAACAGGCACCCAGGACCTGGTACGGAAAAATTGAAAGTTTTCTATCCAATTTGGGCTTTACCAAAAGTAAAGCAGATTCCAACCTTTACTACAAGGTTGAAGATGGAAACCCAATGATGCTTCTACTATATGTAGATGATCTATTTGTAATAGGTATGGATGGGTTGATTGTTGATATGAAGAGAAAGCTTGCTGCTGAGTTCGAGATGAAGGACTTGGGTATGATGCATTACTTTCTAGGTATGGAGGTGTGGCAGAGTATAGATGGAATCTTCCTTGGACAAGGGAAGTATGTAGTAGAGATCCTGAAGAGGTTTGGGATGATGGACTACAAGACTATGGACACACCTATGGCATCGAACCTGAAGCTATTGAGTGATGCTTCATCAGAGTCAGTTGATGCTACGATGTATTGTCAGATGATTGGGTCATTGATGTACCTGATGAACACGAGACCAGACATTTGCTTTGCTGTGAACACCTTGAGCCAGTTCTTGATAGATCCGAGAGATGTTCACTTGATTGCTGCAAAGCATATTCTGAGGTACCTGAAGGGTACAGTTGATTATGGGCTCAAGTACGATGTGAATCAAAAGATTAACCTGGAGGGTTATGTTGATTCAGATTGGGCAAGAAGTGCCATCGACAGAAAGAGCACTTCAGGATGTTGCTTCAGTATGGGATCAGGTGTGATCTCTTGGTTTAGAAGGAAGCAATCCTATGTGGCACTAAGTATAGCTGAAGCAGAGTATGTCGCAGCTTGTTCAGCTAGTTGTGAGGCAGTATGGCTACAGAAGCTACTATCTGATTTATTTGATCTCTAGTTGGATGGTACTTGTATACATTGTGACAACCAAAGTTGCGTAAAGTTGTTAGAGAATCCAGTGTCCCATGACAAGTAGAAGCATATCAAGATCAAGTATCACTATATCAGGGATATGGTGCAGAAGGGAGCAGTGAAGCTCCAGTATGTTGCGACGGAGGAACAAATAGCTGATGTGTTGACAAAGCCATTGGCTAGAGTGAAGTTCGAGTACTTCAGGGAGAAGCTTGGTGTTCTCTAGATCGAGGTTTCCTCCAAGGGAAAGTGATGAGTCCCATAGCCATTCTAACATGGTGAGAGGATTGGTTCCTTCCATGGTCAGATGTAAGGGCTGAGCCATTCTGTCATGGTGAGAGGATTGGTTCCTTCCATGTCAGATATGAGTGCTGAGATCCATAGCCATTCTGATGAGCAGGTCAAATGTAAGGGCTAAGCCATTCTGTCATGGTGAGAGGATTGGTTCCTTCCATAACAGATATGAGTGCTAAGCCATTCTGATATGACTGTAGGATTTGTTCCTACATGATCAGATATAACGGGTATTGTCATTCTTGGAATGGAGCTGCCCGGTGAGCTACCAGGAAAACTCAGTCTAGGACTAAGGGCCGTTCTGATATGACCATGAGATGTTCTCTCACATGATTAGATATGAATGCATGGCCATTCTAATGTGATAGAGGGATGTGTTCCCACTTGATCAGATGTAAGGGCTGAAGCCATTCTGTCATGGCTAAAGGATTAGGTTCCTCCCATGTCAGATATGAGTGCTAAGCCATTCTAACTTAGTGTCAGATATAAGGGCTACCGCCATTATTTGAATGGAGCTACCTGGTGAAGTAACAGGGATCCTTAGTCTAGGACTGAGAGCCATTCTGATGTGATTGAGGGATGTGTTCCCACATGATCAGATGTAAGTGTAGTGGCCTTTCCACAGATGATAGTAGTTTGGGTTCCTATCATGCTGGTGGATGTAAGTGCTGAGCCTTTTCACAGATGATAGCAGTTTGAGTTCCTATCATGCTGGTGACTGTAAGTGATGTGCCTTTTCACAGATGGTAGTAGTATGAGTTCCTACCATGCTGGTGATTGTAAGTGCTGAGCCTTTCCACAGATGGTAGTAGTTTGAGTTCCTACCATGTTGGTGGATGTGAGTGTTGTGCCTTTCCACAGATGATAGTAGTTTGGGTTCCTATCATGCTGGTGGTTGTAAGTGTTGAGCCATTTCATAGATGATAGTAGTTTGAATTCCTATCATGCTGGTGAATGTGAGTGCTGGGCCTTTCTGATATGTTTATAGGATTGGTTCCTACATGATCAGATGTGAGTGCTGGGCGTGCCTTTCTGATGAGTAGGTCAGATGTAAGTGCTGGACAGGCCATTCTGACTTAGTGTCAGATATAAGAGCTGAAGAAAGACCTACATGGAGGCTAGGCCTACAACCAGCATGAAAAAGGGCTGGCTCTGTAGAACTTCCTATGATGAGAAGAATCATGAGATAGCACCCATGATGATGATTGCCCGTGATGATCCAGATCCAATGATGATGATCCAACAGTGATGATCCAGATCCAGTGATGATCCAGATCCAGTGATGATGCCCAGTGATGATCCAGATCCAGTGATGATGACTAGTGATGATCCAGATCCAGTGATGATGACTAGTGATGATCCAGATCTAGTGATGATGTCCCATGATGATCCAGATCGAGAGATGATCCAGATTCGAAGAATGAAGATGACTTGAAGATGAAGATGACTTGAAGACAAATATGACTTGAAGACTCAGAAGACTTGAGATGTAGTTGACGAGATGATCCAGTTGATAAAGAGAATAAGACTAGTGCTGAAAATTGTGTCGAAAGAATACCTTCCTAGTTAAGAGGGAGTGTTGATGTATTTGTAACTTCAGAATGTATTCATCTATGTATCTTATGTATTGTAACCCGATGTTTATTCTGGGATATATATATAATGTAATTGAGTCATATTGTCATGCCCCGATGTTCCGATTGGGAGGATCAATTATGTAAACAAGTCATGTCAAGTCATAGTGGGTAACCCTCTGATTGTCTAAGGGTTAAAGTCCCCGGAGTTTCGGGGCACTAGGGTTATTAGACTCTCCCAGTAGAGGTCGGCCCTGGTAGGGTTTTAGTCATGTCGAGATTAGTATAAATAGAGAACTGGAGTCTCTATTTATCACACAACTCATCCACACTCAAGTGTAGCACATAGTTGAGGAAGGAGAAGACACTGGGGCTAGACAAGAAGAAGATTACTGATGTTGGGAGATCACTTACTGTTTTGGGGATTTTACTGTTTTGGTGTTGATTCTATATCTGAGGAAGTTGTGGGGTTTTTCTCCTTTATGGTTTCCCTGAGGAAAAACACTGTGTTCATTGTCTCTTGTGTTTGATTGCTGTACTTGTTATTCTCTCAGTTAAAGATCCTAATAATGCTAGCTTAATGTTGAAAAACTAACATGGAAAATCACAAAATTCTTGAAGGCATCTATAATAATTGCATAGCCTGCAATGCCCTCACCAATTGTCACCAAGAAATGTGATTGGAACTTATGTTCTTCTTTCTTACCACAAAAATCCACCAATGTATCACTTTTTTCTACCCACTTGACATATTTTTTCCCAATAGTTTCATCTTCAGCAAGGAATATGGGAATTGGGCCCCCTATACCATGTTTGGATTTATAGGAAGCATAAAATTTTTCGATTGTCTCAAAAATGTACTCTTTCTCCTCTGGGATATATGTCAATGATTTTCTAACTTTCCTTAAAGTCGTAGATATCGAAGGGCCATCCAGATTCAAGCTAATAAAGCTATGTAATATAAGACCTCCCCATAACTTAATCATCTCATAAATGGATTGAGTGGATGCACTATACCTTTTCCCCGACTTTGAACAAACTAGGTTGTGAAATGCATCTTGAACAAATTCCCAAACTGCATCTTTACCTTGTAATTTTCCTTGCTTATGATCCTCACACACATCCTTGCAAAACCTGAACACATCCTTCCTTCCTGCAGATTCGAACAACTTTTCCCTTAGAGACCTTGTTCTAATAGACAATGTAGCAACCTTTTTCCTCTCCCACCAAGGAGATTGCATTGTTAACATATGTGTAGCATTTGCATATCTTACAAAAATTTTGAGTTCAATTTGAGTCAAATGGTCCAACCTTATCCCTTTCCATATATCTCTCCCATGTCTTTTGATGTTGCTCCTTGATTCATGATATAAATGCATTTGAAATTCATCACAATTAGGTATGATCTTACAAAAATTGCATGACAATGAGTCAAAAGGTATTCTTGTTTCAAAAACCCTCTTGAAATGAATATGTCTGTATGTACCATTAATACGACATTTAGTACCATGATAACATAGTGTTGTCATGGTATGTTTATCTATGGCCAACATTTTTCCACCACGTTGGTCATCCATTAGAACCTTTGTGTCCAATCTCTCCCCTCTTCTCTCAATATAGGGATCCCAATACCACCAACATAAAAATATTGGGGGAGGCATTTTTCCTAGAATAATCTATGACAAAACACATTGGTTAATGATCTACTAATTGCCACTAACAAGTAATAACAAATAAAGTAATGTGCCTATTCAAATTCAAATTAAATTAAAACTTGGGTAATTAACACACCTGAAGTAGAAGCATGTGAACTTGTAGAAGCCCCATGTAATGGTGATGGTAGTGATGGGATCAGGAACTTAGTCAAACTTTGTTGGGACTTTTCATTGGTAGGATTCTTAGATCTCCCAACTGTTCCACTCCTCAACACAACTGTATCATGTGAAGCCTCATCCGTATTAGTAGTAGTGTGCTTCTTTGATTTCATGTGTTCATTTAGAGAAATGACAATATTACCACTTTCTGACACCAAAGAGAACCATCTATTGCATCATGTACATTCCACTATTACTTTTTTCTTGTCCTCATAGTTTGCAAGTGTTGCTTCCACCACCTTGAACAAATTAGGCTCTTGCGTTTGGTTGAAATCATGTAGAAGTTTGATTGCTTGATCAATATCAAGTTGATCTCTAGCCATTGTTGTCATACCTTCTCTGTTACATGAAGGAATTTCATCAATTCCCAACATTGAAATGTGATGTTGATGAGACCTTGTTTTCGTATGATTGTTTTTGAAGTTATGAATTGTTCGTGATGCCAAGGATACAACAGATATTTATATTAAGTTTTCCATTTTCTGAATATACCTTGAATGTTAGCTACTCCTTGACAAACTCTTCCATTAAACTAGTGAGTTTATGTTCCCAAGATGCCAACACAATAGGATCAACCAGTGCAACTTCTTCCACTAACTCGGACACATGATCAACTCTCGGTTGTTTATGCATAGGTTCCTCCACATTCCCTTCAATGTTTTCAGAGATTGGTGTTCCTTCCATTACATGTGATTGCAATGTTTCAACAACCAACATGCCTACTTTCCTCTTAATGCCTACATCTGTTGCTGTAGGTTTCCTTTTTTCTGTTGATTTTTATTTAAAGGAATTCCAATTGGGCCAATAAAATCAAAAGGATATTCAACGATTTCATCGTCCACAATTTCACAACGAATATCGGCATATGTACAACCTTTTTGACAATGGACTATTCCAAGGCAACAATTATCTTCACCAATATAAATTGCGAAGTACACAAAATAACTTGGATCCATCTGCATTTCCATCCATGTGTACCATTTAGTTGGTTAATAAACACCTAAAATTATAACAATTTTTTCACAAGTTTGGATACAATATGGCTACGAAATGAGGTGATTGCAGCCATAAATAAATGAAAAAAATGTGTATTCAAATTTACACATGCATATTAGTTCATTATCAAAACAAAGAGCTAGGAAGCAAGGTATGGACTTTCAATTCAAATCTCTAAAAAGGATGAAGAAATCTTACTATCGGTATGAAACACCTTGAAACAAAATGTATTGTCAGTGGCTTTTCCTAGGCCTTTATGAGTAGGTCCAACATTCTCTTCAAGGAATGGGGATGCCAACTAATGACCTTATGATGTGGCCCTCTCCCTCGGAGCTTATTTTTTAGATCCTTCTGGGAAGATTCATGGTGAGAGCACCCACAGACATAAAAAATACTATTAATGAAATAACAAGAAATATCATGGAAGTTAACTTTCTACCTAGGTGGCAATTGTACATGGTGGTAGTGTGTAGTAGATGGTTGGATTTTTGGCTTAATGGTTTGGCTGCTACAAATATGGTAATATATAATATCGGTTAAGAAACAATAATTACACTTACACTAAGATCATTTAAAGGAGTTCCATCTCCCTCTTTCCCCATGTGTGCAACAATATTACCCATGATACATTCAGTGAAAAGGCCAATAGTCACTTAAAAGGGGATATCATGTGGACTCACTATTATATCATAATTTCCTCAACTATTAAATGCATATCCTCCTTAGTGTATTCCATACCTAAAATTCCCTTGTGACTATGCCTACTACAAAAATTATCCCCAATCTGTGGTATATGCACACATATTATTCTAAATTTGACCTGCAAAGTTATTTCATTTTCATTTTGATCATGATATTAGAATGGAATTTTTGACATGTTGTTTCCTATCCACTTTACAAACATAGACATATATCCCATTGTCTGATTCTTTTTTTTGATGTTCTTAAGGCTTCGGGTATTTTATTTCCCTTGGTATTTAATGCATGTTACATGAAACATACTCATTTTCCTTTGTTAGGAAAAAACTATAGCCAAAACTCTATGTATTCCTAGTTAGATTGTTCATTGGTGGGGTTTTCATTGTTAATGTTTTGAATTTGTTATGAAAATACTATAACCTAAACTCTGTGTATTCCTAGTTGTATTTTTCATTAGAAATATCATTGGTTGGGGATTTTCTATTAGTGTGTTGGTTATAAGTAAGTATGACTATAAATTTCTTGTGATGGGCTGCCAAAATGGTGAGCATTGCTCCATCCATGCCATGGTTCACACAGGTTAAGAATGGAAATGGTATGAAGGAAGTTGCATTTAAAATATAGATCATCTCTTTTCACATGTACATGTAGTTTGTATTAATGATTGAATTAAGTTATTCATTTAAAATTTTCAAATTCCTTATTTGATGGCTCACATAAGAATGCTAATGCTTTAACCTTAGTGTGTCACCATTAGACAAATCATAATTCTTGCGAGATAAGGAAGATAGTTCATGTGCCATAACAATGTCGGGACTGAGGATTCAAAGAACCAACCTAGATACTCCTTTGGCGGGTGTCACAAGGGATGAAGAAAATTGACAACACAATCTTCAGTTGGTGTCATAGTGGATGGAACACATTCCTAGTTTTGATTGAAGCAATGCCAAGATTTTCTTTCACTTATTTTTGTATAAAGAGAACAGAGAGGGGAAATTTGAGCGTTTCCACTTCTACGATTATATTGTTTTGATAAACATGTTATAAATTATTACAGTCTGATTGTTATTATGTACTTCACAATTTTTGAATAAATGAAAGGAGCATCTTTTATCGCACTTGTCTGAGTAGCTACTTGGTTCCTATAGAGACCTTGGGGAGGGAACACCAAAAGGTGATACTCAAAATGTTGTTGCTAATATTTCTATGAGGAATTTCAATCTCTAATTCCAAATTGCTCTATGTATTTGGTCATTTCCTGAACTAAATCCTAACATGTTGGAAATGGAAAATTGAGCATGGAGGAATATTGATCACACTTCAGCATATGGAATTTCATGAAGGTTAAAAAGGGGATAAACTGTAAGATGCCACAATCTCTATTAGAAACTAAATAAACAACTCATAAATTAACAATACTTTATTATACATCTTTGTGATAATAGTTGAAAGGAAAATAGGGATAATACCAAACAAACATAATTGGAAAAAGAACAGAGTAGAACAAAGAAAAACATACATAGCAGAATTGATGGACATTCAATGTATTCATTTATTTTTCTATATAAATGTGTTTTACTAACAATCTATTTCTAAAAGAGACAACTACAATGAAAAAATAGAATTAAAACATAAATGAAGGTAAGATCCTCAAATCCCATCACCTTCTAACTAAACTATATGCCTGACATAAGCACAACAATGATACCTTCCCATTGAATTATATTCCGAATACAAGAACATTCCTAGATAAGGTTTAAACAAAATTAACTCAATATACGTTGCAATCACAAATTTTCTTGATCCATCTCGCTCCTTCAAGGTAGAGACTACATCCAAAATGACCTTATCTACCATGGAAAATAAAATAGACATGTTGTTGCATAATCTATAGAATAGATGAATTATTGTGTTTATATAAGAAACAAAAAACATTTTCCCCTTCACAAGTTGCATTACTATTATTTGCATCAAGAAAACAAAAAAGGTATTTTGGACTCTAAAATTAACAAGACATATGATGATGGAAAGAACATGAATGGATAGACAAGGTGCTCATGTTTGTGTAAGTTTCTCCCAAGAAATTGCAAATATAGTAGCTATTGAAGATATTCTCCAAAACAGACATTGTTTCCCCACTGCATCCTTAAAATGCAATATTTGGTGCATTCATAATAAACAACACACATCCATTATTTGGTGCATTTATAAGAAGCAATTAACATGTAGAATTAGTTACATTCTTACTAAATTTAACTTTGACAATAACGAGGTCAAACCCGTGGCCTTCTGAGAAATATAATACAACTCCTTTTTCTCTTTCAAGATTAAGTTCTTTATGATTTATTAACCAAGAGCACTTCCAACAATCCCTAAACACATACCCTATTTAATGCACTGAAATTCTAAATAAAAATTATCCGCAAATACGGTATGGAAAAGACCATTAAATCTAACACTAAAAAATAAAGCAACATGCACTCTAAACGCAAATATAAATAACTTTTCCATGCATTCATTGGTTTATTTTACCCAAAATATAACAAGAGGAAAGATGAAAAACCACTTCAATCATTAATGTTTTACCTTGAAATACATCTTTTCTAATGTACCTTGCTCGATCTGGGCTAAATTTTTGGTTCAATGCTTATTGATTTTGGCTTAATTCTTTCGTCAAACACCTTGATGATAACTGTTTAGAGTTACTAAGTAGGATCATATGTCGTTGATATACATTATTGAGGATCGTTGATGTATTTAGTGTATTTATGGGTTTAGATCTTAGTCAAATAGTTTATAAACACAAAATTTTGCATCCAAAGAATAGTTTATTGCATTCAATCATCAAATAAATGATTACATATCAAGAAAGTAAAATAGTGAATTATGGACTATTATTGCAGCCTTAAGACTCCATTTACAATTTGATTCGTTTGTATATATTCTGACCTGTAGGCGACTGTATACTACCGGCTTCTTCTTTTGGCTGCACACTACTCCTTTATGGCTCAATTTGGCTTGATATTGTAGTTCACAAATTGTGGGAGAAGAGAATATGCCCAGCTCTCTTTCTTAGCCCATTTGTTAAAAAAAATAGCACTAATATAATAACAATTTAATGGTTATCTTTGTCACAGTGGAATGCACCCTCTTAGCACCACAGATATATCTGCAATGGTACAGATCTTCTTTAACCATTATCATGCCTTAGATAGCAAATACTTGAATGATGCCACCTCAAACCTCCAACACAACTGAAAACCCAAAAAGGGTAAAGTTCCTTAGGTAAAAAAGAATAGAAGTTGAGCGCTATGAATTCCTTCACCATTGCTTCACCCTCTTGCACGATGCTCCTCCAACATGGTCAAAAACCCTATGCCTTGGTGCTCCTCCAACATGGCCGAAAACCCAACTCTCCCTCCCATGGTGCGCTTCGAAAAACCTATGCCTTGGTGCTCCTCCAACACGCCCGAAAACCATGTGCCTTGGTGCTCCTCCAACACAGCAGAAAATTTTGTTCCTTGGTGCTCCTCCAACACGACAGAAAATTCTGTTCCCTGGTGCTCCTCCAACAAGGCTGAAAACCTTGTTCCTTGGTGTTCCTCCAACATGGCTGCACCATGGATGAAAACCCTGTGCCCTGGTGCTCTTCCAACACAACCGAAAACCCTGTGCCTTGGTGCTCCTCCAACACGGCTGAAAACCCTGTGCCTTGGTTCTCCTCCAAGACGGCCGAAAACCCTGTGCCTTAGTACTCCTCTAACACGACCAAAAATCCCATGCCTTGGTGCTCCTCCAACACAACCGAAAACCCCGTGCCTTGGTGCTCCTCCAACACGAACGAAAAAAAAAACCCTGTGCCTTGGTGCTCCTCCAACATGGCTGAAAACCCTGTGCCTTGGTGTTCCTCCAACACGACCGAAAACCATGTGCATTAGTGCTCCTCCAACACAGACGAAAACCCATGAAAACCCTATGCTTCCTCCCACAACGCGAAAACCATATGCATCTCATAGGTTTGTAATAAAAAATCCCCCAACATATTGGGGTATTTATATAGTAAATGATATAATCCCTTATACCATTAATACAACCCCAATATATTGTTTTGAATTTTTTTAATATTTTAACCCCTAATATGAACGAACGTGTTATAATATTGATTCGTCAATGACTCCCCATGGAGAGATAAAAGAGGATCCAGATGTTGGTGGGCCCTTGTACTAATATTGACAAGAATATTCCTAGAGTATGATTAATTTCTATGTACTCTGATAGTTAGAGTGAAGTACCAAACTCTACCAAAAGAGGGTTTGTTATGTGATGATTTATTAAGATTTATCTCCTATTTAGTATATTTTTTTATATGTTTTTCTATTACTATATAGTTACTAAAAATTTGTCAAAGACTTCACAATATTTTATAATTTAGTAAAATATTGGCCATCACTTTACAAGGTTTTATAATTTAGAAAGATTCACCAAAATTTTATAAGGTTATATAATTTAGTAAAAGATTTACTAAGATTTTACAACATTATATAATTCAATAAGAGATTAGCTAACAAATGACGAAGGTCTCATTGCTAATTCATATGTCAAAAAGATTTCATTGATAATTTGATTTACCTTGGAATCTTGATCTACCTTGAAGTTTCAACTCTCTAGATTAAAAAATCTCAAAATCACTTAATTGTTTATTTTAAATTTTTATGTTAGTTTTAACCTTAGTATTTTCTTAATTATGATAGCTACAACCTTAATTTTTTCTTAATATGATAATTCCTTAAAAAATCTGAAGAATCACTATTTTTTTCTTATGATAGCTACAACCTTAGTCTTCTTTTTATAATTATCCCTTAAATTTTTTTTTTGGAAGTTTCATCTCCAGTCTCTTGTGAGAGTGGAAAATCTCAAGGATCACTTGATTTATAATTATCCCTTAAATTTTTTTTGTCAAAGTTTCATCTCCAATCTCTTGTGAGAGTGGAAAATCTCAAGGATCATTTGATTTTTTTAATGATCTTTTATGATAGCTACAACCTTGGTTGGTATTGGTCATAGGGCCTTGGTCTTGGCTATAAGGCCTAACCTAGTGAAGACATCGAGTGAGGCCCAACCTTTGTCTTTTCTTAATATGATATAATGGTTACTTTTAAAAAAAACGTATCGAAACCTAAATGACATAAAGATGTTTCAGACAACTTTGCTTTAGCAATTTCCACGACACAATGGAGAGCATGTCAGAGATGAACTTGAACATGCCGCGAGGAATATTATTTTGTGCAACCGCGTAACAAAGATTTTTAATTAAATTGAATACGCATTGACTAGATCCATTGTGGAGGATCGAGATCGTGGCAGCTTGAAAGCACTATTGTTATCAGGCTTCAAATTTGAAGTCTTCAGAGCCCTTCAAAGGCCATTTTAAACGTCATAGAAGGCCACAAGGAATTTTACCATGCAAAAAAAAATAGTTTCATTTCCAGCACTTCAACAATGAAATTGAGTAAGCCTCCGTAAATTTGCAAAAGAAGGGCAGCTACAAAATTTGCCTATCCAGGGATTTAGTGGACTATGAGAGACTCGAGAATCAGAGTCTTCCCAAGTTCCCTTGAATAGTTGGATCATGGATGACGATCTCAGTTCGAATCGACACGGAACATGATGGGCCACTAGGCTTCCTAGTGCCAAGTTCAAGTCGCTCAGTCATGATTGTGACTCACGATTCGATGTTCACTTTCAAAGAATTTAATGGCATTAGCATGCATTACTGATTCACCAACTTCATTAAATCTTGGTATGAGATGATGCCACCTACAAACTCGATTTTCCATCTGTCATCTTATTGTTCACCGAGTGACGTGATCTCACAACTTACAAGTCACTTGAGTATTTGAGTATATGATGTGAATTTAAATACTCATATGAGTCATATCTATGGATGGTGAATTGATTTGATAACCCTCCATTGTTAAGGCTCTGTAAGGAAAAACTAATGGTGTTGTTTTTTGGGTTACAACTTACAAGTTGTAATTTACAATGCATTGAGCAATCTTTGCTAGATTTGAACCTAACCTGGTCCAATGCAGGGTATGTAAGTTTCCAGACCAGGGTTTCACCCAGTGCTAGACATTTCTATTATGACCACCATAAGACTGGTATGACGGATATTTAATAGTAGGCTGGAAGCACATCGCCCTTTGTTTGTGCTCATGAATCATATCCTATACTAGTTAGTCCAGGTTTCTAGGATTTATTCCAATTTCCATTCATTTACTGGGGTCAAAATCATTTGAATCAACACTCCCAGTCTCACACGGTGCACCTAGGTCACTTAGTCTACCTATCTCATCGAAGGAAGGGGGTTAGGCAATAGAGACAAAGGCAACTTGAATGGAGGGCCAACCAAACAGAATTGTTGTACAATATGCATATAGTCATCTCTAAAAGAAACGAAATAATTTGTCATATACCTAACAAAATATTATCATTACTTAATTTGTTGGGATGCTTACACGGTAACTCCTGCACCCGAGCTGCTTATGAGGGTTTCCTATGTCTACAATGGATACAATTTAGAGAGTCTCGTTCCCATAATTATAGCACCAGTGAGTTTCTCCTACAAATATCGCTATTACATCTCCCCTCCTCACTCACCTCACCTTTTGACTTGAGTCCTCTTTTTCTTCTTCTTCTTCCTCCCGTGGGCTCTCTGATCTACGCCCTGAGCACCCTCATAACGAATTCCCAGTTTTCCCTCACCTGCACAGATATATATATGTTATGTAGAAGCAATTATAAAATGATTTTTTTTGTAATCATGTGAAATACACAAACATGCATTTGCCTACCTTGGGGAAGGTAAACCAACTTAGGAGCATCGGGATATTGTGGAATTGAGATGGTGTTGCTTCCAATCGTCTTTCTATAGAAGGAAACGGTTGCACACTCTAATTCCTCATTGTCTTCTACGGTGGGCAACTCGAAGGTTCCACCTTTTTCACAGGTAGGAGCAAGAGAAGCAAAGGTTGGGTAGGCTGGATTGAGCTTCCCCGAACTTAAAGAGATTGGTGAAGTCTGTGAAAAAAAAATTATTTTGGGTTTACGAGTATTGGACAGTCGGAGGTCGGGAATCAAACTCTCAACTCTCCAATTCTATGCTTCAGTGTCTCCCTAATTTCTATTTCATCCAGAAGATTATGCAGAGCTAAGCTGTCGACTTGGTTGTCATGAATTTACAGGTATGTATAGCTTTTCACACTTGTGTAACATTTTATATGTGGATAAAATTTAAATGTGTTTCTTGTTGGAGTTCCTTCTCGTTCTATAAATATAAGGGTTTAAAATTTCTCCATCCAAAATGTTGTTTGAAATTTGTAATGTATTATGCGATTGCATTTCCGCCAGACTAAGTCTCGAATACTCAATAGATGTAACCTTAAAAACCTAGCATTTAAATGAAATCAGAACCAAAATAATGTATACTTTTCATAGTCTAGGACCACAACTTCGTTTGGGAGGAGGAGCAAGAAGAAAGAGCCTTGTATTTGAGTTCCAAATCTGTCAATGTTATTAATCTGCCGTGAATTGTAAACATTAGGTTGAAAGAAAGAACAATATTTAAATATAAGTGTTTGAATTGTTCCAATTTCTTTAATGAAATCCAATAGTTGAAAGGATAAAATATTTAACAACTGACACTGTAAATGTTGTAGACTCTGACCCCTTCATTGTCTTGTCATCCTTCTAGGGTGAAATCATGAAGTTGGGTGTCTATTTTGGGG
>LPNX010182348.1:5628-106701 GCA_001517045.1 Pseudotsuga menziesii | reverse complement strand
GGGTTGTAGCCTCCTTTTAGTGGATGCTAGAGAATCATGTAGGAAGTGGGTGCTACTTTTCGATTAGAGATAGTAACTCTAGGGGGTTGTAGCCTCCTTTGTGTTGGTGCTCATAAATCAAAAGTTGGTGCTTCCTATGAATGTAATCTTGTTTTAATATAATAAAAATCATTATGTGTTGTTTCATAGTAAAATATCTTATGCACTATGTATGATTTATGTGATGATGNCCCTTTTAGCACCTCCCTAGAAACAACGCCAAAATGTTAGTGAAAAGTCTTAAACGATTAATAAACTATCCACCGATTTAAATTGTCAACCCAAGGAGAGAATAAACTTATGAGGTACAGGAAAAATGTATTCAGGGCTAGAGTAACAGTAATTTAATATAATATTCCATGCGACTCAAATAAAAAAAACATGCAACAGAAATTGGACCTAGTTTATGAAAGTGAGAAATCGCATGAAAAAAAATCTAATCTAGGAAAGCATGAACTTACTTAAAAATAAAATTAACTAAGAAAGCATAAAATTCCATGAAATAAACTAATTCAAAAGAATTCATAATAAATAAATAAAAATAGATATGGAGAAATAAGAATGCTTGTATTAAACCATCAATCCATTACAAAATTATCCAATCCATGACTAACTCTTAAAAGACATAAATTATTTATCTACTTCCACACCACTAAAGAGGCCTCCACTACTCCAAATGAAGACAGAANAGTGAAATTTCCAATAGGGTGCATTGAAAATCGACATGCTCAACATGACCAAGATAAGGATCAATGCATTTGAGCACATCTGGGAGCACACAAGGAAACCGCAAGAAGTGATGGATTGAGCATGAGCATGAAGCTTTCAATAGCAGGTAATGAAACCAAGAGGCTTTGATGAGTCAACAAAGGCTTTGACAAGTGGAGAATTGACAAGGGGCTTTAGTAGTTAGCAAAAGGATTTTAAAGAAACAAACTGGAGTAGATGTCATTAGGTCCATTTTCCCAAGGCATGATGATAATAAAATATGATGATGGGAAAAAAGGTCACTACACCATGATGGGAACATATGGACACCGCCAACACAAGACCCATATCCGTGGATAAAAAGGCACATGTGCAAGTCAAAGAATCAACAAAATAGTGGATAGAGTGGGGAACCCAATGTAGGAACTCCCAAGAATGGCATCGAGAAAAGCACACAAGTGTTGGAAATTGGATCAATAGAGTTACTAATGGGACTTTGGGTTGACCATTGGGAGAGTGCCCAGTTTGCATTAGGTTTCCCAAATGATGCGTCCCTTAGCTTTACACCCACTTGTGAGGAAGAAAACCTTATATATATTGGTTGGGAGTACTTGAGGATAATCATCCAAAAAGGGATGAAAGCATCTAAGCATGGTAAGCGATATGCATTAGAGACCAAGGGAAGGAAGTGAGTTAGGCCTCAAGTTTGTGGCAAGAAAGAAAAGAGAAATAATGGAAGAAGAAGACATTGCACCCAAGTATTAGAGGGAGCAATTTTAGGTTGAAGGGTTTCCAAGGGTAGACTCTACACACAAAGGCTAAGAGAATAAGCTTACTGATGGAGTAGTGTTGCGGGAGGTGACCAAGAAATGTTAATGACAAGTGTTGCATGGGTAGAATTGTAGACTACAACAAAGCATATCGACATAGAGCTCGTGGGTGGACAGTGGTACTAGAAGGTGTGACCAATGGCATAATGTTGTCGAGAATAGGCATAACCTTCGACAGAGACAAGTCATCAGTAACCGTCTCACTCATTGGAAAGCACAGTGTGTCAACAACCATAACTGAATTTTTCCATCTGCCCAAGCAGAGTTGTTGGTTGTCAGAAGGATTTCGGCAAGAAGGTATTGAACCCATGGTTTGTGTCTCCATTGTATCATTCTTTGCATACTTTAATAAAAAAGGCTTAGCAGTGCCCAACTTTGGATGCCACACATATGTGTTGTTCTTGTCTTCTTGTGTTCTTGTGTGTGTGTTTATGGCATGAAGAGCTAACTAACATAACAAGTCAAGCATAACCAAGTTAACAAGAAAGAAAAATAAGTCCAAGTGTAGGTTGGGTATGGTGATAGGGCGTAATAAGTCCAAGTAAAAAGTAGCTCAAGATGAAAGTATGGGCATGCCTTGATTAAAGAGGCATATTCCATCACCGAATAAGTGTGGAAAAACAAGTCTGTGTGCTAAAAAATGGGTGGTGTGACATAGTAACTAAGGACCAACAAGAAAAAAATATTAGGTATGCCTTAACACTATGACAATATTTTCTAAAGAAAAAAATAAACATATTTAATATCATTATACTTGTTATTTAATATTATTTATATTACAAATAAGTCATGATATTTAGGTAATTTATATTTAAACTTTATATAAAAATATGTGCTTTTATCTTTCTATAATATTATTATGATAAAATTATTATATAAAAAATAAAATTCTTATCAAAATAAATATTTTATAAAAAATATCTTAATAATAATACTAAATAAAGATTAATAAATATGAGGAAATCATTTTATATTTCAATTTATATAATTAAAATCTAAATATATTAAATAAAACTCAAACAATGTGCTCTTAAACCTATTTTTCAAAAAATTATGATTAAAATATTAATCTTATTACATTTTTAATCAAAATGAAATGGCTATATGTTTGGTTGACAAACGAAGAATGTCTTGCCATTGTAAGACTAACGAAAGCAATTCAACAAGGGCAACAGAACATGCCACTTCCTTTACATATTTCTTGAATATATATATAAACAAGTGGTAAACAAAATATATCACTTTTTTTTACATGTTTCCTTTAAAATATAAATACATTATAATTTATTTTTAACATAATCTATTAAGGATTTTAAGGCAGTGTTGTGGTAAATCAAAGAGTGGTAAGGTTTGGTAACATAGTTGCAATTAATCTAATAAGATAATTTTAACATTTTGCGAAGTTTAAGTTCAAATATTTATGTGGAATGCTGAAAGAAGTAACTATAGTTTTTAATTGTAAGGGTGTATTTTTTAAGTTGGGTGGTTGGAGCAATAGACTTACATTATTCTCATTTAAGATAACTTTATGTATATGACACCTACACAATATCAAAATTTCAATAAGAAAAAAAAATATTATTATTGTTAAAAAAAACCTTTATGTTAAAAGAATGGCCAGCTCAATAATGGGCCACCTCAGCGTAGGTGGATGCCACGATATGAAAAGTGGCCCCTTTTCATGGTTTGCAATGGAGAATACTCCTTAGAATACTATATATATATATATATATATATATATATTGCGATTTTATACATATTGTGATTTTATGAATATAATATTACGTGTAATCTAAGTATAAGATTTAACATTGCTTATGTTCAAATGTTATTTAAGGTTTGCGTTACATATTTATCCTCCTGATTACTGATTTTTTTTTGCAAAAAATAATAATGTGCAGAAGACTCTGATTTTGTATGTGTACTCGTATGTGAAATACATTTGAACTTTTATTTGGCCCTTCTAGCCTAATTATTGCAGCTGATGCTATGCACTTTGTTTAAATAACGAACTCACTTTAAGTACATTAAAGATGGTCTCAAATGCATTCAATAATTCCAATAGCTTATGGAAATACCAAGGCAGGCAGAACAAGCCTGGTTAGAAAAAGGTCGTGCAGTAATTTATGTAGATGCATAACTATATAAAGTTTATCAGTGGATAAATGTATATGTTTTGGAATTTAGGTTTAAATTCAAATAGCACTTTATATCTTTTGAAATTAAGCTCTAAACTCAAACTCAAATAGCACCTTTTTCTTGGTTTTGTTACTATCCATTAGCTATTTACGCATGCCTTTACATATAAGTTGGTTTTTCTAAAGCTACATATGAACATGGAAAAACTAATGAAACATATAAATATGGAAAAATTATATAATCTTAAAATTTGCTTTGTTAACTTTTTTGAGGTGAAAATAATTTATTTTAAATACAAAACAAAACTAATATCATGAGTAGGGAAGGTTACAAATGCTTATGCTTTTAGATTTTAACATGGTTTACATAATCAGATTATTAGTGTCTAACTTTCATTTCAGAAAATATTGTTGAAGTTTAAGTAATAAATTTTATTTATAGCTGAAAAATGTAATCAATTTCTATGCAACTTACTTATGGATAAAAAGATTGACATCATAGATGGTAATAAATGGATCTAAATGTAAATTTGCAATCCATTTAATATAGTGTTGCAAAAGTAGTACTAACATAAAATTGTTTGAAGGACTATATCAAAAATATATTTCCATTGTAAATATGATAGCAATCTTTTGTTGTTGATAACTTCACAAACTAAAAGCTTGAAGAACATTGGTTATTTAATGCAGATTCATCATTCCTTGTAGCATTTGTATTGTTAAGCAAATTGGATATGCTTCGTCTCAATCCCAAAGAAGCCGCTGCATTAGCTACCGAATCCTCTTTGATACTCTCCAACATTCTTGCCACAACTCTCATAGTTGGTCTTTCTTCTCGTGAATGTTTTGAACAAAGCAAACCAACATGTAGCAAAGAAAGCACTTAATGGTATTTATTATTTTCCTCAAATTCATCGCTATCCACCTCACTAAACAAAGTATTGTCAATTACCTCCTCCACTTTGCTTGGGAATGTAAAGTTTACCCAGTTGTGTAAGTTTAGGCCTCCAACAAACATGTCACTAGTGGGTTTTTTTTCTGGTGAGCATTTCCAATAACATAATGCCATAACTATAAACATCTCCCTGGGTAGAAACCGCCACACCCAATCCATACTTTGCAATAAACGAAACTTAAATGAACTTTAACGCAATCAATGAATATAATATAGTTGATAAAAAAAGTGAAAGCTATGTTTTAAAAAGTCATACCTGGTGCAATGTAGCCAATAGATCCTCTCAAAGAATTTGAATCAGTAGATTTGTCACAAATGAATCTTGCAATACCAAAATCTGTTACATGGGCTAACATGTCTTCATCCAAAAGTACATTGCTAGGCTTTATATCACAATGCACTACTTGCATAAAAGCATCATGATGATGAAGATATTCCATGGCATGGGCCACATCTATAGCAATGTCCAATCGTTCTTTCAATCCCAATTCACACACTCCATCACCATTGTTGTCATCTCTATCATAATACAAATGCTTCTCTAAGCTTCCATTAGTCATAAACTCAAACACTAAACCTTTGAAATGGAGATTCGAACATGAAGTTATGATTTTTACTAGATTTCGATGTCGAACCTTTTGCAATATACTGCATTCTGTTTTAAAACTCTTCTCACCCTGGTCATTTTTCAACTGGAGAACTTTCACAGCAACAAGTGTACCATCATTCAAAATTCCCTTATAAACTAGCGCAAAGCTACCTGATCCCAATAGGTTGGATTCAACGAATCCATTAGTCGCTATGTGTAGCTCTTGATATGATATCCTTCGACGTTCTAAGTTGGTTTCCCCATAGACGGAGCTCACTCAAGTTGAAGAAATTTGAAAAAAAACTGGGAATGGTGCCAGACAATTCATTTCTTTCCACGGAAAAACTTTGCAAATTAGTGAGTAAACCCAACTCTTGTGGAATATTGCCTGAAAATTGAGAACGACACCAGTAAGACGATTTACCAATTTTTAAAATAATCCAAGCCAAAACCTTTATAAACAAAGAAGGAATAGTACCTGTGAGGCTGTTTCCTCCTAAGAAAAGCTCCTTCAGATGTGTGAGGGAACCCAACTCCTTGGAAATACTTCCACTCAGATTGTTGTAGGAGAGCGCCAAGCCAGCCAAATTTGTGCAATTGCTGAGACCACTGGGGATGTTTCCCTGCAATTGATTTTGGTGCAACCAGAGCTCCCTCAGACGAAAGAGACGTCCCAGCTGAATTGGGATCTGACCATGAAGTGTATTGAACGAAAGATCTAAATGGTGGAGAAACGTCAAATTGCCGAGGGAAGGAGAGATGAAGCCGCCCAGATCCATGTAACTGAGGTTGAGGGAGATGACTCTGTCTATGTGACGCCGGCTGCAGGTGACGGCAGTCCAGTTGCAGAAGGGGACTGCGGGGCTCCAGTGGGCCATGGAAGCATGAGGATCGCTACTTATTTCATTCTTGAATGCCAAGAGAGATTGTCGATCGTCATGAGATGAGTGCGAGGAGGAGAAGGTGAAGGTAAAAATGAAGAGGAAACACAGGAAGCGAAGAGATAAAAAGAAACAGAGGAACGGCATGGTGCTTGAAATGCAGAGGAGAGATGGCAAGGTGTTATGATAACAGAGATATCTATCTCACGAATATTTATAGAGAGAGTGAGAGGGTGAAGACGGAGCAGAGGCGTCACTGTAATTACTCGTCTGCACATAAGTCAAGTCACGCACAACTCCACTAATAACTTGTCCGCCCGTCTGCACAAAAGTCAAGTCACGCAAGGAATAAGTGACATGACAATTTATGAACGGAAAGAGAGAGCGCGCCTGCGCCTGGTGAAGACGAATTCCTAATACATTGGTATAGTGGGGTCTGTGAAACCGGTTTTCAATTTTTGAGTAGGTAGGATAAATGACAACTAAAACGTCTAGTTTTTCTTTGAATTTTTGAATAGAAAAAAAAACACAGTTGAAATTGTTATTGGAAATTGCTATTTCAACCATTTTATAATTGTAGTATTGGTAATTGTATTTCCTTGACTAAATGGCCAATTTTATGGTTAATTTTAAAACTATCCAAATTGCAAAAATTACGATTTAAACAGTGCAAATTGTCATTTAGGGGATCCCAGAGCAGAGCGTTTTGATTAGGGCTTATACTGCTTCAAGACTCATAGTTTCTGGAATAATCAAGGGTTGATTTTTTCCAGTAAAAAAAAAATTCTTAATACATTATTTTTTTTCCTTAATAAATATTTGATTTTACACTAAATGGTTTTACATTTTATCACAAATTTATCAATATTAAACTTAGTAAAATATTTGGATAAATATTATGGAAAGAAAAAATAGAGTTAGAGTTATTTTTATTAAATTTTTTATATATTTTTTAGTTAGTTATATTTAGGTTGATGGACATATAAGTGTTAGCAATTTATGGATAACTCACAAATGATAGTTTAGTTTATTTTAATAAAATTAATAATATTTTAACCAAAATTATGTAAAGAAAATTTTTTAATTATATTTTATTAAATAATTTATATATTTTAATTTATTTGAGATCATTATTGTTTTCTTATGTTTATTAACATTTTATACTAAATTTTAAATTATTTTTTCAAAAATAAGATATTATATATAATAATAATGTCATTAGTAAATACAAATATGAAGTGTCATTAAAGGTTTCTACAAAATTTTCATTAAAGGTTTTATAATAAGATAAGTAATAATAAATATCTGGTTTGTGAGCTCTTGGATATACTTTTGGGAGGTTGTTGTTTCCATGGTCTTAAAAAACAATATGTAATTTTATGAAAATTTGGTTTGTACACATATAGGTGTTTAGATTTTATTTCATATTTTGGGCTTCCTTAAAGGGATCAACAAGGTTAACTTAAATGTAAAAAGTGTATAGTAAAGATTCATTTCATAGTGGTAGTATCTTGTTATGATTAAATACATCTTAATTAAGATTTAAATAAATTTCTATTAAGAATTCACTATTTGATTATTTATAAATCTATAATTCATTAAAGTTGTATACTTTGTATTAGTTTTTTTTATATTAAATAGTAATTTTTTTTGTTTTTTTATTAAATAGTATTTGGTTTTTTTTCTTTGTTTCATATTTGTGTTATACATTAAATGGATATTTATAAGGATTTTGTAATTAGTTTAATGTTTAGTATTTGTTTAACAACCACCCATCTCTCTACAAGTGGCTAACAACACCTATCTGCGTTTAACGGTCACTCTCATAGAATTACTAAAAGTTTGATTGACCCTTGGTTTAAATTCATCTTTCAGATCTCCACAACAACAATATTAACTATGTTGAGGGATGTTTATTGAAAGCCTAAATTTTAATGAATATCTTTATAATACTATTCATAAGCATATTATTTAATTAAAATTTTGATATTATTTATAATAATGTATCATTACTTAACATTCCATTTCATTAAAAGTTTTTCTTAAATATGTACATGTGTCAATAATAATGTTCTAATTTAATGTTTTAGTGTTGAAATTTGGGAGTATAAAATGAACTAAATATGGATGTAGAAATAGATTTTTTTGTAATGTATCTCAATAGTTTGAACTGGAGATAAAACTGTGTTCTTTGTTTAGAATTCTGTTTACTTCGCATTAACTCTTTGGTCATGTAACACACACAAAAAATGATGATAGTCTCAATGATGATCATGAAGTTAAGAAATATCACCCATCGCTTCACTACTATTTCCTCCCAATCCTTCACAAACTAATAATTTGTATCAATGTGCTCAATGAAAGACATAAGGAAACTTTATCAACATTAATAATCCTCTTGAAACTTGTTTATATTCTTCATATTAAAATCACCATTTTCAATGTACTATTGTATAGTGTTTGAATTTTGAATCAATCATTTACTTTGAAAAATAAGCATTGATCCTTCCTATATTAATGTAAATCAAATACTGACTATATCAAATTAGTATGGATCCTTTAACAAGCTAATAATAATAAAATATTTCTATGATCAAACTTATTCCATAAGCATTGATCCTAATCCTTCCTATATTAATGTAAATCAAACACTGACTGTATCAAATTAGTATGGATCCTTTAGCAAGCTAATAATAATAAAATCTTTCTATGATCAAACTTATTCCATAGAAAGGTGTGTGCATTTATTATGTATTCATGGGCTTCAACTTATCTTAATTTGCATAGAAACATATAAATTCTCAAACAAAGAATCATTGATCTCGAATAGCCACGTGTCTCATTAGGTAACTTCGTATAGGTTTAATCATATAAGTTATGGATGACCTATGAAAAGGATTAACAATATTAAATTAATTTTAAATCAATCATATAAACAATAATACAAACCTAGTGAAGAGAGATTATAGAAAGCATTAATAGTCTTTAGGTCAACATCTTCTATAAGAGTAGAAGGAGCCTTAGTGTGCTTGAAAGTTTGACTAATAGCAATGGCTTTAAGCCTTTGAACTTCCTTTTGGAAGTCCTTGGTTGCTAGTTTAGACATTTTTCTCTCTTAAAGGGGGATAATTCTGAACTGCAAAACAAATGAAGTAATTTTGATTGACGTGATTGATATTAATGAAAAAGGCTAATGTAACTACAAAAAATAAGAGGAAGACCTATCATGTATGTTTGCATATATTTATTATAGATTTTTAAATTAATCTATCAAAGCTAAGGGATCAAATGTTAATCCATGCTTATTAAGCACTCATGTTCTCACCTTAACTTAGGAGGTCCACATAAACATACTACATATTTAGGTATGTGGTTATAAATGTGTGGCACTATGTATTTCTAGAATAATATATATTCAATGAGGGTCCATATCTCTAGGAAACACAAATGTAAAGGAGAACTTGGGTTATTACAATTGACCTCGCCCTCAAGTGATTGCATTATTGTTTCACCTCCCCCTCAAGTGATTTTGTTGGATCGTTTTCAAGAAGGTGATTTGTAGAATGCCAAAAATCTTATAGATGAATAAATTGTGATCATCTAAAAATCGCAAGGGCCTGGTGTGGACCTCCTAAGCCACAATGATGATATGGATTCCTCATAAACATATGAATACCAAATATACATGGAATTACAAATTTAATTATCTCATATTTGAAATCAATGAAAATATTACCCATGGAGCATTGTGTGTGCATATCTTTGTATATATATATCGATGGATCATTATAAATATCCAATGAAATAGATTAAAATTTGTTGGATGGTTATAAAAACTATAAGGAAACAAGAACTGTATGATCTAAATTCAATATGAATCGAAGGAAAAAACATATACCTTGTAGATATAAATTTATGTGTTTGGCTTGCAACGCGTACTATTAAAATTTTAATGCTTTTACAAGATATTTAAACATTTAGCATCATTTCATCATAACCATAACATTAGGATCATTGAAAGAAAGAAAATCAAAGAAAAACAAAAAGAACACAAAGAATTATCTTGGGAAACCACAAGGGAGAAAACCCAACAACTTCTTTAGTATATATGATTTCACCAAGTGCAATGCCAAACCAAGATAAAGCCAAAAGATAATAGCGGCTTCTTATCTCCTCCAACAAGCCTCTTCTTCTCTATGATGTGCACTTTCTTGAGTGTAAGGTGTGTTCAAATGAGAGGAGCACCCTCTCTATCTATATCCATCCAGTGAGTGACCTTGTCACTTGAATATGTCAGCATGGTGCTCTAAATAGGGGCGACTTACCTAGGCAGACATAAAATAACATTTATATAATATTCTTGTGGGTACTATTGACACGACTAACAACATAAGGGCTATATTGATTCTTTCAAGTACAATTACATGACCAAGTACATCAATAACATTTCCCAAAGGAGGTACAACAATAATACAATAAAAGTACAATAAGAATATCTTCCAAATTTACATTCTTCAATACTCCATCTTAACAAGGAAGGTATTCTTCCATCATAGTCATCATCCCTAGACATCATCACTAGTTCTCATCACTCAACACTGGACATCATCTTGGATATCAACTTTGGACATCATCATTGGATATCAAAACCAGAAAATGGTGTTGAGGGAAAAATTGAAGATTATTTAGATGGCCAAAGTAGAGGGAGTGAATTCCTACCTTACTAGGATATCTCATGTGAGAGACGAGATTGCAATATTTGGGGACATTTTCTAGTGCGGACAACTTTGAATAGGGTAGTCAAGCCTTGGGTTGTATTTGTGGAGGCTATAGTTTCTAGGGATAACTTTCCTACTTGGGACATACTCTAGGATGATTCCATGCAGGAGGAGACCTAGAGAGGTTTTGTATCTGGTAGCTCTTCCAACAGTAGGGAGGATGAGGAAAATGTGGCTTTGATTGCAAAAAGAAAGAATAAGTCTGAAAAGGGACCCGAGCAGGGTGGGGTTAATAAACAGTAGTAGCAGAGTGGACAGAAGAAGGATTTGATTAAACTTAATTTCTTTGCATGTTAGGGGTTTAGAAACTATTCCTCACAATCTCCAAACAAGAACAACAACAACAACAAACCGTAGCTTCAGCAGAGATTAAGGAGTATGTAGCACGATTTAAGAGAGATTTATCTCTTTGTGATGGGAATGTTGAGAAAGAGAGAGAATCCATCATAACTAGTATAGATATAGAGAATGAAAGGGAGCATTATTAGTTGACTAGCCATTTTTTCAATGCATCCACCACCAGCATGTGGTATATTGATAGTGAAGCCTCGAGCCACATGGGAGGTGCTCGTGAGATGTTCTCTAAGCTTTCATCGGAAGGTATAGATGTGGAGGTTGAGTTGGGGGATGACATAGTTTTCAGAGTTGTTAGGTGTGGGACAATTACATTTCAGAGGTATTCCATGAGTCCCATGACTTTGAGAGATGTCTTGTTTGTCTTTGGATTGAAAAAGAACTTGACATCAGTTTCCATGATTGAGGACAGAGGAATTGGGGTGTCTTTCTTGGATAGACATGTGCATGTTTTCCCCAAGACTGTAGGACCATTTTCCTCTTCCACTATTGGATTCATATGTGGGAAGTTGTACAAGATCTTATTTAAACCCCAGCATGCTTTGACAAATAGCAACAGTAGTGAGATTTGTGAGTTGTGGCATAGGAGGATGGCTCATCTACATCATCCAGCTCCAAGGATGTTGAGGGACATGGTTACAGGTATGCCAAAATTTAGCACAGAGTATAGTGATATGTGTAGAGGGTGTGCTTTGGGAAAGTACACAAAGACTGTCTTTTCGAGCAGTGATAGTAGGTCGGCTGGAGTGCTTGATTTGATACATTCATATTTATGTGGTCCCATGTCATCTATCTCTCTGATAGGATTTGAGTATTATGTGATATTCATCGATGACTATTCCAAGAAGGCATGGATCTACTTCCTAAGGAGAAAGAAATCTGAGGAGGTATTGCATAGGTTCCAAGATATTAAATCTCTTGTGGAGAACCAGACTAGGAGGAGGATCCAGGCACTTAGATCAGATAATGGGGGTGATTATACCTCAAAGGATTTTAATGCGTTTTGCAGACAGGAGGGCATACAGAGATAGTTGACAATACCATACACTCATGAGCAAAATGGAGTGGTAGAAAGGAAGAACCGACATACTGTGGGAACAACGAGAGGCATGTTACATGATCAGAGTATTCATTTCTTCCTTTGGGATGAGTCATGTAGTATAGTTGTATAACTTCAGAACACGAGTCCTCGTCATTTATTGGGGAGAAAGACTCATGAGGAGATGTTCACATGCAATAAGCATGAGGTTGGTCAATTTTTCATATTTTGTTGACAGGCTTATTCACATGTCCCTTCTTAGAAGAGGAAAAATCTTGAGCCCATTACAAAGAGAGAAATTTTTGTTGGGTATGATGAGACTTTGAAGGCCTTCTGCATTTATCTTCTTTCCCAGAGGAAGGTTGTTGTGAGGGGGGGAGTGATATTTGAGGAGGAGCGGGCCTTCAAGAAGTCCAGAGAGTCGATGCAGGAGGAGCAGCAGGTTCCCACACCTCAGGAATCTTCACAAGTACCATCATTTTAAAGTACGTGTCCACGGGTTGCTGGGATGATTCAGCCATAGGTTATAGGAACAAGTTCTTCAGGTTCAATGGTTCAGCCAACAAGTACTTTGGGGATAGGTTCTGGTTCTTGGGTCATAGGTTCACCAGTTATAGTTACTAGATCACAAGTTTCACCAGTGGCTAGTTCACAAGCTCCTGGTCCATAGGTTTTTGGTCCATGTACTTCTGGGAGTTCTTGAGATGATGATATACCATTTTGGGAGGGACCTTCGGGGAAGAGGAATCCTATATGGATTCATGACACCTTGAATGAAGCAGAGGATTTTGTATCACCCAAGGAACCAATGAGGAATGTAGTGATGCCAGAGAGGTTGGGTATGGAATTAGTTTCTATTCTTCATGATTCAAATCCATCTACATTTGAGGAAGCCTCTCAACATCATGTTTGGAGAGATGTCATGATGGAAGGGTACCATTCCATCATGAAGAAGGATGTATGGGAGATTTTACCGAGAGCAGAGGGGTAGTCAGTTGTGACTTCCAAGTGGATCTATAAGGTGAAGCATGCTACATATGGCAACATGGAGAAGTTCAAGGCTTAGTTGTGGAATGGGGGTTTACACAGGTAGAGGGGGTTGATTATGATGAGAGCTTTGCATTGGTTTCCTGATATTCCTCGATTAGAGCAGTAATTTCCATAGCAATAGAAATGGGTTGGAAGATCCACCAGATGGATGTGAATACCACATTTCTCAATGGAAATTTATAGGAGGAGGTATATTTGGAGCAGCCTCAGGGATTTGAGATCCGTGGGAGGGATTCCCATGTGTGCAAACTGAAAAAGGCCTTGTGTGGGTTTAATTCCAGGATTGATGCTTACATGTTTTCAATGGGATTCCAAAACAGTGAGTCTGGTCCCAAACTTTACTACATTTTGGTTGGTGGAGATATGTTCATTATTATGTTGTATGTTGATGACCTGGTTATCATAGGTGAGGAGCACCTCATTGCAGCTTGCAAGGGGGATCTTGATCCAAAGTATGAGATGACAGATATTGGGATGATACATTACTATTTGGGGATGGATATTTGATAGGATCCTGGACATATTTTCTTAGTACATGGAAAGTATGCAATTGATATATTGAGGAGATTTAGGATGGAGGACTGTAGGCCAATGGCCACACCGATTATCACCAATTAGAGGAATTTTCATGCTTTCGAGGGAGAGTTGGTGGATCCTACTTTATATTGTCATCTCATTGGTTCACTGATGTATTTGGTCAACACCAGGCCACACTTTTGTTTTGCAGTGAAAACTCTCAGACAGTTCATGGTGGAGCCTAGGACAGTGCACTGGTTAGCCGCCAAACATTTGTTGAGACACCTTGCAGGGACAGTGGATTATGATCCAAAATATAAGATATTAGGTGGAGTTAGTTTTTTTGGCTTCATGGATTCAGATTAGGAAGGTAGTGTGATAGGCCGGAAGACCACTTATATTTGTTGTTTTAGTTTGGACTCAGTAGCAGTGTCATGGTTCAGTCGAAATAAAAAGTTCATTTCTTTGAGTTTTGTTGAGGCTAAGTACATGGAAGCTAGTCAGGCACATTTCAAGGAACTGTGGCTTTGCAAGTTGTTCGTAAATTTGTTTGATCAAGAGCTTAGGCCTATGGTGATTTACTATGACAATCAGAGTTACATTCATCTCTCTAAGAATCTAATGCTCCATGATAGGTCAAAGCACATAGGGATTAGATACCATATCATCTTAAAGTATGTGGATGGATAGTTTTAGAGCCCTAAAAATTTTGGAGGCTTACTTGTCTCATTTTCCACATAATGTTAGAACAATAATCCACCACTTAGTACCTTATTCTAAATCCTTAGTCATTTTTATTGTCATTTATGCAATGATATGCTATGGTTTGAACTTAGGAACTTAATTGGGAAAAATAACCAGTTAAATTGGAGCTTTCACACCTATAGCAGTGCTCCCGAACTGTTGGAGCGATTTTGGCCCACCTAGGGGGGATTTAGGCCAATTTGGCCAATTTCACATGTACACTCATTTTGAGCTTCCTAATCCTCACGAAACACTTTAGATGTACTATAAAATCAGTCTAATCATATTTACATGTTATACAGAGAAATAATATATGTTTTTTGTTCACACAGTATATGCAAAATTGTTTCTCTTTCATGTTTTTTTGCTGGTTTTGCAAGTAAATTCGATTTAGGAGATTATCTAAGGCTCCTAGATATTTTCTTATATCAAAATTATCACATGGTATCAGATCTAAGTGGATTTTAGTGAGTTGCAGATCAATCTTGAGCATTTGAGCTGCATTTTTTAGATAATTTCCAAATAAAATTGAGTGTTTTTGGTAGGACTTTCAGCAATTTTCTCACCATTAGAGAAATAAGAAATGGAAACAACCCACATCTTGCTTACCCCCTTAAATTTATTCGATTGGAAGGAAAAAATCATTATTCAATTGAGATCTAAGGGTCTCTACAGAGTTACCATGGGCACAAAAGTGGAGCCAAACTATGTTATAGAGAAATGCAAGTACTTCAATAGACTTGATGAAGCCTATGGATTGTTATGCCTAAGTATTTCAAAAGAGATATTATTTGATATAGATAGTTTGACAACCAAAAATGAAGTCTGGGTTAAACTAGAATCACTCTTTGGGAAAAATGATGAATTGAGAGGAGATCAGCTTGAAAACGAGCTCATAAGCCTGAGCCAAATGCATTTTGAAACTATCCAGGAGTTCTTCACAAAGTTCAAGTCTCTAGTGCTTTAGCTGAAGAAATGTAGAATTGAGAAGAAAGAGGATCAGTTGATACTGTCCATCCTTTCGAGGTTAGGCCCATAATTTTCAGTGTTTGTAAGCACCTTCCATTTTGGCAAATTGACACCTTGAAACTGGCAGATGCCAACACTAGCCATATTCATGGAATCCCTCACCCATGAGAAATACAAGCTAGTTCAAATGGTCACAATCAAAGCTAAGTATCAATATTTGGCCATGGGTGTTTCAAATAGTGGCCCAACAATTCAAATGGGAGATGACTCTGAAATCCAGACCAAAGGAGTTGGTAGGATTGATTTGGAGCATGGTTATTTCAGTGATGTGCTCTATGTACCGGATTTGGAAGCAAATGTGTTGTTAGACTATCAAATGACTCACATAGGAGAAGCTGAGAGAGTAAAATTTACTCCTGAATTGGTAGAGATTCCAGAAATCTCATCCAACCAAGTTGTGGCAATTGGGTATGCAGACCACCAAGAGAGGATGTACAAGTTCTCAAATTTTCTCCCTAGTTCCAGTGTCCAAGAACCCATCTCTCATGCCAATGAGATCTCCAAGCTATGGCATGAAATATTTGGAGACATGAACTAAAAGTACTCCAAGCACTGCATAAAGATGAGATGGTGGAAGGGATTCCTTCAATCAAATATTCAAATGGAGCATGCATTGGCTGTGTAGTTGGGAAGCATCTAGAGTGCAACTATGAGAAGGTAAAGGAAAGGAGAGCCTCACAACCTCTTGGATTGGTACATTTAGAGACCAGACCTGATTGTTCATCTACTGAATCCCTCCTATGATCGATCAAGGTATGCACTCACCTTCATTGATGACTACTCGAGATTCTGCTGGGTATACTTCCTAAAATTGAAATATGAAGTTTTTGAGCAATTGAATATTTGGAAGGCCTTAGTGGAAAATCAAAGTGGGAATAGGATAAAATTCCTTACGAATGACAATGGGAAGGAATATTTCAAAAAACATCTACAGCATATTTGTGAGGAATGTGGCATTCAAATGCAACATTCAAATCCCTACACACCACATCAAAATGGTGTGGTGGAGAGGAAAAATAGCTCTCTCAAGGAGATGGCCACATGCATGATTGAGGCAAGGGATATAAGTCCCAATATATTGGATGAGGCTATTAATTGTGCTGCACATATAAAGAACACGACATTCCAAAAATTAGTCAAAGGAAAAACTCACTACAAGGAATGGTTTGGCATAAACCAAATGTCTCAAATTTCAGAATTTTTGGATCAAGAGCATGGGCTCAAATTCCTTCAGAAAAGAGGAAGGATTTGCAGCCACAGAGCAAGGAATGAATCATGGTTGTATATGGTGAGGATACAAAGGGTTATAAACTCTTTGACACATCCACACTCAAGACTTTCATTGAGAGGAGTGTACAATTTGAAGAGGAAGCAATACCATATTTTGAGCTTGCACCGGGGGAATGCTCTTCTCCCCAACACCTTGATGAAGTAAGTGATGATTCATGATCTATTTTTTTATGATAATTCTGATAATTATATGGCTTTAGATGAAATTTTTGTAGATTATTCACCATCATGGCCCAAGTGGGCTGAAAAAATCATACAAGCTACAGGGTAATTGGCGGGCAATCCCCAAGAACCTAGGAAGACTAGATCTCAATCTAACAATGCTTGCTATCGAAA
This sequence comes from Pseudotsuga menziesii, assembly GCA_001517045.1. Taxonomy (NCBI): domain Eukaryota; kingdom Viridiplantae; phylum Streptophyta; class Pinopsida; order Pinales; family Pinaceae; genus Pseudotsuga; species Pseudotsuga menziesii. Next base: position 89,425 of record LPNX010182348.1, on the reverse strand, counting down.
TAAAAGTGCTCTTACTGAGCACTATTTTATGATGATTGGATATGATCCACAGTCATATCAGCAATGTTTTCATCATCCAATATGTAAATAAGAAATGGAAGAAGAATTCCATTCTCTCCAAGAGAATGAAACATGGGAATTTGTTCCCCTTCTTCTAAAGAGGAAGCTTTTTCAATGAAAGTGGATATTTCGAACCAAACTTGTTGCTGATGGTTCAGATGTGAATTAAAAGGACAGATTATTTTCTAAGTGCTACTCTCAAGTACATGGTGTGGACTACACCAAAATCTTTGCACGGGTTGTAAAGATGGATTCAATAAGACTAGTTCTAGAAATTGCAACTAGTAAGGGTTGGCAAGTGCACCATATGGATGTCAAGAGTGCATTATTACATGGTGAACTACAGGAGGATATCTACATGTAGCAACCTGAAGGTTTCCAAGAGGATCCTTCACTTGTATGAAGGTTGAAGAAATCACTATATGGACTCAAGCAAGCCCCCAGGGCTTGGTATGCAAAAAAGGATGCTTTCTTGCTCTCAATTGATTTCATTCGATGCAAATCTGATACAAATATGTATTTGAAGAAAATTTATGGTGTTTTTCAGGTTATTTTACTGTATGTAGATGAATTATTAATTAAAAGGATCTGCAACAATCAAATGGGATCAATTAAGGCATCCCTACACAGTGAATTTGGAATGACAGATCTAGGATTGCTAAGGCAATTTTTGGGATTGGAAATTGAGCAATATGAAAGAGGCATCATGATGAGTAAAACTATGTATGCTTCAGACCTGATAAATAAGTTAAGATGGATTATTTTAATGCAGCCAAGTTCCCTTTTATTTCTGGCATTAAACTAGGTGAATTTGTCAATTCTCCTTTGGTAGATTGTACACTGTACATGCAGCTAGTTGGTAGTTTGATGTACCTTACACATACAAGACCTGATTTGTCTTATGTTGTAAGTGTTTTAGCAAGGTATATGCACCAGTCACATGAGATCCATTGGAGGTAATCCAAAAATATCCTCCAATATGTCCAAGGAACAAAGATTTTTTGGGTGCATTATGCAGCTAGTTCTTCACTTCAACTAGCTGGATTTTCTTATTCGGATTGGGCTAGAGATCCCATGGATAGAAAATAAACTATAGGTTTTTTTTAATGCTTATTGAAGGTCCTATTTTTTAGTATATTAATATACAACATACAATATGTCTTTCTTCATCAGACATTGAGTACAGGGCAATAGTGAATGCAGCCACACACTATGTTTGGTTGCAAGGAATTCTTTGGGAGTTTGGTGTTGCAATTGATTCTCCTACCAACATTTGGGTGGGAAAAAAATTTTCCGTCAAGATATATATTGATATAGTTGAGAGGCATAGAACAAAGGATATAGAAATCCATATTCACTACATTTGGGGCTTAGTGCATGATAGAGTGATTTCCTTGCAGTATTGCCCATCCACCGAGCAAACTGCTGACATATTCACCAAGAGTTTTTCTGAGAATACCTTCACTCACTTGATATTTTTTCTTGGAGTGAGTGATGGATGGTGATTGCTGATATTTTTTGCAGGTTTCAGCCCCATGTCCATTTTATAGAGAAGGTTTTGTCCCATGAGGTTTTCCTTCTTTTCCTCTGTTTGCATGGACAAATAAAAATTTATGTTATGTATTGAGGTGACTTGAGCCTTTGTTTCCAAGACCTCCCACTTATTTTCATGAGTTGTACTAAGTTTTGGTTAAGTGGAGGTGTTAGAACAATAATCCACCATTTAGTACCTTAGTCTAAAGCACAGGGACTTCACTTAGTAAATCTCTCACATAGCACGTGCGATCATGGAATATTAAAGAATACCCTTAATTTCCNCACCTTAAACCCCTCATCCCCCCCAATACATGCAATATATTGGTTCAATTTTTGATAATTTTAAAACCCACAATATGAACTAACATGATAGGATATTGGTCAACAAGTGAAGCCCCCGTGGTCTAAAGACTTAGTCATTTTTATTGTCATTTATGCAATGATATGTTATGGTTTGGTCTTAGGAACTTAAATGGGAAAAATAACCAGTTAAATTGGAGCTTTCACATCTATAGCAGCGCTCCAGCTTAGTCAAAATCTACATGTGTGCTCTCATTTATTTCTGGTGCACTCCACTTCCTTGAATTAGGGAATTGTGGTTGACTAGGAGCGCTAAGGGTGGATTTAGCCCAATTTTTGGAGTATTGGAGCATTTAATTCCCACCTAGAGCCTCCCACTCGCCTTATTTTACACACCCATGCATTCCAAGGAGTCATGATTGCTACATCACACCTCATCCATGTCCACACCTCCATTTGTGACCATTGAGATGGAGTGAGTTTGGCCCACCTAGGGGGTATTGAAGCCAATTTGGCCAATTTCACATGTACACTTATTTTGAGCTTCCTAAGCATCACGAACCCCTTTATATGTAATATAAATTTGTTCTAAACATATTTACATGTTAGACAGTCAAATAAAATCCATTTTATGTTCACACTATATATGCAAATTTTTTCTTGTTTCATGCTTTTTTGTTGGTTTTGCAAGTAAATTTAATTTGTGACATTCTTTAAGGCCCCTAGATCTTGTTGTATATCAAAATTATCACACATAATATTTCCCCTCCCTCGACATATGTTTCATTGGCATGTATGAATCAAATTCCAGTATCAGTGGTCCAAAAAAAACATCATGTATAAGAAAAATGAATAACAGGTCAATGATCCCAAAGCAAGTGTGAAGGCATTAAAGGTACGTTGTCACTCTCCTTTTATAACCAAATTCTAGGCCTTCGTAAAAAAAAAAGCATGAAAATATTATCATAGTTTATCCATTACTAACACTTGCTTACTGACTTGGGTAGTTTCAATCCTCCTCGACCAAATGACCAAGGAAATGCCATGAATCACCCCTTCCATCCACAGTTCACTGACATCATTGAATGGTACAAAGACTCACATAGAGAACAGTGCATTTGAAACTACCTCTATCTCTGGTGGATCTACTTGTTGATCTTGATCACCAACCCCTTATTTTGATCTTTTTCCTCTTATGTCTCCTTTAGCGCAAATAATAGACTGTTTATTTTTCCATGTTCCGCCTTTAGCGCAAATAATAGACTGATTATTTTGGCCTCTTTTGATGCATTTAGTGCAAATAATAGACTCCTTATTTTGGAATTGCAATAGAATCTACTAGCAAGTGAGGTAGTGGTGGAGAAATAAAATCAATGGGAATTGATGTTAATGGGTCAACATTAATATTGATTATTTATGTTTTATTTGAACCCGAACACAAATTACATTGGGACAGATCTCTACATGTTTTGTTTGAGCGATGCATATCAACTACTAAACTCTAATGTTTCCCACTAGCATGGGAAATAAAAGAATAGATTTGATAATTAGTTACTTTGCATGCCATTGCTCCTTTTTTCCTATGTTCAAACTTAAATTGTTGGCTTGGTGTAGAATTTCAATTAGTCATGCATTTACCCATGACTACCAATTGTCAAAAGAATCACTTATTTTGTTTCCCATTCACAGTTCATAATCTCTTTGGTCCATGCCAATCTAGCATTCTAACATGCTAGACACTATAAAAACCATATTAATAAAATTAATATGTTTGGAATACGCCGAAAGGAATAAATTACTAATACACAGTTTAATATAATTTATGTATTCACTTACTCCCTATATACCGCAGGGTCCAACAGTAGAGTACGACAAGGAGGATTTGGACCATACCCTTGCCTAAAAAACAGTACCAACCACTGGACATCATGTTGGGAAATCACCCATCAATGGAAGCCATTTTGAGCATACTTTCTCTTAGTTTCAAGCTCGCTAAACCATAAAACAATATTTTGAGCATAGTTCCTATTCTGTGTCAAGCTCATTCAAAAATGAAGCAGATGCTCTGAGCATTCTTCTAATTGATCTTCGAGCTCGTTAAAAATAGTAAGATGGTGTTGAGCTTACTTTTCATTTTTTGTGCTCTGGATTCAAACATGAAAAAGGTTCTGAGTGAATTTTATACCTTTGATGTGCTCATTAAAAAAGTAGTGAATAGGTATTGATTATACTTTTATTGTTTATCAGACTCGTTAAAATTGGTTTATGAAGAAATAACCTGAATAGAGTCCTCTTTAAGCTCTTTTTGGACTCCTAAAATGTGAAAATATCATCAAGTGAACTCATCTTCTTCACACTCGTAAAAGGACCCAAAGAGTCATCTTCCTAGTGATAGTTTACCCCTTTTTTTGAACCAAGGGGAACTGCTTACGAAAAAGGTATACTCCAACCAATCATGACTAGAAGAGTTCTCCTAGGAATTATTTTATACTTTTTGGGGTCTCGGGGACTAAATTTATGAAAAATTCCACCTTGGCATCTTCTTTTGTCTTTGTTCAGAGTCTCTAAACATGAACAATGTCGAGTTAACTTTCAATGGAATCGTTAAATTAAACACTAAGAGACCCTTTTTGGGGAATGAACCCCTCCTTTCTCAGGTTCATAAAACATATGAGAATGGACTCATCACTTGATGAGCCACAACAAGTGTTTGTTACCCTCTTTGAACTCGTAAAAATGAAAAGAGGAACTCATCAATCATGATGAGGAAATTAAGGGAAGTGGAAAATATTTTGCATTAATGACAGTTTCTAGTCACCTTTAAACATGGCACCTATCTGTATTTCATTCAAACATTTGGGTATTCAGCTTGTCTCTGAGTCAATCCACTTTAATGAATCGTGTCACTCCTTTGAGTCATTTCACAAAATGCCTTGTCTTTTGTCACATTATGGCATGGTATCCACCTCGTTATGTCAATGTTTCCTAGTCTTTAGTCGTGTCATTCAATGTTCAAAGGAAAGAATGTGTGTCAAACTTACCATCTGCAATCAAACCTACCTTTATGTTAGTTACCTTTGAGTTATCCCTATGGTTACTTCATACTCAAATTCCAAAACTGTGTTCTCAGTTTGGTGTTGTCGATCTGGGATTCATCATGGCCCTCCTTTGACGAGAGTATTCCTGCAACTTCAGCTCATCATCTAGGAATTAGTCTTAGAAACAAAAAACAAGTACCTTGAGATCTGTATGCATCAAGGACAAATCCTCATGATTTTGACATAGGTTCACATCATTGACTTTTGATCGAAATATTCAACGAAGTGTTTGACATCAAATCATCTATTCACACTCAGGAGATTGTACTAGGGTACCTTGGGAATCATCGACATCAATGGTGATCTCCATCGCACTTGTTTACAGTTCTCATCATTGACCGACAATAAAGTGGTTTCTACCATGTTCGACATCAAGATATTGTAATCACATGAATAGAATTGTTCCTTGTGGAAGATGAGATGAAGACCTTGGTTATCTATTAAGCACTCAATACTTTCCCTAGATTGCGATGGAGTATTTGTATGATTCCTATGATGGATCCACATTGTATGTTTATGGTTGTGCTCAAATTTGCATTTGTATGACATAGATCTACATTGTATGTCTGGTAGCTATGTACAAGTTTGAGTCCTCTTCGCATGGATCTACATTGTATTTCAGTAGACATGAGTTTTTGTATATCACATGGATCTGCATTGTATTGTTCGAGATCCATGTTGTGAGTCATTTGGTACATGTATCAAAATGTAAAAGGTGCTGCAGAAAGTTTGCGATGCTTGATAAATTCCAACCATTGGACCTTTTCCTCGAAACTATACCTTGTTCTATCAAAGTATTTTTTCTATCATTTCCCTCTAGCCTCATACTTTGGGGGGCATTCTGTTTCACCTAAATATCATCACCATCATGTTATGAGATATTTATTCCCTTGTCTGCTCCAATCCCTCAGACTTTGTCCTAGAGAAAGGAAAGGAATAAAATTATTCCCTTGTATTTTTCCTTGTTTTGAGCCAGTAATGCCCTTTCCCAGTGTTGAGGATAAAAAGTGTTACCTAAGTTAGCAAATAAAGCCCCAGATCTATCCAATTGCTTGAATATAATGCCATAATACTTCCCTTAAAGGTTGTCCTCACTATTCTTGAATATTTCATTTCTGCTACTACAGAATAACCTGTAAAATATTGAAGACAACAAGAGAAAGATGATAACATATAAGATAATAGACTAGATCTATGCTTGTGACCAAGGAATCAAACAACACATAAAAATGATACAGTAAATATGGGAAAGAAAAGACATTTTCTATTAGAAATGATTGGAGAGACTACAAACTTTATGCCTTGGTGTTTATATTTCCATCCAATGGCTCCTCTCCTCTAAATTCACCTTGCCTCCAATAGCTCAAGAATTATCTTGACATAGTTTGGTTTTTCAACACAATTATGCCTCCTCTTTCCCATGGGAGTTGAACCAGTATTTAAAGGCATGGTAGGATAAGAATGGTTGAGTATATCATGGGTGAGGTGGAAAGAAGATCCTGAAAGGAAGAATCCCAAGCTCCAGGTGGTACTAAACCATAGGGATGAGGTTCCACGGAGGCAAGCTTCCTTTTTTTCCTTTAAAACTCTAGCATCGAACTTTTAATGAAGGGAAAAAGCAGTGTTAAGGGGGTAACACTCTTTACATGAAGGAAAAGAGTGACAACACCTCCATTTCACATGTAAAAGGTGCGTTGCTGACTTAGGTAACACTTTTTATAAACTGGGAAAGGGCGTTACTGGCTCAACACAAGGAAAAATACAAGGGAATAATTTTCTTCCTTTCCTTTCTCTAAGACAAACTCTGAGGGATTGGAGAATAAAAGGGAATACCTATCCCATAACATGACAATGACGATATTTAGGTGTAACGTATTGATAGGGATACATTTATGTGATTTTTAAAGGGCCTTTAGGTCATGAACAATGTTTCTACTGAAATGTTTTCAGACCATGAGTCTGCATAAAAATATGTAGTTTAATACCTTTAATGTAAAGATGTGTTCAAGGTTTTAAATTCCAATGTTAATCCTTGAATCATTTTTTTGTTAACTAAATCTACTCTGTGCATTGTTTAAACTATTGGCTTCCGGAGCTGCTCCGTGTAAAAAGATATAGTTTGTTATTATTGCATTGTAAATACATATAGTTGTTTATATCTACTCTACTCTGTATTTTTGTCATTTTGGTTATATTAATAATGTTTTGTATATCGTTTATTATCTTCAGATATTTTGTTTGTAATATCATTATGTACTTTAGTTATTAATATTACTCCATAAATTATATAGTGTTTAATAATATGTGCATAAGGTTTTGTATGAGCTTGGTTAACTAAATTGTGAATGTATTTGTTGAAAGAGTGTCATTTAAATAGAGTTATGACTCAACTGGTTATAAAATGTTTATGTCCGTTTTGTTTACCAAATTTAAGTTCTAACTTAGGTAAATTCATTGTTTGAAATTCATTGTATGCTTTAGTTATTTGATATATTACTTGGAAGAAACGAACCTTACAGGCCTCGAACCTGTGATCTGTATTAAAAATTATTAGATGGTAACTTATATGGAGTTTTGTTCTTTGTTTTATACTGTAATACCCTATTATAGTTTGATACAGAGTTTTTATTTGGTAATATGATTAGATTGAATTGACTATTGCATTAGCTATACAATCTTTAACACTAAAACGTGTTTTTTGTAAAGTAAAATCCTTTTGGTTGTAGGAAAATAATACTTGTTTAAGTTATAATTACAATAATCCTTATGGCTATATAATATTGATATTGAAACAATATACATTATTAAGCTTGCGGCTGTAAGAGATTAGTACAGGATAAAATTAATATTTATATCTATTTTATCTTCTTATGGGTCTTGAAACTCTAGCTAGAATCCATTGTGTTTTTAGATTAGAGTTTGTTTGAGAAGAGGGATTACTGTGTTTCAAATTGAGCAAACCCTAATTGTAGAGAATTTTGATGATAGCTCTGCTATTTAACTTCTTGGATAAATTTATAAGGTTTATAAGAAACTAAGGAATACTTAATTGTTCATTATTCCTGTATAAAACCTAATACTAGGTAATATATATATATAAACCTAATACTAGGTTATATATATATATCCAGTGTTTAAACAACAATAAGAGATAATCTATAAACTCTATTATAAAAATTGTCTATATAGTAATATTCATTTCTATAAATTCTTCTATGAAAAACTTTCTATACAGTAAAATTCATTTCTCCTAGAAATAAAAATTTCCTATCTTATTTTGAAATAAAATAATAATTTAGGAACTCTTAACATTTATGAAATTCTTCAGAATATAAACAGAAACAATTTTAAAGATAAAACTCTAAAACAATGTAGAACCTATTAACTTATGAAGTGGACAAACACCCAAAGAAGACTGTTCCTCACAACTATCTCCTAAAAGTAGCCAAGATTACTTGCTTTAGGACCCTCGAGCCTGTTCACTGAACCACCAGGATGAAGATGTTGTGTAGTATCCTATTCAGTACTCTCTGTAACTTAGAAGTCACACTTGCATACATAAACTCTTAGCAATTCACTCTAGCTTTCCCCTCATCGAATTCCTCTTATGTGCTTAACTTTTCAATTTCCATCAAAACCACAAGGTTCTAATCTCTTAGAAAAAAAAAAGATAGTGAAACTCCTACTCATTCAATGGTATATATAAGCTTTCCTAGGCCTTTGGGTCAGTTTTGCAATTAAATGAGCCACCTGCTCAGTTCCTCTTTTCTTGGGAACATGACCGCAATCATACGGATGTTTCCTCCTGCAACAGCTAGAAAGTGAATGCTATTGTTGCCATTTGTCATTTTGGCCTTCTATAGCAGATCATTCCTCCTAGTGGTTCAATGAACACTCTTCAATAGTCTTCTTTGGACAGGTGTCTCTTCTTTTAATTATTAAATAATAAAATAATTCAATTATAGTCATGTTTGACCATCCTTGGTCAACAACATAAAACTTTACAATAACTTTTAAAGCAATATCTTCTCAAAAATAAAAATGTTTTTAGTTCTAGGTTGGTTACAAGAGTACATGTTCACATGTTTATGGGGTGATTGATCCATAAGCTACAAGTACACGGTATTTAGGTTCAATGCTTCAAACAATAGGTACTTTGGGGACATGTTATGGTTTTCAGGTCATAGGTTCACCAATTATAGTTACCATATCACAAGTTTCACCGGTGGCTAGTTCACAAGCTCCCAATCCATAGGTTTTCAGGCCATCTACTTCTAGGAGTTCTTCATATGATGATAAACCAGTCTAGGAGTGACCTTTAAGGAAGAGGAGGCCTAAATGTATTCGTGACAGCTTGAATGAAGTAGAGTATTTTGGATCACCCAAGGAACCAATGAAGACTATTGTGATGCCAGACAGGTTGGGTATGCCATTAGTTTCTAGTCTTCATGATTCAGAGCCATTTACATTTGAGGAGGACTCTTAGCATCATGTTTGGAGAGATTCCATGATGGAAGAGTACCATTCCATCATGAAGAATGATGTATGGGACATTGTATCAAGAATAGAGGGGAAGTCAATTGTTACTTCCAAGTGTATCTACAAGTTGAAGCATGTTGCAGATGGCACTGTAGAGAAGTTCAAGTCTTAGTTTGTGAAATGGGATTTATAACAAGTAGAGGGGGTTGATTATGATGGAACTTTGCGTTGGTTTCCTAATATTCCTCGATTAGAGAAGTGGTTTTCATAGCAACATAAATGGGTTGGAAGATCCACCAAATGGATGTGAATACCACATTTCTCAATGGACATTTACAGGAGGATTTATATTTGTAGAATCCTTGAGGCTTTGAGATCCATGGGAGGGATTCCCTTGTGTGCAAGCTGAAAAATATTGTGTATGGGATGAAGTAAGATCCTCGAGCTTGGTATTCTAGGATTGATGCTTACTTGATGTCAATGGGATTCCAAAATAGTAATACTAGTACCAACCTTTACTACATTGTGGTTGGTGGAAATCTACTCATTATTATGGTGTATGTCGATGACTTATTTATCATAGGTGAGGAGTGCCTCGTTGCAGCTTGCAAGGGGGATATTGATTCAGAGTATGAGATGATATATAGTGGGATGATGCATTACTATTTGGGGATGGAGTTTTTATAAGATCCTGGTCATATTTTCTTGGGACAAGGAAAGTATGCAATTGATATATTGAGGATATTCTGGATGGAGGACTACAGGCCAATGGACACATCGATGATCACCAACTGGAGGAATATTCATTCTTCAAAGGGAGAGTTGGTGGATCCCACTTTATATCATCAGCTCATTGGTACACTGATGTATCTGGTCAACACCATCCCGGACTTGTGTTTTGCAATGAACACTCTTTAAGCCAGTTCATGGAGGATCCTAGGACAGTGCACTGGGTAGCAGCAAAACATGTGTTGAGATACCTTATAGGGACAATGGATTACGATCTAGAATATAGGATATCAGGCGGAGTTAATTTGGTTGGATTCACAGATTCATATTGAGTAGGTAGTTTCATAGACCATAAGAGCACTTTTGGTTGTTGTTTAAGTTCGGGCTTAGTAGGAGTGTCATGGTTCAGTCAGAATTAAAGTCCATTTCTTTAAGATTTGTTGAGGCTAAGTACACGGATACCAGTCAGGAATGTTGCGAGGCACTATGACTTTGCAAGTTGTTGGTAAATTTGTTTGATTGGGAGCTTAGGCCTTTGGTGATTTACTGTGACAATCATATTTGCATTCAACTCTCTAAGAATCCAATGTTCCATGATAGGTTGAAGCACATAGAGATTAAATACCATTTCATCTGAGATTATGGTTCAAATAGGATTTCTTGAGTTACGATACATATCCACTGATGAGAAGTAGTAGAAATTCTCACAAAATCCTTGGGATGGGGCAAGTTTGTATTATGCAGGGACAAGTTGCGAGTGGTGAAGAACAACTTCCTTAGTAAGAGGGAGTGTTGAATTTTTGCACCTTGTAAGTTTTTCCCCTTAGTGATTTTCCCTAAGTCACTAGGAAAAGGGGTCATGTTCACTTTGATTTTGTATTAATGAGTTGTGATGAGAATTAAATGCACTTTAGGGATTAAAGTGCACTTTAAGTGAAAAATTAAAAGGGTAGTGGAGTGAAAATTAAACTGATGAAGAGAAAATGAAATTATCTCAACCACTCATCTAGTTCAATTTGGGCCCTTGGATTAGATGGCCTTTCACTTACCAAATGCATTTTTTTATTTAAAGACAAATTCCATGTGAAGAGCCACTTAATTCGATTTTGAGATTTGAGAGAGCCATCGACTTCTTGTGTGATAGAGAAGGAAGCATCAGAAGAGAATTTTATGAGCATGAATTCCAAGGAAATAATTCAACAAGGTTTTGGCATGAATTCCAATGCACCCAAAATAGAATTCAAGATAGGTAATTTGCACTAAATGTAGTTGTATATCAGCAGTATTGTACAGTATTTTTGACTATCTGTACAAGACATTTTGCAAGGTACAGTTTTCAATCTAAAGGTGGCACAAAAATCAAGGAGGTGGTTTGTTGTGGATGCACAAATTTCCAAAATTGATTGTGGCACAAATTTCAAGGTGGTGGTCATACAACAAAGTTTAAGACGTCACGATATAGAAGGAACAAATTTCAAGGAAGAAGTCTGCTAGTTCGTACAACCTATTAAATTTCTCTTTGGAATGAAATTCGAGACACCAGGTTGAGATAATTTGGTCTAATTTTTGTCATTAGTGTTGTAGCTTTGAATTTCACAAAAATAAAAAATATTCTCTCTCAAACAGGTTTTCCCATTCTGGTTTTCGCCTGGGCAATTTTTCAAAAAATTCTGAGCCTTGAAATTTCATGGTGTGCATTTATTATTAAATTTCTTCCTATTAAAATTGATGTTCAATCAAACATTTCAAATTCTGAATTTTTAGTGAAAGTTACAACACTCTTTTAAACTGGGTTGGGATTTAAATTTTCCATAAATTTGACTTGAAACTAGGATAGGTTTGAACACCAAAAACTTTCACTTCTTATGTACTTGTGGCTTGTTATAGTATTCTGGTGATCAATGTCTAGCTTTTGTTTACAACAATTTGTAAATATCATGTTTGGGTCCGTTGCTAACAAGTTGAGGTTCTAAATATCATAGTTTTTATTGTATATTTTGTACTTGTCCTTTGGAATCCGATTGTCTAACAAAATTCATATTTTGAATAAAGATATTTCCACTATTGAAAATATGAATCTTGTTAGACACTAAGCTTACAAAGGACAGTTGCAAAACCTATAGGGACAACTACAAGATTTAGTACCACGATCTGTTAGCACTAAACCTAACCTGACACATTTTACTAAGAGTAGTCAACAAAAGCCAAATATTGATTTTTCAACCAATGTTCACTTCCTTATTACAAACATTATATTATATTTCCGATGACTAGATGTCGAATAAAATGTTGGTCTGTCAACATCTAGTCATTTGTCAGTGGTTTTTATGAACTACATCCTTAATATTATCATAAGATAATAGAAGAACACACCATATACATAAATGTAAATGTGGAGCACAACTCCAATATAGATAAGAAAGATAAGTTACACAATAACTTCTTAAATAATAGGAGATCCTTCTCTAATTACCCCAAGAAATTTACCTATCAATTTCACATATTCCTCAATAATGACTACATTACCCTTATATATACATATCTACTCATTGCACATGAGGCCCCTTCATTAGGCCAACCTTATTACTTATGCATTTGGGCCCATATATGGTCCCCTTGGTTCATATTATATATGCCCCTCTTAGGTCATATTATATATATTTAACCCTGTATATGACGCCCTTGGGTCATATCAGTTGTCAACCTTCGACAATGGGGAAATGTGGGGGATACATTTCTTATGTATGATGTCAAATAAGACATCGCTATAACAATGTTTGTGGGACATGACTATGACATAATTGTAGTAAACTACAATGACAAGGCATCGACCACTTGGTATCGGTTGAAATGGCATCAACTTGTCAGGATAATATAATTCTTCACTACCAGTCAGTAGAACACATGGCATGACTTGGTGTCAAATTATGTTAAGGGTGTGTTGCAATACCGACATTAGGTCCAAAACAAAATCTCAACCACTTGCCACATAGGAAAAGAATAATGTCTCAATTAATACAATGGAACAAAGTGAAAGTTATGACAAAGTTACGACACATGATTTCCAACATGTAACAATTACTATTTTCAGACGTTCTTACATCAAAAGTGGTGTCAATTTAACATAAAAAAATGGTACCTTTTGTATTAGTGTAGTGAGCATGTTTTTTTTTTCAATGGGGACATGTTTCCATTACAATGAAAAGGGAAAGCAACTTCTAGCAACGCCCCTTGTGTTTGTGATTTTTGTGTAGAAATAATATGATTTGTAATTTTTTTTTTCTAAAATAAAGTTATCTAAACATTATATGAATTGGTTTTTTTCAAACTATCATCACAAGAATCCAATTACACAAAGTGTAATCAAATTGTAATTTTCCATTACTTAAATCACATTTTGAAATATCAATAACTTATATTTTCATCTCAATTTTTTACCATATTTGGAACAAAAATGGTCCAAATAATACCATGTTTAGATTTCTATTTAAAAAACTATTATTTGTGTTTGTGATTTTTTAGTAAAAATAATATTATCTATATTTTTTATTTTAAAAACTATAAAAGAAATACTTTGATAACTTTGATAAAGTTTTGTCTTGCCCCAAATTATTCATGTTCTCAATTGAATTTTAATAGCTCTATTAAGACCTTAAAATAGCTGGACCAAACTTCTCAAACCCATCCATTTTCACTTAACAAAAAGTGATAACCATCTTCAAAGATTCACCTTGTTATGTAAAAACCTATACAAAGGATTATTTAAGAACCTCTAATCCAATTCTACTTGATCCTCTTATTATCCATAAGTGCTTGCGTTGCAAAATCCGAATTAGTTATATGAGTGGTTTATGGATAGAGCGTGCTTAAAGAAATTGCATAATAAGAAGGTCTAATCCTATTCTACTTGATCCTCTTATTATCCATAAGTGCTTGCTTTGCAAAATCCGAATTAGTTATATGAATAGTTTATGGATAGAGCATGCTTAAAGAGATCGCATAATAAGAAGGTTATAGTTATGGAAAAATAATGAAATAAAATTGGAGTGAGATAAATTCTAGATCGTTTGAATCATTAGTGGTGAAATTTGCCAAAATCATACAATTTTAACAAACCAAAACTGCAATTTCCAGAATTTTCACCATTTGTACAAATAGTGTAGAGTTTAGCTTACTAGTGAACTATCAAATAATCGAACCACCAAAAAGAGCTCATACAATCTAAAAAACAAAATTAAAAGTCATATATGAGGTGTGACGCTTTTATCATTGCACGGTTGTAGGGTATCAACGATTTCAATGTTTGACCTCCTATCTTGGTGGGTGGAGTCTATGATCGGGCCACCAACAATTACATGGCATGGAGCAAATGATCAATGAAATCTCCATGGAATTTAGTTATTGGTAAATTCAAGCGTGATATGTTAGGATAGATTCATGACGTCACAATCCTACTCCCTAAACCTCGAATAATTCTAAATAATTTTCAAATTAAAGATATTCAGTAAAATCATCGCATTCAATGAATTAAAAAATAAAAACAACCAATTTTAAAATATATTTTTGTAAATTTTCTAAACAGTAAATTTAATAAACAAGATTTTGTATACTTTATACTAGCATACCCTCAAAAACGGGGAAATAAAACACCGAGAAGAATTGCATTATGTTGTGAAATGAGAGAAGGTGAAGAAAGCGACAGTTTAGAGTGGTTAATAAGTCAATCAAGAGTCCATAATACCTTCCAATAAAAACAAATAAAGTACATTTCCCTGCTCTATTGGGCCTGATAATTACAACTCATGTTCCTATGTCAATACCCACATTGACATTACTAAGTCGAAAAACCTCTCTCCCACGATAGCTGAAAGTAAATTCAATAAATTAAAGAAGTAGGTTCTGGGAAGTGAAACTCCACACTACAATCTCTCCATTTTTTATGCTTCTACAGGCTCTTCATCATTATCTACCGTTTCCCCCTTCCCCTTACTCTTTGTCGTCTCTTTGTTTGCAGCAAAATTTGCTCTGTCCTTGACTTTTTTTCTATTGAGGCCTACTTCCAGTACACTTCGCAGCTTTTAGTTGTTTCTCATATACCTGAAACGTCTTATTGGTCTCCTTGCGTTTTTGCTTGTATATGCTTTAAAAAACGTCAAAATTACCTCTGTATAAATGAAGTTTCTCATCATGGAAATGAATGATATCAGTTGAAACAAAGTTCAAGAAGTCACGATCATGTGACAAAAAAACAAGTGTTTTATTCCCCCTACCCAAATATGATTCTAGCCATAAAATGATTCTAAGATCCAGATGGTTAGTGGATTCATCCAATAATAAAAGGATCAACTGAACAAACAAAGCTCTTGCCAAGGATATTCTCATACACCAACCTCCACTGAAAGATTTCGTGGGGGAGTCCCTGCATAGATTTTGTGAACCCCAAACTAGCCAAGATCTTTTAAGCTTGTTCCCTACCACATCAGATACAATCTCTTGCAGTTTATCATAAAAATCAACAATCTTTTCACCGTTGTACATCTCATCATCCACGCCATCTTCCAGAAACAAACCTTGCAACCGCTAAGCATCTTACCATAGTTTCACCAACTCCCCAACCTAACGTCATCGCTAAACGGACAGCTAGACTTGCATTATTTGTAGGCTAGGTTGGAATCCATAAGAGTTTAGGAGGATAGATTGACAAGGGAGAAGAGAATTATACATGTTATAAGTGTAGAGTGTAAAAGGAGTTTGAGTTGGAGAAGGAGATGCAAGGGGCATTTAGCCATGACATGGTATTGATAAGATGCTTTAGCGCTTCCATGATCTCCCATTAACTCCCTGAACAACTATAAACAACCATAGATGAAGCTATCCATTCTCAGAAACATGGTGCATCAAGTGGTGGTAGGGGATAGCTCTATAAAATGATGAAATATCCTACCTGAATTGATGTAACTACACAAAATTGATGAGAAAACTACAAATCACCTCATAGAAAGTGTATTCATGATGTACTAAGATCTGCAAAATGATGGAATAGCCTACATGAATTGATGTAACTACAAAAAAATGATGAAAAAACTGCAAATCACCTCAGATAAAGCGTATTCATGGTGTGCTAAGCTCTACAAAATGATGGAATATCCTACCCATTAGGAAAATAGACTCCATGGGTACAATTTTCATGAGTTTTTTTTTACAATGTGTTGGTTTTACGTTTTAGTGGTTAATGTTAATATCTTAACTAAACCTAATTCCATGCTTGGAAAGAGCTCACTTCCTCCTCCGAAAGACATGAAATACAAGAGGGCTTCGTTGTTCTTTTAGTGAACACGACCATACACATCACATCACATCATCCCTATGTTTCAACTATTCTATGTTCCCAATTCCTTGCTTGGACAGAGCATGCTTCCTCCTCTGAAAGACATGAAATACAATAGGGCATCGTTGTTATTTTCTTGAGCACAACCATACACATCAAATCACATCAGCCCATGTTTCAACTATTCTATGCTCCCAATTCCTTGCTTGGATAGAGCCTGCTTCCTCCTCCGAAAGACATGAAATACAAGAGGGTGTCATTGTTCTTTTCCTGAACACAACCATACACATCACATCACATCAGCTCAGTGTTTCAACTATTCTATGCTCTTGGTTTCTGTCATGTACACATAAATTCTCCATCCTTTCGGAATTATGAAACCTTTAATTTCTATATATTCAATCATTTTGCTCAAAATCCCATTTACAATAGTTTCCAGTCTCAGCATTTCATATATCACCTGCAATCATGTGGGTGGACTCTTGAGAAGAAAAAATATAGATGTTCAATACTCAAAATTTAAGTAATTAAAACCCTTGAAACAAATCTGGTTCATGATGGGTTTAGTACATTTTGAGTAAACTTCATAGACTTGTACTCATCCCAATTGACAGTTTCGCCTGGATTTTTTCTCCTCTTAATTGCTAGGTGTTCTTCTTGCAACCACGCCATCCAGGTTACATATATATTTTGAACAAAAGTATTAGATCTAAATAATATCAATAGATTTATGTATAATATAGTATACTCACTCTAAGCTACCTTAGATCCCTTGGGACAGTCATGGAGATACTTAACAACCATCATGGTTGTGGTGGAAACTATTTCGTAGCTAGCATTGATAAAAAAATATTAGTAAATCGAGGATCTATTCTTCTATGAGATTGAAATCAATAGATGAGCCATGTTCTTCTTCTTATTTATCATTAAGCTGCATTGCAATCATATCATTATGAATGTCCATGGATGCACTTCTTTCCCTGAGCACCTATCTCAGCTTCCTCAGAATATTTTCCCTTTCCTGCACACAAGGAACATTAGCATCTCAAATTCATATATTGTATGCCAAACAGTATGGGGTATTCATTAGCTTTGAAATTTCAAATATTGAATCAACAAAATCCACCTAAAACATCAACCACTCATGATGGAATAGCTTATGTGAATTGATGTAACTACACAAAATTGATGAGAAATCTGCAAATCGCCGCAGAGAAAGCATATTCATTGTATGCTAAGCTCTGAAAAATGATGGAATAGCCTACCTAGACTACATCGATACAATTTTCATGAGTCTTTGAGCTGGTTAACGTAAAACCAACACATTCTAAACTTCGAAATCGAACTGATATTGAATCACATATGCCTAGCCCAGGGACTGCCAAATGTTATGGATTTCATCTTTCAATATCGCAGACACCTAGCCCAGGGACCACCACATGTTATGGATTTCAATATGGTATGGTTAACATAAACCTTTATCTACCGGTATAGTATCAGTACATAATTTTGGGACAGCTAAACTATCAGAGAGTGATATATGTCGTTCTATAACATAAATCCAAATATAAAATATTTTGAAACCCATAATTAAAAAGCGATCTTTCAGAACTCTGCGCTACATAAATAGTTCAATCCCATATGATTTTCTCAAGAATGAGTTTACTGGAAACATGATCAAAAGGCAGTCCCTACGCCTTGCAGGGTTTAGGACGAGATGATAAATCCATGAGTCTGGGTTTTGGTAACTCCATGAGTCTAGGTTTTGAATCTCCATGTATCTTTCATTTGTTGTTTAACATTTAGTTTTCCCGCATGAATTTATAGTTGGGAGCTCTAGCTAATTCTAATGAACTAATTATATTCCTATTTTCGTATTAATGAGTAGGATTTAAACACCCAGATGATGTTTTGGTAACTCCATGAGTCTAGCTTTTGAATCTCCCTGTATCTTTCTTTTGTCGTTTAACATTTAGTTTTCCCGCATGAATTTACAATTGGGAGCTCTGGATAATTCTAATGAGCTAATTATATTGGTATTTTCGTATTGATGAGCAGGGTTTAAACACCTAGATGATGTTTTATTCATTTTCCTCTCCGCGTGTTGATATTGATGGTGAGAGTAATAGACTTTTTTTTCATTCCTCGCAGCCCCTTTACCTCGCAGGGTTTAGGACAAGCTGGTAACTCCATGAGTCCAGGTTTTGAATCTCCTTGTATCTTTCTTTGGGACTTTTTCCCATGAGTCTAAGATTTCCTATCATGTGTTGATATTGATGGTGAGAGTAATAATGTTTGTTTTTATTCATTTTCTTGTTCATGTGTTGAGTAGCGTCAACTTGTTTAATTATGTGCTTGGTTGCCCAAGTGTTGCAATCCTATCAATGACCTATCAATGACAGTAATTTAATATTTATCAGTGGTCGTAATTCTTTCTTTGTGTCAATAAAATTCCTGTTGTTGGTTACAGGTTTGTTGGTTACAGGTTTGCTTCATGTAGCAGACGTTCTATGGGGATTATGGGTATGCAAGTTTGAGGTTTGACAAGAGTAAGAAGGGGAACCTGAGTCTCCACTGATCAGAGCTGGGACAACCATTCGGAGAACAATTCTTGCATGTATGTCATTTCCTTGCCTATGTGTCATTTCCTGTGTTTCAATAAACTACTTGTTGTTGTTGGTTCCAGGTTTTCCTCACTTTGGTTGCAGGTTTTCTTTTGGTTGCAAGTTTGTTGCATGTAGAAGACGCTCTATGCAGGTTTGCTTCATGTAGTAGACATTCTATGAGAGATTACAAACGTTCTAAGGGGTATTACCCATAACAGATGTTCTAAGGGGGATTAGAATAAGAAGACGTTCTATAGGGGATTAGAGTAAGAAGGGGAGCCTGAGTCTCCACTTATCAGAGCTGGGAGAACATGATCATTCGCTCTTCTCTATCGTGAAGAGATACCATCCTTACCCATAACAGATGTTCTAAGGGAGATTAGAGTAAGAAGACGATCTATGGGGGATTAGAGTAAGAATGGGAGCCCAAGTATCCACTTATTAGAGCTGGGAGAACATTATCATTCACTCTTCTCAATCATGAAGAGATCGTTTCATGCCGTGATAGATACCATCCACTTGCAAACAGGAATTACCATCCACAACATTACCATCCACTTGCAAATAGGCAGAATCTTCTCATTCATGTTTCCAACACATTAAATGTTTTGGTTATACATGGCAAGTTTTCATTGGTTCTCGATAGGCCGACGAAACTTGGAGACAAATAGCCCCTAAAAAAATTCCTTCGTTGTAAAAATATCAACAATTTTTTTCCTTAGCTTCTATGCCCCTGGTTTGAACATTCAAGGGGCAACAACCCACAAATAAAAGTGGTATTTTATGTTTTATGTCTGGGATGAATGGTAAGGTGCTATTTTCTTAAAGTTTTAAAGATGATTAGATAGGGAGATTGAGTATTTGGTAAATATTTTTTTGTCTTAAATCGTTTTGTGTTGTTATTAGAATTTTTATTTTTTATAAAGAAAAAAATCCTTTTATATTAAAACTGTTGCATAAATAGAAACGGAAAAGGGAAAATTTCTATCAAGTTTTCACCCATGTTATCATTTATTTATAAACTTATAAGCTTGTAACATACTTAACTTGCATTAACATCTTACATATAAACCATAATTCATGGCATTTAGCCTAGCTACACACTATTAGCATCTTTCAAGATCAGTCTTATGATACCAACTCAAAACAAAACTAATGACTTGGATGTCCAAAATGTAGACACACAAAAAATTGATAAAGGATAAAGTTAAACTCTCAAGTAGCCCTAGCCAATCTCAATCCCATCAAGTAATTCCACTAAGGAGAGGCATATAAGCTTATCATCAATGACCTTTTTCGAAAGTGAATCAGCTTCACTCTTGTATTCCCTATATAAGTGAAAGGAAGTCCCGAGGAAGTAACCAATATTACTCTAAGATGTGTTTTTTATTAGTTAAGATTTTATTTTCTGTTAAAATAAAATAACAATTTAAAATCTATTTTAAGCTTAAGATTTTAATGTATGTAATGAAATATATTGTCGGAAATAAATAAGACCTAAAATATACTTGAAAAAGGTTGAAAACATAGAATATTTAGACTACACCATATATAAATAATTAAATTGTAACACACCAAATAATTGTAAATTATTATTTCTTTGAACATTGTATTTTTTAAAATATTTTGACTAGAAAGACAAAATGGATGTAATGGATTATTTTTATTTAATAATTAAAAATACTGAGAGGAATCAGAACTGAAGTAGTTTTTGAAAGAGTGTTTGTTGACCCACAAGGGGAAAAGACAAGTGGCGAAAGCTGGTGAGTGAGAACTCAAGTGATGCAGAAGGTATATTCCCCAAAATCAGTTCAATACTCCTTGTGGAGTGCTAAAGAGCAAGAGGCTCATAAATGACCAAGTCCTATGACAAATACTATATAATAGTATCTCCATCAAGCAAGCAGGAGGTTGGATATGGATAGGGAATCGATCCGTTGATGTAAAGAGATGGTGCATTGATCGTATTTTTTCCTTGTGGTTCATCAAACAAGCTTGGGGGTTCTGGAGCAAGTAAGACTTGGCTACTCTAGGAGTTTGTTGGGGGGGATGGCAGCTTTAGCTCTGTTTTCCCGACAGTGGTGTCACGTTCCCTATTCTATTCTTATATGTTTAAGTATTGATAAATTATAGACTGAGTATAGACCTAAATCATAAATACATTGTTATAGTGAATTATATTATACATATGTTCCTAACCTTTTCTATTTTCATGTTATGACATGGTATTAACTGTTCTTTACTAGTAGCATAAACACAGGTTTATTTATCTTAGTTATATTCCAACAAATATGTGTTTGGGATTCCATACCTGGACCAGAGTGGTTCTTATGTTAGCCTAACTAAGAATCTAAAAGAGTGCATTATAGATCTGGTTAAATATTTTAACGTATGTTTACATATTTTTCTCTTGAAATATTTTAAATGTAATTTTCAACTAATTATATTCCCTATGAAGTGAATCTTTTCTTACAGAGCATATCTATGTTCCTATACTATATTAAATAATCACTTATTTCCATTTTATACTTTTTTTCAAAGAATACCTACAACTACAACTAGATTCTATTAACATAGTTAAACAATGATTTTTAAAGGATTACTAGATAAAACAACGATTTAAGAAAGGAATTACCAAGTAAACAACAAATCGAATAACCCCAATAAGAAATCAAAGAATTTAATTACTAAACAAATGAGTTTGTAGACAATCGCATAGAATATCTCAATTATGCAAAGTGGAGTCGAGAGGTTTTTTTACTCAAACATATAAATTGCGAATCCTCAGATCAAAGTGTCAGCTCAAAGTTAAACAATTTCATGACTGAGGTAATCATACTCATTTGATAACCAAATCAAATCTTAGATTCATTTATAAACAAATCAACACATGCCAGTTCACAGATCCATATCATAGATGCAACAAACACACCTAGTTAATTACAACAAAAAAACAAAATCAAGATTTTAAATTAAATGTAAAGTCTCTATTCATGGGTATCCATACCCCATGATACATGGATCTGTCCAAAAGATTATTCAACACAATCAAATATAAAAAGAAAATAACATTCGAATTTTATCAAAAAGTTTCCAACTCATAAACATATCGTGGTTGTAATCCCATTAAATGGCATCCATCATTAAGAATAAATGAAATGTACATCCGATTAGGATGGAATGGTAAAGCTTTAAAACTCAAGAGGCTGCAAAGCCTTTTTCCCCAAGCTAGTACATAAGCATAAAGGTTTTAAATAAAATATTTTAACTTACCTTCACAGTAGTGGCGAAATGCCTATCCACTTGTGCTCTGCAAACCCAGTGGCGAACCACTATAACCTATTTTTAATTGAACCTTACCAGTTGGTTGTCGATGGATCCATTGGTATAGACCAATCACAACCACGCCATGGGATACATGCTCAAACAACTAAGGAGCATTAATATGATTACTAGTAACAAAATATAAGACTACTTTCGTTCGATTTAAATAGAGTGGGAGGAATTCCCTCACCTTTGGAAGGGAAGAAGGAGGCATGAGAGGAGGTGACCTTGTCGCCACCCTCACCAAGTCAGGCTTAACAACCTATATTCCATCATATACATGGTTAAAGTTGTTTATTGCAACCTAGAACCAAAATTTTGAAGAAGGAAAATATTGATAGAGTAAAACCCTTACATGTCCAAACATAGCAAGGGGTTGAATATTGAAGCTAGATTTGTTTAAAAGCTTCTATAGCCACTAAATCTACTTTCACATTAAAATAATAAAGTTAGAATCTCCCATAGAAAACGGTTTGAACAAGCATTGAAACTCTCAGCTTGAAACTTACCTTAAAACGAATGCAGAGACGGTCAAGGGTCAACTACTCTTGTTTACCCCTTATCTCTCCTCTTCTTGCACGAATACAGAGAATCGAGAGTTAGAATCTGAACTTGTTTTCATTTCTTTAAAACCTGTAACAAAAGAAAAACAGAAACAAGAACTTGCAAATTGTACTTTAACTCTCTTACCTCGAAAAAGATGTGGCAAGGTGTAAGCCTTCTCAAAAACTCGAAGAAGGATTTGTTTCCTTTTCTAACCGCGACAAACCAGATAGGCCGAGGTTGTAATGGCGACCAATTCACTATTAAAAAACTTCAAGCAAACCTCAAAAGTAAGTAGAAAACTTTCATTAATAGATTGTGCGTAGGATTTGGAAAGAATGCGCAGCACAGCCATGAATGGCTGAGCTATCTCCCATATCAACAGTTACAAACCAAAACAATGCAGAATTAAAACCCTTAGACATATTAAAATTGTGTTTAAACCCTTGGAAAAACCATTGCAAGAGATCACAACAAGTGGAGGGATAAGATCCCTCTTAGACCACATTTTCATGCATTTAAACTTGGCATTGAATGTGTTAGGATGTACAGCTAACTCGTAGCTAGGGCATATTTAATTCCATAAATAAATCTTAATGTATGCACTGGAAATCCTTTGTATCTCCTTTCCTTTTTCATTGTAAACCAACCTTATAACATATCAAACATGATGTGTAATGGGTAGGGTCACCACTATGGTTTTCATCACCATAGTGCAAAACTCTTATTTAAACATTTAACCAACACATGCACTAAGGTTACAATGCATATAATCATTTAATTAAAACTTTTAATCTCACCCTTTGCCAATTTGTTATAAGAGGGAGGAGGGTAAGATAGGACAAATCCTTAGCTTTTAGGCTTAGGTCCTTAGCAACTCAACTAAAAATATTCATAAAAGCACTAAAAGCATCACCTCGGTGAGTTGCTACAAGGTCGTCATCACTTGAATACAACACCACAAGTGGCTGATCCTGTCCATGCAGACACTAAAACCAATGCAAATTAAGTTACACGCATGATTAATTATGACAGCATATTTAACATGCTGCGACCAACATTTCCTTGTTACGACAACATAAATAAATAAATAATAAAGTAAAAGAATTTTTGTATTTTTATATTTTTGGATTTTATAGGTTTGGGACAGAATTATGTCAGAGCATGGTTACAACACTTGTTCTGAACAAGCCCAACACTGAAACTAATAAAATGGAGAACTAACTTTATCTTGTTATGGTTTGACTCTCTTACGAACTGGTGAAGATTAACCTTGTTTATTGCGGGAAATTATGGTAGATGCGGGAATGTATGTTGAAGAGGAATCACATCCTAGGAATCTAGTACACAATGAAGAAGGTAAGATAAGGGATGGTGAAATATGGGTATTAAACCTAAATGAAAGTAGGAACGATAACCCGTTTTAATTACAAAAAACAATTAAGGAAATAAGGGCAAAACTAAAACGGGTTAAAGAAGATAACAAAGGTATCCTAAAATCAATGGAGGAATTAAATAATATTATGTTGTCCAAACTACACAGTAATGAAAAAGAAAAAAATAATGAACTAAAACTCAATATGGAAAAAACTACACCTTACAAACGTAAGGGGAGGAAACTAGATTTTTCCTAACATGAGATTGAATCTTCAAGTGAAGAATCAACAAAACATAATACTGAAAACATAAAGATTATTGTGAAAGCAATGATAGTAACCAAAAGAAAAAGAAATACAAACTTTATGAAGAAATTTTGGGCGAATGAAAAAAGATCAAACCTCCTGTGTTTAACAGAGAGATCATGAAAGGAGAAGAAGAAGAAGCTTGGTTATCTGGAATGACGAAGTACTTCCAAATTTATAACTATTCCGATGAATTAAAGGAAATTTTGGCCATCTATAACTTAACAGGAAAAGCATATATTTGGTGGCAACACATAAAGAAAGTAAAAGGCATAAAAGAATGTTATGTAACATGGATAACCTTCAAGAAACATTTTAAACATAAGTATCTGTCAAAAAAATATTACGAATAAAAAGATAAAAAATTTTGCAAATTAATATTAGGTGCCATGACCATGAAAGAACTATGCAGTAAATTATTAAGTTTACTTTGTTATGTGCCTTATATCATTGACGAAAAACCAAAAATACAAATCTTTCTCAATTGTTTACCTCTTATGTTTGAACAGAGTATTGAGTATGATAATCCAAAAACTCTGGAAGAGGCAAGGCGAAAAGAAAAATTCTGTTATGATTAGAATAAGAATAAAAGGGAAAACCTACCTAACTAGAAAACTAAAAGATGTGAAAACTTTCAATCTGAAAAAGAAAATTACTAAGTTTTATAAGAACACTGGAAATAACTACCAACGATATCAAGGGAATAACTATAAAGGATCTAATCCATTAAATCCTGCAAC
Source organism: Pseudotsuga menziesii (assembly GCA_001517045.1). Taxonomy (NCBI): domain Eukaryota; kingdom Viridiplantae; phylum Streptophyta; class Pinopsida; order Pinales; family Pinaceae; genus Pseudotsuga; species Pseudotsuga menziesii. Next base: position 64,000 of record LPNX010182348.1, on the reverse strand, counting down.
AAAATAAAGAGAACCAACCACTACCTTTAATAAAAACACTACATAGAGGGAACCATTAAAATGTTGGGAATGTGGTGAGCCACATTACTTTAAAGATTTCCTCATAAGAAAGAACAAATTTAATAATGTTCACTCAATCCAATAAGCTTCTACAGTTCGGGATATGGCGAGAATCATGCCTAAAATTGGTGCAACATTGGAGAATCAGTAAGCAGACCACCAAACATCAATGGTCGAAATCAAAGGTATGATAAAAGGCAAATGCATTTCTATACTAATTGATCCATGTGCAAGTTTGAGAAACGTATCACCTAGGATTGTAGAATTATGTAAATTGCAGCAAGATAAGTTTGAAAAGTCTTGGCTGGTACAACTAGCCACAAGCACAAAGTGGAAAGTCAATATATACGTGAAAAAATTGTGAAATTATGATGAATGAATTGAATACACATGCTGACTTAAATATATTGTCGTTAGGTTCTTATGATTTGTTGATAGGAATGGATTGGTTAGAGAAACATAGATTTATATTAAACAAATATGATAAAACTTTCACATGCTTAGATGATAATGGTAATACAATTATTGTAAAAGAAATTCCCAAAAAGGTTACCATACAAGAAATATCTTCCTTACAGATGAAAATGTTTGTAGGGAAGGGATACAAAGTTTTTGAAGTCCATGTAATGGACGACAAAGAGAATGATAATAAACTTAAAATATATGGCAGACCAAGTTTAAAATATTTTAAATACATATTTTCGGAAGAATTTCTTGGACTACCTCCAAAGAGGGATATAGAATTTACGATCGATTTGGTACCAGGGGCTGTACCAGCATCAAAAGATCCCTATAAGATGAACATAGTAGATCTTACTCAAATCAAATCACAATTACAAGAATTAGTTGATAAAAAGTACATTTGACTTAGTGTTTCCCCTTGAGGAGCACCGCTCTTATTTGTAAAGAAAAAATATCACACTTTAAGACTATTTATAGGTGATCCACAACTAAACAAGATGATAATTATAAATCGATATCCTTTTCCACATATTGGCAATCTATTCAATCAATTTCGATGGGAAACCATATTCTCCAAAATAGATTTAAGATATGGTTACCATCAGGTACAGATCAAGGACAAAGACATCTTTAAAACTGCTTTTAGAACTAGATGTGGACATTACGAGTTTATCATAATGCCCTTTGGTTTAACAAATGCCTAGACAAATTTTATGTGTTTAATGAATAGTATTTTTAGTAAATACTTAGATAAGTTTGTAGTCTTCTTCATCAAGTACAAATTGATCTACTCTAAGAATAAATAAGAACACGAAGAACACCTAAGAGTGATTTTACAAGTGTTAAGGGAACAACAACTGTTTGCTAATTTTAGCAAGTGCGAATTCTTTAACGACAAAATTCAGTGTCTAGGACACAAGGTGTCCAAGGATGGGATATCAATCAACCTCGATAATATTAAGGCTATCAATGAATGGCTTGTTCTAGATAAGGTGACCGACGTAATATCATTCATGGGGACTACTAGTTACTACCAAAAATTCATTGAAGGATTTTCTAAGATAGCTTACCCCATAACTTCATTGTAGAAGAAAGGTGAAAATTTTGATTGGAGCGAAAAATGTACTAAAATTTTTAATAAATTAAAAAAAGAAACTAAATCTCCTATCTTAAAACTTGTTGATCCTTTTAGGGATTCTTTCATATGCACCGACGCATGTAAAGAAGGTTTAGGCAATGAACTAATTTAAGAAAACTATGACGTGGCCTATGAGTCTAGGAAGTTAAAAGAACACGAGACACGTTATTCTACTCATGACCTAGGACTTGCTTCCATCATACACACGCTAAAGATGTGGAGACACTATCTCATCGAAAGAAGATTCTTACGGATGTTGGATAACATAAGTCTAAAATACGTGTTTGATCAATAGAATCTTAATGCTAGACAAGCTAGGTGGTTTTCATTTCTAAGCGAATATGATTTTGAAATAAAACATATAAAAGGGAAATAGAATAAAGTTGTAGAAGCTTTAAGTCACCGTACAAACTTGTTGTATGCTAGCAACAAATATGAATCAGATTTAGAAATAAAATTATAAATGCAGAAAATTTTGATAAAGAGTATCAAAACCTAAAAGAAAAGACCGCCAAAAATGAAAGGAATCCCATAAAAATAGATCTTAGATCTTAGTCTAAATAGAATAGGTTTATTACTACATAAAGGAATATTATATATACCTAAATCGATAGAAATTAAAGCGACTATTATGGACGAATTACATAAACAACTTTATTCAAGACACCCTAGATATCAGAAAATGATTATTGTGACAAGAAAATACTTCTTTTTTCTTAATATGAAAAAAGAAGTAGCAGAATATTTAGCACGTTGCATTGAACGTTAACAAGTAAAGGATGAACACTGACATCCAACAGGATTATTGCAGACATTACCCATTCTATAATGGAAATGGGAAGTGATCAGCATGGATTTCATAACAGGCTTACCTAAGAATTTTAAACAACATGACTCAATCATGGTAGTAGTTGAAATTAAGTAACTAAGCTCACTTTATACTAGTAAAATCTACTTATAAGGTTGTAAACATTACTGATATTTTTATGAAATAAATTTTTAGGTTACAGGGTGTACCTAAAGTAGTAATCTTAGATAGAGATGTAAAATTTGCAGGGAGTTTTTGGAAGGCCTTGTTTAAAGGACTAGGCACACAATTAAATTTTTGCATGGCATATCACCCTCAAACTAATGGAAAAACTAAAAGAGTAAATCAAATTCTATAATATATGCTTAGAATGTACATAACTGATAACCCTATTAAGTGGGAAGATTACTTGCACTTAGTAGAATTTTCATATAGCAATCATTTCCAAGTTTTGGATGGAATGAGTCCATTTGAAATTCTGTACATATGGAAATGTAACTCTCCAATTTCTTGGAGCAACCCCATCAACAAATTAATGTTAGGTCCTGAATTGTTGAAAGATGTGGAACTAACAGTGAAACAAGTACAACAAAATTTGAAGGTTGCCCAAGACAGGAAAAAATGTTATACATACTTAAAAAGAACGCCTCAAGAGTTCCAGGTAGGAGATGATGTATGCATAAAGGTAAAACCCAAGAAAATATCCCTAATACTGGGAAAATACTCAAAGTTGGCACCCAAGTATTGCAAGCCATTTGAAATTTTGGCAAAAGTTGGACCAGTAGCACATCAGTTAGCATTACCACCTACAATAAAAGTACATAATGTTTTTCATGCTTCCATTTTGAAGAAATACATTCATGATGCTACTCATGTGATTGACTGGAATATTATACAAGTGGAACCCAAATGAGAGTTTCCGGTGGAATCAGAGCGTATTCTTGACCAGAGAGAATTTCTCCTCCTGAACCGTACCATTGGATAAGTCAAGGTGCAATGGAAGAACCTTAGTCAAGAAGATTCCACTTGGGAATTGGAGAGTAATATGCATGAGGCATGTCCATATCTATTTCAAGATGAAATAATGGCAGATCGAAGACAAGAAGATAATAACACAGAGGACAATGTTATCCTTTAAGGGTAGGCATATGTAACACACTGAATAATTGTAAATTATTTTTCTTTGAAATTATATTTTTTTAAATATTTTGACAAGAAAGTCAAAATGGATGTAATGGATTATTTTTATTTAATAATTAAAAATACTAAGAGGAAACCGAACTCAAGTAACTGTAGAAAGAGTGCTTGCTAACCCACAGGGGGGAAATACAAGTGGTGAAAGTTGTTGAGTGAGAAATCAAGTGATGTAGGAGGCATATTCCCCAAAATTAGGTCAATATTCCTTGTGGAGTGCTAAAGAGAAGGAGGATCATAAATGACCAATTCCTAGGAAAAATACTATATAATAGTATTTCCAACAAGCAAGCAGGAGGCTAGTGATATATGGGGATTTGATATGTTGATGCACAGAAATGGTGCATTGATCGTATTTTGTCCTTGTAGTTCAACAAATAGGCTCGGGGGTTCTGGAACAAGTAAGACTTGGCTTCTCTAGGAGTTGGCTAGGAGGAAGGACAACTTCAGTTCTATTTTCCCGACAGTGGTGTCAGGTTCCCTATTCTATTATTATATGTTTAAGTATTGATAAATTATAGACTAAGTATAGACCTAAATCGTAAATACATTTTTATAGTGAATTATACTATGCATATGTTCCTAACCTTTTATATTTTCAAGTTTTGACTTGGTATAAATGATTCTTTATTAGTAGAAAAATCACAGGTTTATTTATCTTACTTATATTCCAACTAATATTTGTTTGGGCTTCCATACACTAGAATGGGTCTAATGTTAGCCTAACTAAGAATCTAAATGAATGCATTATAGATATGGTTAAATATTTTAACGTATGTTTGCATAATTTTCTCTTAAAATATTTTAAATGTATTTTTCAACTAATCGTATTCCTTAGAAGATGAAGCTTTTCTTATAGAGCTTACCTATGTTACTATACTGTATTAAAACATCACATATTTCCATTTAAAACTCTATTTTAAATAATACCTACATTTAAAACTATATTCCATTAACAAAGTTAAACAATGGTTTTTAAAGGATTACTAGATAAAACAACAATTTAAGGAATTATCAAGTAAACAAAAAATCGAATAACCCCAATAAGAAATCAAAGAATATAATTGCTAAACAAATGAGATTCTAGACAGTCACCTAGAATATCTCAATTATACATAGTGGGGTCGAGAGGCTTTTTCACTCAAATATCTAGATTGTGAATCCTTGGATCAATGTGTTATCTTAGATTTAAACAATTACATGAATGTTGTCGATTGAGTAATCATACCCATTTTATAACCAAAACAAATCTTAGATTCATTTATAAACAAATCAACCCATGTCAGTTTGTAGATCCATATCATAGATATAACAAACATATATAGTTAATTACAAAGTAAAACAAAATCAGTCATTTAACTTAAACGCACATTCTATATTCATGGGTATCCATACCTCGTGATACATGGCTCTTTCCAAATGATATTCAACACAATTGAGTCTAAAAAGAAAATAACATTCAAATTTTATCAACAAGTTTCCAACTGATAAAGATATGATGGTTGTAAACCCATTAAATGACATACATAGTTAAGAATAAACAAAATGTACATCTAGTTAGGATGGCATAGTAACACTTTAAAACTCGATAGGTTGCAAATCCTTTTCCCCAAGATAGAATGGAGCCATAAGGGTTTAAATAAAATATTTTAACTTATCTTCGCAGTAGTGGTGAAATCCCTATGCACTTGTGGTCTAGGAACCCAGTGGGGGACCACTATAATCTATTTTTTATTGATCCATACCAATTGGTTGTCAGTGGATCCATCTATGTAGACTGAGAACAACCACGTCATGGGATACATGCACATCAAACAACTAAGTAGTGTTAATATGATTACTAGTAACAAAAGATAAGACTACTTTCATTATATTTAAATAGAGTGGGAGGAATGTCCTCGCCTTTGGTAGGGAAGGAGGCCTGAGAGGAGGTGGCCATGTCGATGCTCTCTCAAGGTCAGGATTAACAACCTGCATTCCATTATATACATGATTGAAGATGTGTATTGCAACCTGAAACCCAACATTTTGAGGAAGGAAAATACTGACATAGTAAAATCCTTACCTGGTCAAACATAGCACGGGCTTGAAGCTTGATTCTAGGTTTGTTTGGAATCTTCTATAGCCACCAAATCCACCTAAACATTAAAAGAATAAAGTTAGATCCTCCCATACAAAATAGTTTGAACAAGCATTGAAACTCTCAGTTTGAGACTTACCTTAAGACGAATGTAGAGAGGGCTAGGGATCATCTCTTCTTATTTTCCACTTATCTCTCCTCTTCTTGCACGAGGACAAATAACCGCGAGTTAGAATCTAAACTTGTTTTAATTTATTTAAAACCTATAACAAAATAAAAACAAAAACAAGAAATTCCAGATTCGACCTTAACTCTCTTACTTGGAAAAAGGTGTTGCAGGCTGCAAGCCTTCGCAAAAGCTTGAAGAAGGATTTGTTTCCTTTCCTAAAAGAGACAAACGATATAGGTTTAGTTTGTAATGGCAGTCGCTTCACTGATAAAAACCTCTAATAAAACCTCAAGAACAAGTTGAAAACTTTCATTAATAGACTATGCATAGGATTGGGAAAGAATGTGCAGTGCATCCATGAATGGTCAAGCTCTCTCCCATAATAATAGTTACAGACCAAACCAATGCAGAATTAAAAGCCTCGAATGAAGCAAAAATGTGTTTAAACCCTTGGAAAAACCTTGCAGGATATCATGACAAGTGGAGGGATGAGATCCCTCTCAGACCATATTTGCATGCATTTAAACTTACTATTGAATGCGCCTGGCTATGTTGTCAACTCGCACCTAGGAAATATTTAATTCCATAAATCAAAACTTAATGTACACACTAGAAAACCCTTGTATCTCCTTTTTTCATTGTAAAACAACCTTACAACATATCAAAATCTATGTGTAATGGATAGGGTCACAACTATGATGTTTATCACCATAGTTCAAAACTCTTATTCAAAACTTTAACCAACACATGCGCCAAGGTTCCAATTCATATAATCCTTTAATTAAAACTTTAAATATTACCCCTTTCCAACTTGTTGTAAGAGGGTGGAGGGTAAGCTAGGACTAGGCCTTAGATTCTAGGCTTAGGTCCTTAGCAACTCAACTTTAAATATTCATAAAAGCACTGAAAGTGTCACCTTGGTGAGTTTCTACAAGGTCCTCATAATTCAAATACAATGCCACAAGTCACTTAACCTATCCATGTAAACATTAAAACCAATGCAAATTAAGTTACATGCATAATTACTTATGACAACAGATTTAAGATGTTGCGACCAACATTTCCTTGTTACGACAATAGAAATAAATAAATAATAAAGTTAAAATAATTGTTTTATTTTATTTTCTGGATTTTATAGGTTTGTGACAAAATGGTATCAGAGCATGGTTACAACACTTGGCCTGAACAAGCCCAACATTGAATTTGACAAAACAGAGAACTAACTTTATCTTGTTATGTTTTGACTCTCTTACGAACAGGAAGAGAAGAATAACCTTGTTTATTGCAGGAAATTATGCCAGATGTGGGAATGTCTATTGAAGAGGAATCACATCCTAGGAATCCATTAAACAATGAAGAAGGTAACATAAGTGATGGTGAAATATGGGTAAACCTAAATAAAAGTAGGAACAATAACCTGTCTAAATTACAACAAACAGTTAAGGACCTAAGGGAAGAACTAAAATAGGTTAAATAAGATAATGAACGTATCCTAAAATCATAGGAGGAATGAAATAATATTTTTCTATGCAAACTACATCTAATGAAAAAGAAAAAAATAAGGATCCAGAACTCAATAAGGCAAAAACTATGCCTTACAAACGCAAAATAAGGAAACTGGATTTTTCCAAACATGAGACTGAATCATCAAGTGAAGAATCAACAAACATAATACTGAAAATAAAAATAAAGATTCTATTGAAAGTAGTGATAGTAACCAAAAGAAAAAGAAATACAAACCTTATGAATAAATTTTGGGAGAATTCAAAAATATCAAACCACCTATGTTTAACGGAGAGATCAAGAAAGGAGAAGAAGCATAAGCTTGGTTATCTGGAATGAAGAATTACTTCCATATTTATAACTAATTTCATGAATTATTGGAAAAAATGGCCATCTATAACTTAACAGGAAAATAAAATATCTGGTGGAAAGACATAAAGAAAGTAAAATGAATAAAATAACGTTATGTAACATGTTGAACCTTCAAGAAATATTTTAAACAAAAGTATCTCTTAGAAAAATATTACGAAGAAGAAGATAAATAATTTTATGAATTAATATTAGGTGCCATGACCATGAAAGAGCTCTACGGTAAATTCTTAAGTTTACTTCGTTATGTGCCTTATATCATTAACGAAAAAACAAAAATACAGTGCTTTCTCAGTAGTTTACCTCTTATGTTTAAAGAGAGGATTGAGTACGATAATCCGAAAACTCTTGAATAGGTAATGAGAAAAGAAAACTTTTGTTATGATCATAATACAAATAAAAGGGAAAACGTACACAGTTGGAAAACTAAAAGACGTGACAACTTTGATCCAAAATAAGAAAAATATTAAGTTTTATAAGAACACTCAAAATAACTATCGGGATATCAAGGGAATAACTATAAAATATTTAAGCTACTATACATAGTTACTTTCCTTGTAGGTGGTATGGACATCAATGTTCTTTGGATAAACTAACTAATGCAATATATTGAACATGTCTAGGAGTTGCAAATATATGTATTTTATATATTCTTATTGGAAGCTCCCATCTTAGATGGAAACTTACATATTTTTAGTCCCCCAAACTTGTTCTTCTAAAATAAAGCATGTTAGTAGGTGATATTTTATTCTATAGTAGGAGGCTAGGATCACAAATTAGTTATACTAGAATAATGTCAGGGAGTTTCTTTCTCTTTAATGATGTGACTAGACTTTGGATTAGCCTGCATTCTAGGCTACATATGTGTGCATTGTTGACAAGACAACGTGGAAGAAAAGTTTTTCTAGGACTAACTTGCATTCTTTATTTGGGTTATTTGGTCAGTATAGGTGTACAATAATAGTGATACTCATAAAAACAAATTCATATTCTCACAAGGAGCATTGGGATATTTATTTTGTCCCTTGAAACAAGGAAACTTGATCTACAGTGTTTGGCATTTACGTTGAATAGATGCATTGAAAAGAGTTAAAATCCCTTGTTTTAATTAGTTCTTTATTTGCAGAGGTAGACATATGTGCTAATTTTGTAATAACCTTGTAAATTCTTATCAACTTTGTTGTTAGTTGTTGATTTTAACATATTTTTATCACAAATATATAGCATGTAATATCATTTATCAAACTCCTAGTTAGGGATATGATTACTATTGGTAATTATGTTTCTAAGAGAAGTAAAATATGCCCTCCATCAGACCTCTATGTCTGGGCATAATATTGTTGAACAATTACATGCAGGATGTATTTTATAGTTGCCATGAGTTTTATCTTAAATGAGGTCTTTTGCAAATTTGTTTGATCATATAACAACCCTTGTATTTGTTCTTTATTGTTTCCATAATACATATGGTATAATCCATCCTCTTTTAATTATTATACCCTCTCCATGGAATATGCAATCATTTTCAAATGTCCCCAATTATTAAAGGCTTTCTAGCTCAATGGAAGAACGTCTGCCTTACAAGCAGGAGGTTTGTGGTTTGATTCCTCCTTTCCCTAATGATATTGCAATATTGGTATTTTAAATAAAATATATTTTATTATAATTTATTATGGTTGTAGGTGGGGTTTCAAACCTACCTCGTATGTTGCTACGAGGGGGTTTCAAACTGTCTTTATATGTTGGTATGAGGGGGGTTCGAAACTTCCCTTCTATGTTATAATGCGGGGGGTTTAGAAACCCACCTGTAAGTTTATATGAGGAGGGTTAATAACCTCCCCCAAAGGTCTGTATAGAGTTTTAGAGGGGGATTTCTAACCGCCTCTGTCGATACCTATGAGGGGGGTTTATAACCACCCCCAAATTTTTGTAATGAATAATTTTAGGGGGGGGTTTAACTACCCCCAAAAGTCATTTTTTAGAATCTATTTTTATCTCTTCCAGAACCTCCCTTAAAAGTCCAAACTTTTAGCATCAGTGCTATTGGGGGGGGGGTTGTTAAGAACAAACCTAAAGGTTTATAAGATAGATTTTTAGGGGGGGTTTAGAACATCTCTTGTAAGAACCTATGGGGGGGTTTGAAACCACCCCCATAGATACATATGATGGGGCTTTGAAACCACCCCTATAGGTACCTATGAGGGGGGTTTGTAACCTACCCCAAAGGTTTGTAATAAGGACTATTTGGGGGGGTGGGGGAGTGGGGGGCTAGAACCACCCCCATAGGTATCTATGAGGGGGTTTAGAACCTCCTTTAAAAGTCACTTTTAGGGGTGGTTTAGAACCTCCCCCAAAATTTACTTTTAGGGGTGGTTTTGATCTCTTCCAAAACCACCCCTAAAAGTCCAAACTTTTAGCATCAGTGCTATTAGGGTGGGTTTTGTAAATACCACCTCCAAATCCAAAATAGCCCCCAAAAGTGACTTTTGGAGGTGAAATACAACCCCCCCTAAAATTAAAATTTGTTGTAGTGAATGGCACATATTTTATTGAATTCTGACGTGCCAAGTAAAAATTAGGGTAATTTTCCCAAAACTTGTTGATTTTGTATTTCTTAGAAGAGAAAACTTGTATGGCCTACCACACATCCAATATTTTAGATATAAATATGATTTTTTTGCTAGAAACATTGTTCTCCTTCTTCTTTCCAATACAACTATTGAAACTCAAATTGGATCTTTCAAAATTAAAATATAATAGTTTTACCGAAAACACATGTTGTTTGGGCTAGCCAGAAGTCCTAACTTACATAAAGTGTATTTCGAAAAGTGTAGCATCCCAAAATATTAAAATTTGACACATATTACTATCACATATTTTTGTTGTGCCGTGAAAAAATTTAGATCTTGAAACTTTGTGAAAACCATCTGTACCAAAAATTCCAAGATGACTTGTTTGAAGGAGCCAAACACTAGGATTAAAAAATAATTCCTCCCCTTTTTTGGCTCAATAAAGATTTTTAGTACCACTTGCAATATACTTACACCTATAAATTCAAAGAAAATACTGAAAAACACAAGAGAGAATAGAGAAAACTAGAAAAAGAATCCTTGTATGAAAGATATTCAAACGAGAGAGTTATTGTAATACCCTAGTTGTTAAGCCCCAGACTTATGATCCTTCATGTGACTGATGTTCTTTTGAATTATGAACTTCTGATATTTTATATGATTGTGGACTTATTCTCCTTTGCATGATTAATTTGATTAAGGACTTATGGCTAATGTTTGATAACGTGACTTTGGACTTTAGCATTATTATTAATTTTAATGTTATTACTAGCATATTTGCTATCTTTGAATGTCATTACTATTGATTAAATCAACAACTGGCTCAGCAAAGGAAACTAAAAGAGTATGGGGGACCATGGATTCCACAAAGTGAGGGGGAGTGGGGACATCCCTAGAACCTTATAATTTATTGTTGGATTAAGTTTGGACATTCCAATTCATATTTGCACCTTGGTGACATTAAATAATATTGGTCACCCAAACCTCATACAAGGGACCCTCTTCTCAATATTTATGGACTTTGGAGTTAATATTTCATATTTTTCACACCTAAGTGGGCCCCTCTTTCCTAGGGTTCCCTCATTGGGAATATATTCCCTCACATTTATGAGGCATTTTCCTAGCTTTTAGGGGTTGTAAGCTATTTTCTAGCTTCCACTCTTACACTATGCATTTAGGATCCTATTTTTGTGCTTTTGTGTTATTTATGAACCTATAGGATTCCTTCTCTCTCCTGTTTCTCCCTCCTTTATTTTTTGTAACCCCATTTATGCATTAGCGTGCATCCATGTGCTCTTTATGGCTCCACTCCTTAGTTTTTGGTAACTCCTCCTTATGGTGCTAATTCAATAAAGGGAATATTTTCACTAAGACGTCACTCTACTAATTCAAGTTAAGTATCCATGATGAAGCTTAAACCTTACCTCTCTCAAATAGGAGTTGATCACTTTGGGTTAGAGTTTTCCTCCTTGTGTTATAAATTTATATGCTTTCTCCTTGTTGAAGTTAATCTTGAGCTTTAGACCATGTGACGTGTGTTATCTATCCATGTTAGGATTGTTGGAAGTATTGGGACTGTATTGAAAATTAGATTTAGTCTATTTGTTTTCCCTTTGCTTCCATTTTATCACTTTACTAGTCCAATTTCTCACACAGGAAGCCAGGAAATGGGAATGACAAGCTAGGTTATATCCCATAGGAAGTGGAGATGGACAGTAAAGTAGTAGTGGGAAGAATTGTGGTTCTCGAAAGAGGCAGTTCTGAGATTTTCTATACTAAGTGTTCATCTACATATGGATCCATGGTCTTATCTTGGGGGTGATTTGTTCAAACAAGGAAGGATTGGCGGTGTCTATAGTTGGGAGGAAAATTGTCCTCCTGCAGTGAGTTTCCCATATCTTGAGATAAGTATTTCTCATATGATTCTATTTATGTTTTAACATATTATTATGATGATTATGTGCAAAGGTGTCTGAATTGAATTATATATGTGTTTTATTATTGTATTTCATAATCTAGTTACAAAAATAATGGACTCTATGGGATTCGAATCCGATATGATATTCATTCTAATCTTCTTTCTCTTCTTCAAAAACTGTAACTATGACTCTACGGTACTGGGAGGGCGCAGCCATATTTTTTGGTTCACAATTATCCATTAATATTTATTCCTTGGGACATGTTCCATTGTCTCTAGGACAACATTTCCAGTAAGGATATTCTTTCATTTCAATGAAAAATCTTTCCAGATGACCAAGATATGTCCATTTTGGTCCAGCAGTTTTCCCAGTTCCAGGTCGAGCGCACCAGTTGTTATATTGAAAATTTTATATGCATGGATATGCTCCTATTTGGAGTTCTAATTTTTCATAATTTAATATGAATGTAATTTTAATTGATGGCTGTAGGTAGGCACCCTCGCAATCTAAAACATATTAGTGAAAAATGGTTGTAGGGGACAACCATTGGAAGGTGATTTTGTGGGATGTGATTGTAGCCAATGCCTTTTTCTTTATTTTGGTTGTGTTGAGGTTGTAGGTTACATCCTATATATGTTTCTTGATGTTTGTTTTCCTTAGTTTTTATCTTCACTGAAATCACACACCGAACAACACCACAAACTAATTAAATATGAAAACAATTAATTGTTGGTTTTGGAGTCTGATCTTCCATATTCAGAGATGTTTATTATTCAGTCATGTTCATACCGTAGTCTTACAGTACACTCGTCACATCTGGGGGGTGCGGGGCCCAGAGGTCCCTCAACAAGGGTTTGAGAGAAAATCCCCCGAAACAAATTTTGGGGATGTTTGTTGGCCAATAGTTTGAGGAACCATAGTACTTTCCCATGGCAATACCCATATAAAAGAAAAGCATTATAATAAAACTGTGTATCATATTAGAGAATTGTAAAACAATATATGTGATTATGTGAGAGATATTGTGAGAGTGTGAAGAGGAAGTGTAGTAGGGTTGTTGCATATTGTATCCCTTCATTTTGATGGATGGTATAATAATAAAGGACTGGAAATTTCTATGTGGATGTAGCCCATCTTGGATGAACCATGCTATATCTATGTCCCTCTTGTAATGTGTTTAATATTTGCATATTGTTTAATTGTTATTGCTCTACGATTTTTTTTTGTAACATTAATGACAAAATACTTGAAAATTATAAACTATGTTTTTAATAATCTTTACGAAGTATAAGAATTTAATGTAGAATCTTAATTGCACTATAATAAATATGCACTAAATGTGATTATGAAATTAAATTCAATGTTGATAGATTTTATTAAGTGTTGATATTATTTATGTAAGGGCAATGAATTATTTAATTAAGAAATGAAACCTTAGTGATGTTTATTAAAGTTAGAATTTTAATTAATCATTTAATAGTTAGTTTTCATAACCTTATTAAACTGAAATTTAGAACATTTTTCCTTGTCATAAGGGTCAGGGACATTACAATTATTTTCACTTGCCTCTTCAAGGAGGAAATCTCCATAAGAAATGCTCCATATACAATCACACTTGACTTCATATTACATATTACTACTCTATATATAGTGCTTCAATATCCAAAATCCTAATTACTTGTGGTCCCTCTATTAATGAGGGTCAACCACATAGGGGCCTTTATTCAATAAGGATACATGGTTTACATTAAGTCACTACCCACTAGATATATAATAGTACTTATAGCATTATACATTATTGAATTATACAGTTTAAAGTAAGGTGCTAATAAAATTTCCTCAACTTAGAGAATAAGTAAGGCCCTAATAGATTTAATGTTTCATGCATAAAGTTGGTCAAAAGTTGATAACAATGTACCATATATATAACAAATTAGAGATCATTCAATGATGTAAATGAATTTAGAGATCATTTAACGACACTTTTTTTTTTAATTATTCAATCATTAAACATGTAATTCGTACAATCCAAAATATGGCCTACATAAGATGTAACACAAAGACTAAAATAAAATTTTAACATTGTAATTATAACCAGCATAGATCCAAATCCCAGATCTATCAAGCGTTGAAAGGGATCAAATCTTTGGAGGTGCATACCTCTTCTTAAGTATTGCATTCAACTATCAGCTTTAATGTGATTCAGACCAAAAGGCACATTTTTTTATTTAAGGTCCACAAATAATATTTTTATTATTAATATTTAATACTATTTATGGCTGCATATAATATTTTCTATTTTGTTAGGAAAAAACATTAAAACAACTCCCCCATACATAGTTTTAAAACCATGTGCAAGGCCCTCCTAAAATCATGGGTTGTTTAGGAGGCCTTGCACATGGTATTGAAACCATTTGCAACTACCTCCTAAACCATGTACAACAAAACCATGGGTTGTTTAGGAGGCCTTGCACATGGCTTTAAAACCATTTGTAAGGCCCTACTAAACCATGTACAATAAAACCATGGGTTTTTAAGAGGCCTTGCACATGGTTTTAAAACCATGTGCATGACCAACATTTTTTTTGTGGATAATTCAATTTTTTATTATTTTGTTAAGTAGAAACATTACAACATCTCCCCTATATTGTGTTGTTTTTCTCACAGACATTTTTTATGGCAGATAATTAAATTTTTTATTTACTTTTTATTATTTTGTTAGGTAGGAACATTACAACATCTCACCCATATTAGATTGTTTTTGTGGCCGACATTTATTTTGGAAGATAATTAAAAGTTTCTGTTTTTTATAGCCGACATCTATGTAATTTTACGTAACATTATGTAATGTTACATAACGTTACAATATCTCCCCCATACTAGGTTGTAGAGTGCCTCTCGACGCAATTAAAACACATTCACATAGAAGTTGCAAGTGATTATAGTATTATTTTTATCTCTTATCTTTTTATGACATGCTTCTCTACATGAAAGGTGTAACTTTATTTATAATAATGATGTTATTTTTTTCTTAAACAAAAACTATAATTCGCTTTGAAATCGCTCTTCATTAATAAAAATTATAGATCAACAATATGGTAGTAGTAGGGGTGAAATTCAACTGGGATGTGTTGGAGAAGCACGAGAGGGATTTGATTTCAGAAAAATAATTGTCTTACAACGTTCTTGGAATTTGGTTTTCTTGTAAACCTAGTTAATTTGTGTAATTAAAAATTCTAGATGTTATTGGGACACGAAACAAAATTAATCCATGATTTCCCTAACAATAAAATCGCTTCACGAGAATATGGATTCTGTATCGAGGGGATTACAAAGGACTAGGAGACTACAAAAGAATACATGGGCACAAACTACTATGGGACAAAGAGAATAACCAAAGCTATGATTCCACTTCTAAAACCTTTTACAACTGGACCAAGTATAGTCAATGTGTCCTTTTCATTAGGACTACTTGGGGTATAAATAACTAACAAATTCTTCTCCATAATCCTTTTATTGTCTACCTAATGTCAAAACTTGATCTTTTTTTAATTATTGGTTGATGTTGAGAAGCGATACATTGCAAAGACAATTGATAGGAATTGAAAACATTAGTGAAGAGGTTATAGATTGCATTGTGAGGAATTTCATGGAGGATCTTAAGAGTGGTGAAGACAACAGGTGGCATGTTAGGTTTCCAATATATTATGTATTGAAAGTGGATTTGAATGCATACACTCATCTTCTAGCTTGGGAACTAGGTGGAAATACATGTGTTAACAATGTGCACCCAGGATATGTCAAGACTTCCATGACATTCAACACTGGGGATATTGCATTTGTTGAAGGAGAAGAAAATGTAGTGAGAGTGACTTTGGTCCCACCTAGTGAACCTTCTAGACAAAAATTTCTGCAGACACAAATTGCTCCCTTCTAAATTATCTCATGTTTTGTTTGATTCAACATTCAATTTGTGACTAAATAATGGTATGTTGCACTGTTAAGTTCATATTTTTTGTAGTTACGAGCTCCTAGGCTTTGTGATATTGAAATAATTACAATAACATGTACATAATAAAAAGACACACGGGAGAAATATTTCCCCACCATAGCTTATGACAACCTAAATCAAAATCAAGCATCCTTACTGAAATTATTTCACATGACACATCCATACTATGTTGTAATTTTTATCATATATACTTTCCCAGAGGAGACTTAGTGGTGGTACTAGCAGTATAAATGGTAGTGTGATCAGGATCCATAATATGCATGCCCACTCTAAGATGTAGATGCTTCTCCTCCTCTTGTTTCCCTTTGTTCTCACTTTTTGTTGCATGTTTTCTCATTTTCTCCTCTACTTCTTTTGCTTCCTTCCGATGGTGATTGATCTCTCTTTATCCCTTGCTATGGGAATTACTTTTATGCATTTGTATCATAGAATCATATATAAAGTTATAAACCTTAAAATTTCAATCAGTTTGATATGTTTGTGTGTGTGTGTGTGTGTGTTCTTTAAAAAGTTAGCTCAACCGATTGAAAGAATGCGTAGAAGCATTATGCCTTGAGAAAATCAGAGAAACCTTGAATTATAGATGAGAGAGTTCATAATTGTAAAAGAGAGTGTCTTGAATTCAAAACAAGGAATAATAGAAATATAAAAGAAATAATAGTATTTAAATGAAAATAAACATAAGTATTTTCATTCTCAATGTCGGGAAGTCTATAAGGATATCCTCCCCTCTATTACTAAAATTGAATACTTGGTGGAGAGCGTTTTTGTGAGAGGGAACCTATCTATCCTTCCTCCAACTAAAATGTAATCATATCTTCTTGCAGTTTTTAACTCAGCATGCACAATCATAAACAAAAACATATTTGGATTAGATGGTGTTGTCGTTGTGTGAGAAGAGAATAATAGTTGATGCATCTCAACATCATTAGCACCAGCAGAATCTATGCATGAATATTGACATCCATCAGCATCATTCTCTGAATGATTCCAACTACTACACGCCTTTGGAATATGTGTGTCAATTAGATTTTATCTCTAAATCTATTTACTATCATTTTCCATTGGGATTTATGTCAATTAGGCATCCTTAAAAAACAATCAAGACAACATTCCCTCTCCATTGACTAGATGACTGAGTGAATTAACGGTAGATTCATTTTGCAATAATCCTAATCCAATCAATCTAACAAACCCGCGACTGTGATGATGAAAACATGATGTCAATTGTCCATCAACCATTTGAACACGACTTTCTTATATATATATATAAAATCCAAACATGACTTATATGTATGTGTGGGTGTATATATATATAATTTGGTAATCCTATCAATATTATTTACAATGGATTATGATTGTCATGGAATTAACTAAACAGATAAATCTTCCATAAATGATTATCAATTTTAACTACGTTATTTCCAACCCTTTGTACTAATAAATCCTCCAGTTTGATTTCCTTCACAACAAACAAACGACAGGGAAAGAAATGCGTATTCCAAACACTGTAATGCTATAGTTTTGGAATTTAAGAAAAAATAAATATTACAGATTGGAAAATCTGTGATGAAAAAACAAAAGAGAAAGTGTTCAAATCCCAAGTCATGGTCTTGCACGAACCTAATCTAGAAGATGTGAGGGCTAACCACTGAAAATATTAAAATAGACAAACATAGTTTACCGATCCACCTACACCTTCATAGGTGAAATTTGCATCTTCAAGCTCGATAGATGATAATACATGCATCTTGACACACACTTCCATGCATGAATACAATGCATCGACTAAAACACAAGCGGTATGCACAATGCATCAAGGTGGTCACAATGCACTAAAATTGTGGTTTGCACTTGAGATCAATTCTGAAGTGGTCTTCACAATGCATTGAGTTGTCAGGGGCATCGAGGTCAACTCTAAGAGGTTGCATTGTAAAAACTTTGGATAAAATACCAAAAACTATAACATAAAAAGTTATGAAGAAAATGAATCATTCAATGCAATCTTTCATGCAACAAATGTGGAATAATGTGAAAGCTCGGACTTCAATTAAATCAGCTAACATTTTCCTACCTCCAGGGGGTCGGAAATACAAAACGAAGAAAATGTCAACCTCTGGAAACCAATTGCAATTTAAATTAATATGCTTTTAAAATGTATTTTTAATATAAAATATAGACAACAATGTTTAAACTATACTCCAATGAAAAATTAATCACTTACATACTAAACTAATATCATCAACCGAAAACTATATATGTCAAAGACATAACAAAAAGCTAATTCTTTTTCAAATTTCTTATAACAAAATATTTTTCAACTAACTTACTATATAAATATAAAATTGACGTATTTGATATCTTAACTTTTTATTAAAATTTAAAATTTAACAAAAGTTTAAAAACATATCACTTTATTATACCTTGGGACTTTTAAGTCATCACAAGCATCCCAATACATCTATATTGAAATAATGTAACCAAAACTAAACTTTCATAATCAACTTTTAACACAACTTAATTTTCACTTTTAACCCAAACGTTCATAAATTTTTTATTAAAAAATTTTAAAAAATAATTAATCTTACATCTTAACGACTTTTCCACAATACTTATTATGAATAAATGACTGCCACAAAAATCTTGAAATTTTCTACTTAGACCATTGACTTAATTATACACATTAAACAGATTTTATATCTAGATTTATTTTTAATCATATCTTCATATATTAGAAAATATACTTAATTAAGTTTTATATTGCATTTTAGTTAACATATTTTGAAAAAAAAAATATTTCAACACATTTTTAATTTTTATTAGTTATATTTTTTTCTCTTTAAAATTTTTTTTTGTCATTTAAGAATAGATGTAATCTCTATTTGAAATATTGAAAAACATAAATTTCTACATAGTTCTATTTTAAAAAATTACCATCCACAGTCATTATCATTCACACTCATACATAACATTTTATTTAATTAGTTCTATCTTAATTATTTATTAATATTTTATTCAATCGTATTAATGCATATAATTAAATCTTTAAAATCTTATTAATGGACTTTTCTTTATGATTCTAAAATTTTGGATCAATTCCTTGATTATAGGTTGAGTATCCACTCACATTGGATAGGATAAATTTATACACAAATTTATTCAAAAAAATCATTTGCAATGATGTACTAATATCAAGTCAATTCATAAAATGTGTAAAAGCAAAAATAAAGCTTTCTTATTACTTCTTTCTAGAACACCTTTTATCCTACTTATTTCCATAAAACATTTTTCAACTAACTCAATATATAAAGTTCAAATCCGTTTTTGTGATTTTGGCATTTTAACTTTTTTATTAAAATCCAAAAATGTGTAAAAGTTTCAAAACATATCATCATATTATACCTAACATTTGTAAATTTATGTCTTCACGAGCATGATGCATTTACCTTAACTCAATTCATAGAAATAAGATAAACAAAAGATAAACTTTCATCTAACATTGTAGCTTACCTTTCCATAAAAAATTGATTGTACATTTTTCTTAACATGTGACAGAACTTTTTCAAGAAATATATTAGAGTGAGTATACAAAGTTGAGGGACCTTTTAGATGCAATGGTGGAGTAAAGTCAATCACTCCTTATCCATAAAATAGAAAACATCCCAAGCAACCTCGAACCTGTTAAGCCTAGTCCCAAGGCTTCCAATAGGTATGACAAGTAGGATAGTAGAGCAAAATGCACCTCCATTTTATTGAATCAAATCGCACCTCCGTTTTAGTGAATAAAATCACTCCCCTATTTTGTAAAACATTTTTTTTGTTTAAAACGGGCCGACCCCATCATTTTTGCCACATCGTAGCATTGTTGGACTTGGACGGAGTAGAACACGAGTGGGCGAATGTGTTTTGGGTGTGCCAAAGCCATCCACCTCCACCTTTGGATCAACCTCCTCTTTGTGAAGTATTTTCCTCAATTCTTCTCATATTTTCCTCATTTCTTCTCGTGATTTTTCTCCTAAATTCATTAATTTGTTTTCCCTAATTCGAAAAATCAAAGCACCATTCGAATCTGCAATGATCTAGTTGAGAGACAACAAACCAAGAACATTGAGATCCATATGCACTACATCAGACAGCTTGTGCATGATAACACCATTGATCTACTCTTCTGTGCATCTTCAGAACAAGTAGCAGAGATCTTCACCAAATTTTTTTGTGAGAAGACCTTTAGAAATATCAAATCACTGTTGGGGATTTCTAATCATGCTGTGAAGCATGATTGATGACAAGATTTCCAAAATTTTGTTTATCCTGTCCATGTTTAAAGGAGTATTTTCCCACTGGGTTTTTGCCTCTTTCCTTGGTTGTATGGACAAGCAATATGTAAAGGGTGACTAAGCCTTGTTGCTAGGCCCTATAGTTTTCTAATATTTTAACATCAATTCAAGCTTAAGGGGGGGTTTTAGAATAATCAACCCATAGTTACCTACCTTAAACATTAATTTACCATTTTTTGTCTTATTACCTAGTTTCCTAGATTCCATTCCATGCTAGTTGCCTTCTGCAAGTCCTAGAAGTCAACACATGCTGAAACTGAGTCATCGAGTGCTTCGGTAACATACTGGAAACCCAATTTAGCATTTCTCCTTTATTCTAGATCCTCCAAATTGCATATCTACTTTTTCTGAAAAGTTGCCTTGTTTTATTCTGATTTAAGGCAAAAGGAAAACCTAGACTAGGTGTAGTCGACTTGTTTTTTTCCCACATCATCCTCCCTCCTTTTCTCCAAATAAAAGCATGTATGAGTTTTCTTTCCATCCCTCTTTAGTTTGCCCACTTGACTTAGAAAATTCGTGAGAATCTTCATAGATTTGGAAACTGCTTTATGCACCTATGGGGTTTTTTACTAGATTTAGTAAGCCTACTATTGAGGCCTGGAAATTCACAGGCAACAACAGCAAGGGATTCTCCCCAGTCAACATTCCCAACTAGCCCGTGACTGTTTGGTATAGGGAATCCGTTCGGTTTGCGGTCTGGCTACCGTAGGTCAAGTAACAAAAACAAAGGTTTTACTGGTTGCGGCCCGGTCCACCATGTATTTTTGTATTTTTTACTTAAGTATGATATGCACGTGCCTAATTAACCATGCAAGGGGATAAGGATGCAAAGAGTAGTCACAATGTGATGCACAGGTTCTTACCTCTCGTCTTAAAACTCACAAGCATCCAAATCACATATATGCAAGAAATAAAATACTAACTAAACTATCTCTAGGGAGCTGGAATAATTCATGAGTAATGCAATACTGTTCATGTGTTATGGCAAATCACAGATAGTTGTTATTATAACCAAACATATAAACATGAATAAAAGTATACATGATAAGATAGCTCATCAACAGTTAAAACTCTCATTACTCATAGTGGAAAAACAAAGGTACTAAAGAACATTCAGACAAGAACATAGGTTCAGGAAGTTAGAACGCTCTTACAGTTACTGAGACACAGTTGAAAATGAAATAGTTCACATTCAACATTGCTCATTTAATCACATTGATACATTCCACATAACACTTTCTCCAACAGGCAAAAATTACAGTCTCTGGTTGCAAGACGAAATAGTTCCTCTTACAAGCATTTGTTTACAAGTTTTTCCAGGGAAAAAGCCCCTGTAACTTCTAACTTTCAAATATTTAAACAAAACAGTAGACCGCTTGGGTTCCCCCCAAACATGTGAATTTTCGATTCTTTGAACGTTTCATATCCCTCCTTTCATCTTTTTTGCGCATGCTCATGATCGGCTGAGTAACTGACGGACCTTTCAGAGATGCGCCTTTGTTGCTTTCCCTTTTTTTTTTTTACTTTTCCCACGCCCCTTGAGATCCTACCTCCTATCTGTACCTTCATGCCATGGCAATATGAGAAGTCTTTTGGATCTTCCTACAGCTAATCAATGTGTATCATCCACCAGGGTTGCATTCTAAAACAAAACGTCAAATTAAACCAACTAAAACGGATAATCTACAAGAAATGGC
The DNA here is from genome assembly GCA_001517045.1 of Pseudotsuga menziesii. NCBI lineage: Eukaryota > Viridiplantae > Streptophyta > Pinopsida > Pinales > Pinaceae > Pseudotsuga > Pseudotsuga menziesii. The sequence goes on along the minus strand of LPNX010182348.1, from coordinate 41,682 downwards.
CAGGTGCACCACTTGTTCTGAGAATTTTAACAAACGTCGACACCACTACCTCGTCCACCTACAAGCTCGACAGACATTATCAACGAAGTAAAACAGAAAACTCATCGGCAGCTCAAAATACTAACATCGGAAGGGTAGATTCATTCGCCACTGCATAAGCGAGTCTTAAAAGTGACGGGTACTACGAAACCACTTAATCCTATCGGAGTCGGGAAAGATATGACCTAAGATGTAGGCATGAAAGTTCTCAATCGAAAGTCAGAAAGACATTGACATCGGAAGATGAGTGCTTTTCACAGCTGCAACAGCGGAAGAGAAACCACTACAGTCATGTGATTAAAAGACCAGCACGCGTCGGTAGGCGGAGCGCTTTACATTTCGGATGATTAGCTGCTTTGGGAGCCGCAACGATGGAAGCAAAAAGGTTATAGACATACGACTAGCATCCGAGGGAGAAGCACTTTATACTTCGAGTAGCTAGCTGGTTTGGGAGCCGCGACGGTGGAAGAGAAAAGGCTACAACTTCCGATCAAATAAAAATTTGACACCCGATCAATAAAAATATTAAGTGTTCAAAAAGCTTTAAAATTTAGCGATGGTCAAAAACCTGTTCACCTCTGAAACAACGGCCCTTCAAAGAACGATTAGCAAAACCAAAACAACTTCAAAACACACGCAACTTCCGAAAATCAGGACGAGAGTTAATCTTCAAAAAATCATTCAAAATTAAAGCATGAACAAAAACAGTTCACGGACCCAAATGATTCAAAGCAACCCTAAATGATGAGGAGGGGACCAAAATTTGAAAAAAATTGGGGAGAACAGTTGCAGCTGCAACAATTGGCGACTACCTCGTGAACCTAGATCTCTGGACAATTACTTCCTTAATTAACAGACTGTTTAACAATAAAATCAACATGTTGAATTCTTCTAGATGTATGGATTTCCCAAATGGAAGGTATATGAGCTTTGAATCATTGAGGGTAGTCCAATTTAGGAAAATGGAAACCAAGATTTCAAAGTCAAGATAACTCTTTTGAGGCCAGAAATATGAGTTTCATTTTTTTTCCTCTGTCTTCGGGTAGCTTCCAGCTTGGACACCACGGGATCGTAACATATGGTAAACAGAGATATTCATTTGTTCCTCATTCCCATGCCATTTTGCACTTTTTTTGTGCTTTTGGACTTTTTTTCCCTTTTGAGTCCTCCTCAGTGCCTTTCTTTCTGAATTTTTTATTCAGGCTCCTCTATCCATAGTGTCCTTTTGTGTGAGAGAGGTATGGAATTTTCAGCTCACGGACGGAGAAGAACTTTTGGCAATTTTATACTCATATGATTTAGTACTTTGTTTTGATACATATTGCTTTCTTAGGAGTTTTGACTCTTCTTAGCCTTTTGGCTTTCAATTCATGGCATGGGATCATTTATATATAATATACTGTTTACCCTGCTTCCTTTCCATGGGTCTCTTGTTGTCACCCCCTAGGACATCTTTTAAGTGTGAGATGGATGGAGCCTCGAAATAGTATTCTAGACCGTTTAATCTCGAGTCACTTTACAGGGATTAAGCAGGACTTCAATGCGTTCATAGTCATTTAGGAAAACTGCTAAACTAGAAGAAATTCTATCAGATAAAACCATAATACACAGTCATATAATCAAGGATTTTAGTTAGTCCAGAACTCTAATGCTCTCCATGCAACCAAAGCTTGCTTCTTTTTATTAAAATCAAACAGAAAATTTAAACTAAAACTAAACTAAACTTCATAACTCAAAGACTCAAAAAGATGGCCAAGCCAGATTATTTATATACAAGACAGAAGAACTCAAACAAAACTCAGGAAAAATAAGTCTTGAGAACCAAACCATTTACTGGTAAGTTCTCTTCCCACCCTTGTAGATCTTGCAACTTATAAGTAGAAGGGCCAAGCTTTGCCGCAATCTGAAAAAGGCCTACCCACAACTACTGGAATTTAGTATGCTTTCTTTTCTCATCAAGGGGGTGGTCCCATTTGAGAACCAGATCTCCCACTTCAAATTATTTTGTTCCTGCCTTATGTTTGTTGAACCATCTCTTTATTACCTCCTACTGTTGCTTAAAGCGCTCTCTAGCTCTAGATCTAGCCTCTTCTGCTTTCAGAAGATTACATATCCTCATCTGCAAAACTTCATTCTCCGACCCTCTAGACTCTTGAGCTATTATGGAGGAGGGTAGCATGATATTGGGGGGAAGAATGGATTCTATACCATACACAAGGGTAAATGGTGACACTCCTATCGCAGACTTGGGGGTGACTCTATCGGCCCAAAGGGTGTTTGGTAGCACTAAGTGCCAACTCCTCTGGTTTTCTATCATAGTCTTCTTTAAAATTCTAATCAGATTTTTGTTAGTAGATTCAGCCAGGCCATTTCCTTGTGGATATTAATTAGCAAAATAATGAAATTTTATCCCTTTATCATGAGCAAAAGCAGTTAATTTAATTGATGAAAAGTAAGTAGCATTATCAAAGACTAACGAAACTAGAACTCCAAACCTGGTCATGATATGGTCTTGTAGGAAGTTGATGACCGCGTCCTCATTTATTTTGCGTAGTGGGATGGATTCAACCCAGTGAGTGAAGTAATCAATTGCGGTCAGAATTTACTTATGTTGTAGGGAAGAGTTCGGCTTTATCTCCCCAATAATATCCAACCCCCATTGCTCAAATGGCTCCAAGATCATTACAGGCTTCATGGTGCGGCTGCTTTAGATTGTCTTCCACCACACCTTTGACAGATGTCGCACTTCCTGACATGGGCATGTGCATATTTGAAAATCGTGGGCCAATAGTACCCTGCCCTGAGATTTTGTGTGTTGTAGTATCTCCTGAAAAATGTCCCCTGGCAATCCCATCATGCAAATCTGTCATTACTTTCGTCGCATCTTCTTTTTCTAAGCATTTAAGAAGAACTCCATCGTAGTTTGAATAATATTCCTTCAACAATTTGATAGGAGGCTGATTTGAGACACAACGCTCTCCTTTGCTTAGAATTCCAATGTTCTGGAAACAACCCTGTCTGCAGGTAATGCACGAGGTCTCTATACCAAGATTCGAGGGTTGTAAACAAAGGACATACATCCATCAAATGTAATTCAACCTCATCCTCCCAGGCGGGTTCTTCATTGTTCCCATTCTCAGTCATTAGTTTGCACAACCCCTGCCCTTTAAATATAGAAACGGGCTTAAATTCAAGGTCATACTCTTGAAGAGATGTTACCCAATTGCCCCTTCTTTCTCCTAATGCCTTCTGTACAAAAAGGGATCTCACAGCTGGGTATGGGACGATCACCTTGGTTTGATTTTTTAATATGTAGGGCCTGAATTGTTTCACTTCTTTGAATACTACATAAGCTTGTTTATCAATAGCCGGGTAGTTTAATTCAGCCCCTTGTAGACCAGTGCTCATGAAATATATTGGGCATTCATCCCCCCCATCTTCTTTTTGAGTAAGCACAACTGCTAGCGAATCATTGGATGCAAAGGTATATAGAATAAAATCTTTATCGAAATCTGGGATTTTTAGGGAGGGTGTGTGTGCAACAGTAGTTTTAATTTTGCTAAATGCATTCTTCTCAATCTCAGTCCATTTGAACTGTGCACTTTGCTTCACCATTTGTTGCAGAGGTTTGACAATCTGGGCAAAATCTGGCACAAATCTTTGTACGAAATTTATAGTTCCCATAAATGATTGCATCCCTTTTTTATTATGGGGCAAGGGGATTTGTTCAATGGCCTTAATTATCTTTGGATCTATAGAGATTTCCTTTTTTGAAACTATGTGACCCAGCAACTTGCCCTCCGTGACCGCGAAAACACACTTCTTGGGGTTGAGTGATATGCCATATTTCCGACAACGTTCAAAAATCTTCCTTAAATGAAACATGTGCTCTTCTCTCCTCTTTGAGAATATCGTAATATCATCAAGGTACACTACAGGACTACGGCCAATCAGACCACGGAAAGCTATGTCCATAGCCCTCTGAAATGTAGCTCCAACATTTATAAGCCCAAAGGGAATTCTTCTGTAAGAAAAAGTTCCCCATTTGGTCCTGAATGTTGTCTTCAACCTGTCTTCTTTGGCTACTAATACTTGATTGTAGCCCGAGAAACCGTCCAATAAAGAAAATAGTTCAGAACCTGAGACCATTTGTAGTAGTTGCTCCATGGGTGGAATAGGATAGTTATCTTTATCTGAAGCGCGGTTCAAATTCCTGAAATCCATGCATAGCCTAATTTCTTCAGATTTGTTTCTCACTGGTACCAGATTTGATACCCACTCAGAGTGTCTGACCTTAAAAATGATTCTAGCATCCAATAATTTCTTCACTTCACTCTGAATCAGTGGTTCCAATTTTGGATGCATTTTTCTTAAAGGTTGTTGATAAGGTTTGACACCAACTTTAATGGGAATAACATGTTGAATGATGCTAGTGTCATATGTCTTCAAATATTCGTATGTCCAGGTGAAAACATCTTTATATTGCTTAAAAAGGCTGATGAACTTATCTCTTTCTGCTGGTGAACAAAATTTGCCTAGATTGACATATTTGGGGTTTGTTTCGGTCCCTAAACTTATCAGCTCAAACTGTAGAGATGAGCTGTGAGTCTTCATGTTTGCAGGTCTTCTAAACTTTTCGTCCAGATCGAACATTCTTTCTAAGGTTCTGACTCCTTTAGGGATGAAATTATTGTACTTCAGCTCGGCCTAATGTTCTTCATAATCTATAATCGCCCCTTTAAATACTCTGTCATTTGTTAAGCATTCTATAATATGTTGTTCATCATCGAACACTCGTAGGTTGGTGATCATATTAGGGACCGATGGCCTGAAAAGCAATTCAATGGAGCATTGATTATTAGTAGGCACAAGCCTAGCAGCGGATGTGGCTAACAAGTCAGCCGCTGCATTTTTTATCCTTGGAATTGATCTAATATTAAATGCATCAAAACATTTGAGTAGGTCCCATACCTCATTTTGATAAGCCTTTAAGTGAGGAGAAACACAATGTATTTGATTCCGGATCTGTTTTACAATTATTTCAGAATCTCCAAAAAATTTTAGATTACTTACCTTTAATCTGATTGCCTTACTTAAGCCCTGCACCAGTGCTTCATACTCAGCTGTATTATTCATACACTCAAACTCTAATCTACATGAAAGAAAATCTTTATTCTTCTGGGGGTCAATCAGGACATAGCCGGCCCCTGACCCTTCTAGAATTTTAGAGCTATCAAAAAACAATGTCCAGAAATCACTAACTATTGCATGTGAATCTACTCCTACTGCTAAGTTTACTATGTTACAGTCGATTTCATCAGCCTGTGAGAATCGAACGAGATCAGGCTGGGTGTCTGACATGTTGCTGGCTTCTTCTGCTTGGTAATTTACTGGTTCCAACTCAATAAAATAATTTCCCAACACATAATCCACTGGTTCATTCTTCTCCTCAAGTCGAGTAACGTTGTATTTCATGTGAGGCTCCCTCAAAATCTTAATTTGGTTCAGACTTCCTTTATATGGCAGCCACAGATGTGACCAATCAGAAGCAAAATATCTGTTTAGTTTCGTTGACCAGTCTTTGCTAAGGACAAGCCCATAAGCGTCTGGTATATCGACCACCACGATATTAATGACTTGGAACACCTTATCATTTGATGACAGGCGGATCAGGACATCCTCCATCTCACCAATTACCTTTACATCCGTCCTGTCCAACTGGACAACTCTCCAAGTGGAGGGCTTAGGCTTCCCATTTATCCTTTTACAGACTGATATTGGCATGACATTAACCGACACCCATGAGTCTACCAAGCAATTATGTACGTTGTCATTAAAAATTTCAAAAGTGAGGAGGAAAGGTGGATGTTTGCTCTTAGACGTACCTCCAATGCTGGTTTCTCCGATTTCTTCTTCCTCTTTAGGCCGATTGTCAGTGGGCAGCCTCTCATCCAACACTTCAAGTGCTTTCAATAGTCTTTCTTTTTGCTACGGCACTTTGCACATTTAAAATAGTGAAACGTTTTCCTTTACCTTCTTTATATCTTCCACGATGTCATAATCCATCTGCAGATCAATGGGGTGCGGTTTATCAACATTCATCTTTTCTTCATTGGGCTTGGCCAGTGCATCATTCTACCTAGGATCTTGACTGGTAATGGTGAATTCAGGAATTTTATCAGCTGCGGAATTATTTTGAAATTTCTTAACATTTTTCTACATCCTTTTGATCTTTGGGATTATGAGACTGTCTTCTTTAACTGACCCTTGGCTCCTTGTTTTTACGTTGGTTTCCATGACGTCCTTGTACCCCCGATTCTTTTCCTCTTCAGCATCAAATAATGAAACAAAATTCCACAAAACCATGGTTTCTTCTTCTTGTTCCTTCGTTGCAATGGTAATCTCTTTTCTTTCTTCATCTCCATCTTCTGTAAATTTAGAATCCAACGGCTGATTCATGTCCAACGTCATTGATTTTATCTATTGCGGAAAATTTGTTTCAGAGTGGGATTGTTGGTGGAAAGTGCAAAATTTTTCCATTCCTACTTCTGTTAAATTCATAGATGCTGAATTGTGCGGAGGAGGTTGGGACTGATTGTTGTCCTCTCTTTTCTTGTAATAGGGCTTGTAGAACCTTTGATTTTCCTTCTCTTTTTCCAAGTCTATGATTTTGTTAGAAAGCTTCTGCATCATTTTTTCCATACTTTCAAAATCTAGTGATTTCTTTTCCTTAGGCTTAGTAAACAATAAGGCTTTCCTTCCCCCACCTTTCTCTCCTGACTATTCGGGATAATATTCGATACTTTCTCTTTCAGCCTCCACTATTTCTACCTCTTCATAGGTTTCTGCCAAATTAGGCTTGGCCCTCATTTTGGAAAACATGGCCAACTCAGGGCCTAAAGCTGAGGTATAATATTCAATCAGGACCTTGTCCGAAGGTTTGTCAGCTTCAGAAAAATTCTTGAGGTATGCTGCAAATCTTTGATTAAAGTTGTGCACCTTCTCCTTTCTCTCTTTCTTCAAGGCACATAGTCCTTTCATGAGGGCTGCATGAGTCTTTTGAGATGCATACTTACTTCTAAAAATTCTCTCGAAGGTATCCCAATCAGGGATAGAGTTAGCAGGCAACCCAAAATACCATGATGTTGCAGCTCCTTTAAGGGTATGCGGGAATAGTCTGCAAAATACATCTTCATACTCCCTAGCCCTTAACCCTTCTATTGCCAAGTAAAAACTTTGCAGGTGGTCATCTACTAGTATCTTCTCACTTGGGTCGAATTTGGGAAGCATCTTTTCAAAGGATTGAGGTAAATCATGTAGCGGAGGTGTTAGATTAAAAGGTGATCTGGCTCTCCAGGAAGGTGGTGGATTCGGTAGGTTCGGTGGTTGATTGGCATTATCGCCTGCCATGATTCTGGGTGGAGAGTGAGGAGGTGAGCAAGTAGGAGTGTGAGCAAGAGAACTATGAGGAGTATCTGGGCCTTCCTGACTCAAAGGTAGTACAACTTCTTGTAAGGTTGTTTCTACAAGTTCTTCCCAATCCCCAACCAGCACTGAGTCTTCCAATATAGGACGATCCTTCCTTTTATATTCTCTTCTGGGCAATTCAGGGATGATCGGAAATCCTCCAATATTCTTCACATATTCCCTAGTGTGTCTTCTCAGATTATTAACAACCTCATTGCCAACAGAAAACAAATGTTCTCTACTCCTTTCTTCCGGAATTGGATTATGAAGCCCACTGCTTTCAAAACTGTTACCGGTGGAATAATCTCGGGAAAATGGGTTTCCTCGTCCAGCCATGCACTGGAAGCCCTCCTTATAGCGCCAGAAACTGTTGAGGCCTAGAAATTCGCAGGAAACAACAATAAGGGATTCTCCCCAATCAACGTTCCCAACTAGCCCATGACTGTTTGGTATAGGGAATCCGTCCGGTTTGTGGTCCATCTACCGTAGGTCAAGTAACAAAAACAAAGGTTTTACCGGTTACGGCCTGGTCCACCATGTATTTTTGTATTTTTGACTTAAGTATAATATGTACGTGCCTAATTAACCATGCAAGGGGATAAGGATGCAAAGAGTAGTCACAATGTGATGCGCAGGTTCTTACCTCTCGTCTTAAAACTCACAAGCATCCAAATCACATATATGCAAGAAATTAAATACTAACTAAACTATCTCAAGAGAGCTGGATTAATTCATGAGTAATGCAATACTGTTCATGTGCTATGGCAAATCACAGATAGCTGTTGTTATAACCAAACATATAAACATGAATAAAAGTATACATGATAAGATAGCTCATCAACAGTTAAAACTCCCATTACTCATAGTGGAAAAACATCTTAAAGGAACTGAAGAACATTCAAACAAGAACATAGGTTCAGGAAGTTAGAACTCTCTTACAATTACTGAGACACAGTTGAAAACGAAATAGTTCACATTCAACATTGCTCATTTAATCACATTGATACATTCCACATAACACTTTCTCCAATAGGCAAAAATTCCAGTCTTTGGTTGCAAGACGAAATAGTTCCTCTTACAAGCATTTGTTTACAAGTTTTTCCAGGGAAAAAGCCCCTGTAACTTCTAGCTTTCAAATATTTAAACAAAACAGTAAACCGCTTGGGTTCCCCCCAAACGTGTGACTTTTCGGTTCTTCGAAAGTTTCATATCCCTCCTTTCATATTTTCTGCAAATGCTCATGATCGGTTGAGTAACTGACAGACCTTTCAGAGCTGTGCCTTTGTTGCTTTCCATTTTTTGTCTTTTACTTTTCCCGCGCCCCTTGAGATCCTGCCTCCTATCTGTACCTTCGCGCCGTAGAAATATGAAAAGTCTTTTGGATATTCCTGCAATTAATCAATGTGTATCATTCACCGGGGTTGCATTCTAAAACAAAACGTCAAATTAAACCAACTAAAATGGCTAATCTACAAGAAATGGCCAAGTGCACCACTTGTTCTGAGAATTTTAACAAACGCCGACACCACTGCCTCATCCACCTACAGGCTTGATAGACATTATCAACAACATAAAATGGAAAACTCATCGGCGGCTCAAAATACTAACATTGGAAGGGTAGATTCATTCACCACCGCATAAGCGGGTCTTAAAAATGACGGGTACTACGAAACCACTTAATCCTATCGGAGTCGGGAAAGATACAACCTAAGATGCAGGAAGGAAAGTTCTCAATCGAAAGTTGGAAATACATTGACATCGGTAGATGAGTGCTTTGCACAGCCGCAACGGCGGAAGAGAAACGACTACGGTCATGCGATTAAAATACTAGCACGCGTCGGTGGGAGGAGCGCTTTACATTTCGGATGATTAGCTGCTTTGGGTTCCGCAACAGCGGAGGCAAAAAGGTTATAGACATGCAACTAGCATCGGAGGGCGAAGCGCTTTATACTTCGGGTAGCTAGCCAGTTTAGGAGCCGCGACGATGGAAGAGAAAAGGCTACAGCTTCTGATCAAATAAAAATTTGACGCCCGATCAATAAAAATAGTAAGTGTTCAAAAAGATTTAAAATTTAGCGATGGTCAAAAACCTGTTCACCTCCGAAATAGCGGCCCTTCAAAGAACGATTAGCAAAACCAAAAACAAAACACATGCAACTTCAAAACACACGCAACTTCCGAAAATCAGGACGAGAGTTAATCTTCAAAAAATCATTCAAAATTAAAGCATGACCAAAAACAATTCACAGACCCAAACGATTCAAAGCAACCCTAAATGATGAGGAGGGGACCAAAATTTGAAAAAATTTGGGGAGAACAGTTGCAGCTGCAACACCTACTTTTTTACTATTTCGGATGGCATCTTTATGCATTTGATTCTCTCATGTAATGATACATTGAAGCATCCTATTACTTCACAAGGTTGGCTATTGTACACTTATTGAATACATATTAGTGTTATGTTCCAATTTCAGTCTCCTTTGGTGTGAATTTTGCAAGTTTATTAGCAATTTTGTGAGTGTAATTGTTCTATCTCTTGGGTTCAATTTCCAAAATGTTACTGAAACAGAGATTGGTGATATAAACCAGCATGGAAAAATATCTTTTCCAAAACCACATGTTCATAAAACATACGTTAAGAAACGTAAAAGCAGGGAACATAACGAGGAATTATCAGTACAGTCTCCTCACCATAACGAGGAATTAGTGCAATATCCTGAGCACCATGGGGAATTACCATTACACTCTGCTGAACAGAATGAGGAATCGCCAGTAGAAAGTCCTAAGCACCATGCCGAATTAAGAGTACAGTGTCCTAATTTGGTAACAAATGATGAAATTCGTGCTGCCATAACTTTGAAAGAGTTTAAGGGGCATGTAGATAGACTCCATTGGGAGGAGGTGATAGGCAATGAAATGGAACAAACTAGTGCTCACTTTTCCATTCCTCAAGACATTCTTGATAGAATTCCTCCTAAACAGTTGGCAATTGAGTATGATTGTTCTTCCAAATCAGAATCAGGGGCTTCCGCTATGCATTTAGACATTGCATCATATAAGTTTGATATTAGGTACGTGTTCATCCTATATGATAAAATGGAGCATTTCAAGGAACAAGCTTCCTATATATACAATTGGGAAAAAGAGTGCTTGAGAAAAGATTATAATATTTTACAATGCCTAAAACAGATAGTAGCGTTGCAGTAGACAGTTGTGGATAATCATTTTAGAGCAGACAAAATTATAAAAGGGAAAGAAGAATTGGTTAAATTATTATCTGAAGAAGTAGATAAACACACTGATGTTGCTAAAAAATAAATCCAGTCCACGAGGGTTGCGTATGAAGAGGCTTTGAAAAAAGCTAATGCTGAAGCGAGTGAACTCAAATAAGAGTTGAAAAAAAGACCACATGTTCTCAATGTACCACAAGATGACAACAACTTTAGGAGGCCGCTCCTCCCTACCAAACTCCTGGAGAGCGCTCAAAAAATGCTTCCTCAAGACCCCCAAGCTTGTTCCTAGTCTTCTTGGTTGAGAACTGGTGGAGATGCAAATAGTAGAACCCGCTGTCAACTGACTAGTTCAATACCTCAGTAAAACACTCTGCTCTCAGCAGTATGATCTTCAGCTTAAAAGCTGCAACTAGATCAATCGGCAGTTATCCCCTCAAACACTTTCTAGATTTCCCTTCCATTGAATTTCTCTGAAGTACATTCATTCACCCTGAATGATCACTTCTCTAGAATGAGCAGCCTTAGCTCTCTTCAATGGGAATTTTTATAAAGATTGCCTAGGTCTTTTGGGTCAGTTTTCATTAATTGAGCCACCTGATTTGATTCCACTTTCTTGGGGAATCATGACCACAAATGTAGGGAGGTTTCCACCTGCAACAGTTGGAAGTGGTTTGAGGATGTTGCCACATGTCAGTTTTCTCTCCACCCAGTCTCCTCCATCAATTGACCAGTAAACACTCTTTTAATAGCTCTCCTAAGTTGTTGTCTCCTCCTTTATTTATTTATAATAAAATATTTAGAATTTACATTAAATATCCTTGACCCCACTGGGTCATCAATTACAACTTAGCATAAAATTTAAAATATTGTTCCTCAAATCATATAAAACTGTTTTTTGCAAAATTGGGGCATGTGACAGGAGCATATTAGGGTTTTGCTTTTCCAAAGTTCTGTCCAACCAAATGCTTTGAATTTGATCCCTAACTTCAATTTTAGGGAGGAGATCAATCCAGGCCTGGACTCACTGAAAAATTCCACTTCTGTGAAAAGACCTAATTTTCGGCAGTAGAGTCGGGTCCAAAACTGAAAAAACTCAGAATTGGATTATGCTTCAACAGAAAGATGCACCCTAAGGAGGAGAGTTATTCCAACCTTCTTTTCCTGAAAATATGTGGAGAGAGATCCACAAAGTAGGAAACCCTAGTTCCCACAGTTGTACAGTGTCTTCTTCTTAGGTTAGCTCTGATACCATGTTAGATTTTTAACATTAAGCTAGCATAACATTAGGATATTTAACTGACAGAACAATAAGCAACGCAACCAAACACAAAAGACAATGAACACAGTGTTTTTCCTCGGGGAAATCATAAATGGAGAAAACCTCGCAACTTCCTCAAAGATAGAATCAACACCAAAAGTAAAACTCCAAAATAGTAAGATGATCTCCCGACAGCAGTAACCTCTTTCTTCCTTGCCCCAGTGTGTTTCTCTTCCTTAGCTATGCGCTACAACTGAGTGTGGATGAGCGTATGATAAATAGAGAGGCCATCTCTCTATTTATACTAATTCCTGACATGACTAAAACTCTACTAGGGCCAACCTCTCTAGGAGATTCTAATAACCCTAGTGCCCTGGAACTGCGGGGACTTTAACCCTTAGACAATAGGAGGGATACCCACAATGACTTGACATGACTTGTTTACATTATAGATCCTCCTGATAGGAACATCGGGGCATGACATGACACAAGTTAATCCCGGAATAAACATCAAGTTATAATACATAATAAATATAAGTGAATACATTCCGAAATTACAATTACATCAATAGGGCATTCTCTTAAGGCTGTTGGGACCAAATTTTACTAAGGTTGTTGGGACCAATTATTCCTTAAATATATGTTGTAGTTTGGTGAGGTAAGTGAGATGGTTGTATGATCCATACAACACTCTAGAGACTCACATTCTCAATACATTTTTCACACCATCCTATCAGGCATGGCGGGAATTTCCTTAAGGCCACTTGGGCAGATTTAACACCAATTCCATACTTAGACAAATTTCTGAATTTGGTCTAATCTACCAAAAACACCCTTTTGGAAGGTCCATAATTGTTTCTTCATCTAGTTCCAATCAAATATGAATACATGTTCAGGTAGGCCAAATACCAATATACAATACCCCCATGTGTTGCGAGCATTTACTCTAACCCATAATTTAGGGCGAGCATCTTTTTGAGGCTACTTGGCCATTTTTGCATCCACCGGTGAAACACCCTTTTTTGGCAACCCTATATCTTTCTCCTCAAGAAAAATTAAAGAAAACTCAAATCATGAATAGGTATCCAGACCAACTAGCCATATTATAGTACCATGGTTCAGGCATTCTTCTGAAACCATTAATTGTGGCGGGCATTCTCTTAAGGATGCTGGGACAAATTTTGACTAAGGTTGTTGGGACCGATTCTTCCTTAAATCTATGTTGTAGTTTGGTGAGGGAAGGGAGATGGTTTTATGTTCCATACAACACTCTAGATACTCACATTCTCAATACATTTTTCACACAATCCTATGAGGCATGGCAATCATTTCCTTAAGGCCACTTGGGCAGATTTAACACCAATTCCATACTTAGACCAATTTCTCAATTTGGTCTAATCTACCTAAACCACCCTTTTGGCAGGTCCATAACTGTTTCTTCATCCACTTTGAAGCCAACATGAAGACATGTTCAGGTAGGCTGAAGACCAATCTACAAGACCCCCATGTGTTGCAGGCATTTACTCTAACCCATAATTTAGGGCATGCATCTTTCTGAGGATACTTAGCCATTTTTGCATCCACCGGTGAAAAACCACGTTTTTGTTTCCACGATTCATTCTTGTTCATGGCGTGGTGTCCACACTATATTTCTTACACAACTACAGTTGGCTCAAGTAAGTGATTTTATTTTCCTTATGACAATTGTAAATTGTAATGTGTAACCCTGATATATTTTCTTTGGCTTTTGGCTTTTATGAATTTATCTATGAATATGAAGGTTGTTGTTACACATCCCCAAGTTCTATTTTTCATCCTTACATCCATGTGATATACAATGAGTAATGCTAATTGAATATATACATATCAACAACAACCACAAGCCCCATTATCATGATAAAGATTTGGGAAACTCAATGTATGAAAATGGAAACCACTTGTAACTTAATATGCATGCAGTATGATAATTGGTGGCTGATTCAGAGAGGGTTGCCTCACTATTTACAAAGTTTTCATATGCAAGATATTCATTCAAAGGCAAGTCAAAAGGTCATATTTCTGAATAGAACAAGTTTGTTTTTATAAATTCTGGTGGGACGATCATGGAGGGGACCATTGGGCAATGGATTCAACAATCCAGTCTGAAATATGTTGTAGGAGGTAAGGAATCATGAAAGTTTATGGATAGAGGCAAGGTAGTCATCCATCCTTCAATCTGGAGATATTTAGTTGGTGATTAGTAGACAGGAGAAAACAGTCCATCACGTAGAGCACCTAACCAGGGTGAATTCTGCATGACTTAAGAAGAAAATGTTTGAAAATGCTTGAACAATGTGGCGAGAGCATACAACACAAATTCTGGACCATATACACTAATGCTCAAACATGAAAATAAAATACAAAATGGAATGAAAAAAAGGATAAACATTCATGTAAAGAAGTTACTTATTGAAGAAAAAGATTACACATGAGGATTCTCTTCCATGAAAGGATTATCATTCCTCTACAATTTTATTCATATATGGAAAGCTTGAAACATGTTACAATGGAGAGCCTCTGATCTTGAAAATTCCCAACCCTTCTCCCCTCTGTGGGGATCAATTTATACTATCTCTGTCCCAGAGGCTAATCTTCGAAACATGACATGAAACTGTTTACACTAGTCATACTCAACTACTAACAACTTAGAGCGTGGTAATATTGCCACGGTTTACATATATTAAAATAGAAATTATATATGGACCACTGGGATTGACCACTCGTCTTTCTATCGAATCAGCAATGTGTCCTTCCCTAGGTGTGTGTTTCATGCTCAAAGGCACCTTTCTGCATGGTTTCCGGACTAGCAGAGGAGTTTATATCCTTTCCATGCTTTTCCTTTTCTACAACCCCCCTCTGTCCTGGTAATACTATTGTATGAGGGGACTTGGATAAGGGAAGATTTGTACTCCCCACCTCCCATGGCGTGGGTTTTCCTACAGGTCATACAGTGGGGGGTGTCTTCCACCTCCTCACCACCTCAGATAAAGTTGGCAAGTGGATTTCACAAACGAGGTGATGAATACTTTGGACACCCACCACCCCAGCACGAGCATTAGCTCCGACTGGTTTCCAATGAACACAGTCACCATGTATTGGGACTTTGGAAGCTGTGACCTCTTTCGAGGTTTCTAGGGAGACAGGGCCTGTTAGGGTTAACTTTGACTCAGGATTGTGTCAAAGGTGGTTAGGTATAGCACATGGTTTGGGCACATGGTTTGTTGTATCCCATGGTATTGTCCCATGGTATTGCATGTGATTAATCCTTTATAAGGCTTGAGGAGGCTCCATTGTAAAAGCGGTTTGGAGGTGAGAGATGACTAGTGTTAGGGTTAACCTTGACTTGGGATTGATTCAAAGTTGGTTTAGGTCTAGCAAATGGTTTGGGCACATGGTTTGTTGTATCCCATGGTATTGTCCCATGGTATTCCATGTGATTAAGCCTTTATAAGGCTTGAGGAGGCTCCATTGTATAGTGGCCTGGAGGTGAGCGGTGACTAGCTCGCTTGGCCCGGATGGTTGGTTTTGGCCATGTAATGAAGATCTTCATTGGTGCTGGTTTTTCCCGCATGGGGTTTCCAGGATATATTGTGTGTCTATATGTGGTTGCTTGTGATAATGTTTATTTTCTTGCATATTGGTATTTAATGATGCTCGTTTCAACCAAAAAACTGGTATCAGAGCCATGGTTTGGCTTGGTTATGCTCATTGGTGTTTCTATGAATCAAATTGTGGGGTGCATGTTCGGTGGTACCCGACACCCTAGTAGTAATTTTTTGGTCCATGTGAAACTTAGCCGTAGGCAATTTTGCATTTCTATGGATGCTAAAAGCACAAGGTATCCCTCTTATGCACAAAGAAGGGATGTTGCATCAAGTGTGGAATGCTAGGTAGGTACGAGGGTGGCAGGTGTACTCGTAGCCTAGCTTGATGTGGATCAGAGAGGTTGAGTCTTCAATTGCTGGAGAAATGTGAGATGGTTTAATCTCGGTTTTGGTACCAAGATTGATGAACCATGTATGTGAAGAGAATTCCTAGAGAACTGGAGGTTACAGCGGCCGATGACCCATGTAATCCGGTAGATGGATTTTTCTTTATATGGACATCAATGACAGAGTTTGGATGTAGGTACAAAGGGAGCATGGCAAAATATGAGCAAGGAAGCGAGCATGGAAAGCGAGAGCATGAAGCAACGAATGGTGATGGTGTAGTCACCATGAAGGAACATAAAAAAAATGTAATGGAGCATTTTGCATGTAAATGGGCATATGGCTGTAAGACCTGGTAAGGCATGCATACCCCTGGTAACTCACCAGTAAAGTCAGGAGATAGACCTAGGTTATAGGGGGGTGTATGTGACATTCCTTGGTAAAACTTTGAGGGGGGTTGGTGATTACTCCAAGTCAAGTTTAAAGGGGGGATTGTTAGGGTTAACCTTGACTCGAGATTGAGTCAAAGTTGGTTTAGGTCTAGCACATGGTTTGTTGTAGCCCATGGTATTGTCCCATGGTATTGCATGTGATTAAGCCTTTATAAGGCTTGAGGAGGCTCCATTGTATAGTGGCCTGGAGGTGAGCGGTGACTACCTCGCTTGGCCCGGATGGCCAGTTTTGGCCATGTAATGAAGATCTTCATTGGTGTTGGTTTTCCCCGCATGGGGTTTCCAGGGTATATTGTGTGTCTATATGTGGTTTCTTATGATAATGTTTATTTCTCACTCATTATTATGTAAGTGTTGCTCGTTTTAACTTGACAACTAGCTCACTTCGCCCGGATGGCCGGTTTTGGCCATGTAATGAAGATCTTCATTGGAGCTGGTTTTCCCTGCATGGGGTTTCAAGGGTATATTGTGTGTCTATCTTGAATGTTACTTGATGTGTTTATTTTTGGCTCATTATTATGTTAATGTTGCTCGTTTTAACCTAACAACTGGTATCAGAGCCATGGTTTGGCTTGGTTATGCTCGTTAGTGTTTCTATGTTGAATCAAATTGCGGGGTGCATGTTTGGTGGTACCCGACACCCTAGCAGTAATTTTTTGGTCCATGTGAAACTTATTCGTAGGAAATTTTGGATTTCTCTGGATGTTAAAAGCACAAGGTATCCCTCTTATGCGCAAACAAGGAATGTTGCATCAAGTGTGGAATGAACCACTAGGTAGGTACGAGGGTGGCAGGTGTACTCATAACCTAGCTTGATGTGGATTGGAGAGGTTGAGTCTTCGATTGCGGGAGAAATGTGAGATGATTTAATCTCAGTTTTGGGACCAAAATTGATGAGCCATGTATGTGAAGAGAATTCCTAGAGAACTGGAGGTTACAACGGCCAATGACCCATGTAATCCGGTAGATGGATTTTTCTTTATATGGACATCAATGGCAGAGTTTGGATGTAGGTACAAAGGGAGCATGGCAAAAGATGAGCAAGGAAGCGAGCGTGGAAAGCGAGAGGATGAATCAACGAATGGTGATGGTGTAGTCACCATGAAGACACAAAAAAAAATGTAATGGAGCATTTTGCATGTAAATGGGCATATGGCTGTAAGACCTGGTAAGGCATGCATACCCCTGGTAACTCACCGGTAAAGTCGGGAGATAGACCTAGGTGATAGGGGGTGTATGTGAGATTCCTCGATAAAAATTTGAGGGGATATGGTGATTACTCCAAGTCAATTTTAAAGGGGGGATTGTTAGGGTTAACCTTGACTCGGGATTGAGTCAAAGGTGGTTAGTTCTAGCACATGGTTTGGGCACATGGTTTGTTGTAGCCCATGGTATTGTCCCATGGTATTGCATGTGATTAAGCCTTTATAAGGCTTGAGGAGGCTCCATTGTAAAAGATGCTTGGAGGTGAGCGGTGACTAGCTCACTTTTCCCTGATGTCCGGTTTTGGCCATGTAATGAAGATCTTCATTGGAGCTGGTTTTCCCTGCATGGGGTTTCCAGGGTATATTGTGTGTCTATCTTGAATGTTGCTTGATGTGTTTATTTCTGACTCATTATTGTGTTAATGTTGCTCATTTTAACCTAACAACTCCCAGGATAGGAAAATCTAGACACCACGCAGCCGGATGTACAACTATCTAGAAACATTCAAAGTGCTTCACATCTAGGCCCCAATGGTTGGCGCTTTCCTAGTGTGAAAAACCAGGGCGATAGATGAGCGTGGAATCAAGCTCACCAACCATCAACACCTCGATACTGACAAGTTTCTCAAAGCATATCGCCATTTCAACTCTTTCAGAATTCTCAAAATCTCTTAACAAAATAACACTTCGAGCATTGTCTCTAATTATAGATTCATCTTATGCATCTTAATCGGCCTGGGAATTAAAGGTGGTGTTTATATAGGGTGATGAAGATGAATATGGATACAGAGATGACTAGTCATCATAATGGTAGTGTGGGTGGACATGTGCGTAGGGATCTCTATTTTTTGCTGAGAATCCAGTCATGCTGCCTCCTTTGATGCGGTATTCCTGTCCACATAGATCATGGTGTTTGGACATGACATTCTTTTCCTTTTCACTTACGCTAACGGTGGTGTTTGGAATGGTTTCAGCTATACGTATCCCTTTGCTTCATGTAGAGGCCAAGTTCATCGCTTCAAAGATCTGAACTTCATGATCTCTCATTATTTTCTACACATGCCACATGCTGGATCTCTAGAGTTGGGAAGGCTGGTGAATCGGTGATGCTTTGGACACGATCTTCACCTAAGGCATGTCACAAATGGTGTCGAGGGATATGATTATTGGTCAGCTGGTAAGTGAGGACATCCTTTCTGTACCAGACCTGACTAAGACACCACCTTTACCAGGTTGAACGGCTCTAGACTCGTCCAGAGTCACCAGGGATCAAATTTGAAGGGTAGGTCTCATTTTACTTTGAAGGGCTGTGAGAAATTGAACCCTTCAATGTTGACATTTAAAAATAAATCATTCTTTTCATTTGAAAATTTAAGTGTTAAAAAAAATTCATTATTTATTAAAAACATTGTATAGAAAAAAATGACAATAAGAAGAAATCCCAAGTGATTCAACATTTACATGGAATTAGTAAGGTAAACCATGTACATATGATTTATCACTTCCATATTCTTTTTATGGGGATTACTGAAGAGTTAGTATAGAGGAGGATAGAGTAAAATACAGGTTGAGAATGAAGAACATGTAACGGTGATGGAAGATGAGATTGGGAAAAAAACCATTTAAAAAGAGATTGATGCACTTGTTTTGTTAATGTGAGCATATCCATAACCATTAGGAGTAATGGTTTTTTGTATTCCATGTTCTTTGGCCTGTTTATTTTTTGAAGGGAAATGTTTGTTTCCTATCATGCTAAAGTGATTAGAGTCGTTGATAACTACTCACAACCTTATCTTAATGCATAATATGAAATTATGGGTGAAAGTAGGCTTATGGGGTACTAAAGCTTATTTTTGTCTAGAATTGTTTTGAGAAGAGCTCCACTATTAGAACTACTGTGTTACAAGGCCAAAAGAGATCAGGCATCAAATCCCTAACATTAATAACAAAAACTAAAAAGATGATGTTTGTCCAGTTCCAACGTGTCCACCTAAAACTAGTGTACCTCTAACATTGTACATCCCTGGGAGATTTAAAATTATTGATCCTTGTTGTGACCACTTGATCGTTGCCGTAACCAATGGTTTAAATAAACAACATAAAAGTAAAAAAACTAGAAGAATAACTTTTCCATGAAATTTTACCTTACCTGTTTTGAAATGAAATTTTCTACATGCTATTAAAAGCATTGTATTATTATGTTTCCAGCTAAATAAGTTTTTTAGGATCCACATTTCCATTAATGGAAAAACAAATTTACAAATACAATCACAAAGCTAATTGATATGTTTGTCCATATGGACATAGTTCATGAGTAACTAGCCATTCAATTTCAAACTCCACCTAATCCCTATGCATCGTCTTGTAGAAATTGAACCCAGTGATAGAACAATTACACTCACATCAATTATCAATTGTACATGCAAAATTACTCACAAAAGAGATTGAATATGGAGCTGAACACTAAACTGTATTGAATAAGGGTACAATAGATAACCCTGTGAAGTCATAGGCTTCCACAATAAATAATTACATGAGGAATTCGAATGCATGAAGAGGCAATTCAAATCTAGTCAAAAGCAGGCTTACTAAATCTAAGCAAATCCCCCATAGGTGCATAAAGTAGTTTCCAAAACTGTCAAGGAGCTCACGAATTGGAAAAATCAATTAGGAAAGCTAAAAGGTAATGGAAGGACAACTCATACATTCTTTTCATGGGATAAAAGAGGGGAGGATGTGGAGGAAAAAAAACAAGTTAACTTCACCTAGTCAAACTTTCCCAATTGCCTTAAAGCATTGAAAAAGCAGGCAATAAAGCAGAAAAAGCAGAAAGGCGCTAGAGAGGCCAGGAATAAACCAAATTTGATTCCAAGAGGTTTCCCAAGTGCTCCATGAGTCAAAATTAGCAAGTTTGACCACTATGGATGTGTATATGACAACTTGCATAAGGTGGAACATGGAAACTAGGAAAATAAGACAGAAATGGATTAATTAATGTCTAAGGTAGCTAACTATGGGTTGGTTATTCTAACACCCCCCCTTAAGCCTGACTTATGAGTAATATATCAGAAAATTATAGGGCCTAGTAACAAGGCTTAGTCACCCTTTACATACTGCATGTCCATTTAACAAAGGAAAGAGGCAAAACCCAGTGGGAAAATCCTCCCTTAAACATGGACTATAAAACAAAATTTGGAAATCTTGTCATCACTCATGCTTCACAGCATGATCAGCAATCCATAGAAGTGATTTGAGATTGTTGAATGTCTTCTCACAAAATTCTTTGGTGAAGATATCAGCTACTTGTTCTGAAGATGAACAGAAGAGTAGGTGAATGGTGCCATCATGCACAAGCTCTCTGATGTAGTGCATATGGATCTCAATGTGTTTGGTTCTCTGCTTCTAAACTAGATCATTGCATATTCGAATGGTACTCTGATTATCACAGTAGATAGTAGTTGAGTATTCTTATTCAAAGCCACACTCTCCAAGTAACCCCTGCAACCATGAGTTGTTGCATTTACAAGTCCTCTGTACTCTGCTTCTGTAGATGAGAGTGCAATGGCACTCTATTTCTTGCTTGACCAGCTGATTGGCCCTTCTGCAAGAATAAACACATATCCTGATGTTGAATTTCTTTCTGTGTTTCCACCTCCCCAATCACTGTCAGTAAACCCAATCAAATCAAGATCAGATTTAGCTTTATAGAAGATCCCATGTGTCCTTGTTCCCTGAACAAATTTAAGGATCCTTTTGGCTGCTTTCCAATGGATCTCATGAGGTTGATCCATGTATCTATAAGCCACACTTACTGAATAATAAATATCAGGTCTATTATGTGTAAGAT
This sequence comes from Pseudotsuga menziesii, assembly GCA_001517045.1. Taxonomy (NCBI): domain Eukaryota; kingdom Viridiplantae; phylum Streptophyta; class Pinopsida; order Pinales; family Pinaceae; genus Pseudotsuga; species Pseudotsuga menziesii. The sequence goes on along the minus strand of LPNX010182348.1, from coordinate 20,213 downwards.
ACAACAAACATCCAATCATTTTCCTATACAGTGCATTGTTTACCATAGGTGAAGAATCAGCTTCTTCAAGCTTCACTCCTGAAAGGAAAGGAGTCTTGCTTGGATTGCAATACTTCATTCTGAATTTGTTCAGCAAATCCAAGGCATACTTGGACTGGTGCACCTTGATTCCATATTTGGTTTGAGCAATCTCAAGCCCCAAGAATTGGCTCAAGAGCCCCAGATTTGTCATGGAGAAGGCTTGGTTCATTGCACCCTTCAAGGAAGCAATTTCATCCTTTGAGCTTCCTGTAATGAGAAGGTCATAAAGATATAACACAATGATCATTAATGAACCATTAATAAACTTCAAATATACATTTGGATCTGATTTGCATCGAACAAAATTCAGTGATAGCAGAAAGCTATCAATCTTGGCATATCAAGCCCTGGGGGCTTGCTTAAGCCCATACAATGACTTCTTTATCCTGTACACAAGAGATGGGTTAGTAGAAAATCCTTGAGGCTGCTGCATGTATATCTCTTCAGTGAGATCTCCATTTAGGAAGGAACACTTTACATCCATGTGATGTACCTCCCATTGCTTTGAAGCTACAATGGCTAACGCTATCCTGATGGTGTCCATGTTTGCCACTGGTGCAAAGGTCTCATTGTAGTCTATGCCATGAACCTGTGAGTAGCCCTTGGCTACCAATCTGGCCTTGTACTTCAGAGGTGAACCATCAGTAGAAAATTTGGTCTTGTACACCCACTTACACTGAACTAGCTTCCTCCCTGGGGGAAGATCAACCCGCTCCCAAGTGTTCCTCTTCTAGAGTGAGCTGAACTCTTCCTTCATGGTTGCTTGCCATATTGTATCTTATGTTGCATATTCATATGTCTAAGGATCTGATTCCACCATCATATAGCATTTCTTAGCAAACATAGGATCCTTCATGCATAGAGCACTCTCAAATTGAGATCTAGTCCTCCTAGGGTCATTAGGATATCCAGCTAGCTCTCCAACTGCATGAATGGTCTTGGTTGCCCATTTTGGCCTTGTAGGGATGTTAGGATCTACAATAAAATCATCACTATCAGATATATCAGAATCATCATGTTCAACTATCTCTTCACTTACATTCAGAGGTTCTGGTGGTGAAGAGGCTTCTCCAACTTCCACTGCTGCTAGGGGTTCTTCTTGAAACTGAACACACCTTTCAATGAAGGATTTGTTTGTGCTCAAATTTATGAGCTTGTACCATTTTGAATCTTCATAGTAACCAACAAATAGACACTCTTGGATTTGGGGCTGCAAAGCCTTTATCTTTTCTGTTGGAATTCTAGCCCAAGCCCTTGAGCCAAAAATCCTGAAATGGGTCACAGCTAGCTTGTGCCCACTCCATGCTTCGAAAGGAGTCATACCATCAAGATGTTTATGAGGAAACCTATTCTGGATATAGGCTGAACATTTTATAGCTTTTTCCCAGTACTTTGGTGGCAAAGTCTTAGCCTCCATCATGCAGGTTTCCATCTCTTTCAGTGATCTGTTCTTCCTCTCTGCAACACCATTCTGCTATGGTGTGTAAGGGATAGAATGCTGCATCTGAATACCTACATCTACACAATATTGAATAAACTCAGACATGACATACTCACCACCATTTTCAGATCTGAGGACCTTGAGTTTCCTCCCAGACCGATTTTCAACCAAAGCCTTAAAGATTTTGAAGAGGCCAAAAACTTCAGACTTGTGTTTCAGGAAGTAAACCCAGCAATACCTAGAAAAGTCATCTATGAAATTCAATGCATAATTGGAGTGAATCATGGTTATATGAGGGAATGGGCCAGAAACATCACTGTGGATCAACTCAAGAGGTGTAGAGGTTCTCTCATGACTAGCTCTCTCAAATTTATGCACTGGGTGTTTTCCTAGGATGCAACCTTGGTAGACTCCTTTGGAAAATTTTATCTTAGGTAACCTTATGACCATCTCTTTTTCACTAAGATATGAAAGATACTTGTAATTTATGTGGCCAAATATTTCATGCCAAAGATTTCTTACCTCATTAGAATGAATCAGAAGAGCAGAGAGGTTTGAGTAGGGTAGGAAGTGTGAGAACATGTATACCTTCGAAGTATGATTTGCAACTTTTTTTTAAATGACTTTACCATTTGAGATCTCTGTGATCTCAACTTCATCAGGGGAGAATATGACCTTCTTTGGAGACCCTATGTGGGTCATCTGATACACTGATAAGAGGTTAGAGGAAAGACCTGGAACATACAACACATTGCTGAACTTACCATGATCAAGATCAATCCTCCCTTTGCCCAAACTTTCAGTGAGAGAGTCATCTCCCAGTACTATTGGTGGACCTTTTGACATTTCAAGTGAAGTGAATGCCTCCTTGGTTGAAACCATATGTCTTGATGCTCCAGAATCAATAATGAAACTAGGTGAGCTTGATGTGCCAGCAACCAATGCATGAAATCTCTATCTATCTTCTGAACTTGATCCTCCTTCCCTCTTCTTTGAGCTGTCTGGAAGGGAGATTCCATTCTTCTCCAGGAGTTGGGTCAGCATGTCTATTTTCTTCTTCATGCAGGATCTCTCAAAATGATTTCCCTTAGTGAAGTATGCGCACTTGCTCATTTCTCCTTTGTTCTTCTTCTTCTGGTAGTTCTTCTTAGAACCTTGAGGCTCCTCCGGAGACTTGTTCTTATCTCTCTTTTGCTCAGGTGGATTTTTAGCTTTCTTTTTTATTTTTGAATCCACCCTCGAATCTCCAGCAACCAGAGCTTGGTCTTTGGATGGTTTGATGGTGCCCATCATCACCAGTTTATCTTGTTCTTGTGTGAGAGATTCCATGAAATCTGTAAGGCTAGGAATCTTCCAGGTTCGAGCCATCAACTTTGTGGCATAGAAGGTCGAAACAAACACTGAATAGTCAGGGCCAAGCTTTGATAGTATGGCCAATACTAGCTGATCATCCTTCTTTTCGATCCCACATTGTTTTAGCTGCAAAACAAGTGCTTTGAACTTGGAGAAATAGAGTTGCAGGGATTCAAATCTATTTGGACTCAGGGAGATCAGTTCATTTTTTATCTGATGTCCCCTCATCTCATATGTCTTTCCAAAAATATCAACAAGCTTCTACCATACTTCATTCGGTGATGTCAATCCATCAAGATGGAAAGGGAGGTCTCTGGATATGCTCAAACACAGGAGACCATAGGCCTCATCCCTCCTGTTGTGCCATTTTATCTTCTCTACAGCTGCATTGGGCTCTGCTTCTATTTCTATAGTCACTCTATAGAGGATTTTCACTCTCAATAGTATCTCCATCTCTGCTTTGCATTCAAATAAGTTAAATGGAGTCAAGATGATCTTCTGAGATTGATCCATATCTCAGAAATTGTCCCAACAGGCAGTAGAATGCTCCCAGTCAATGATGTCGAACCTGCAAAACAAATTGGAAGGAGAGAAATTGATCTACAAAGGCTCTGATACCATGTGGAAATTGAACCCAGTGATAGAACAATTACACTCACATCAATTATCAATTCTACATGCAAAATTACTCACAAAAGAGACTGAATATGGAGTTGAAAACTAAACTGTATTGAATAAGTGTATAATATCCAACCCTGTGAATTCATAGGCTGCCACAATAAATAATTACATGAGCTATTCGAATGCATGAAGAGGCAATTCGAATCTAGTCAAAAGCAGGCTTACTAAATCTAAGCAAATCCCCCATAGGTGCAAAAAGCAGTTTCCAAAACTATCAAGGAGCTCACGAATTGGAAAAATCAATTAGGCAATATAAAAGGTAATGGAAGGAAAAATCATACATGTTTTTCACGAGAGAAAAGAGTGGAGGATGTGGAGGACAAAAAACAAGTTAACTTCACCTAGTCAAACTTTCCCAATTGCCTTAAAGCACTGAAAAAGCAGGCAATAAAGCAGAAAAAGTAGAAAGGCGCTAGAGACGCCACAAATAAAGCAGATTTGATTCCATGAGGTTTCCCAAGCACTCCATGAGTAAAAATTATCAATTTTGACCACTATGGATGTGTAGATGACAACTTGCATAAGGTGGAACATGGAAACTAGGCAAATAAGACAAAAATGGATTAATTAATGTCTAAGGTAGCTAACTATGGGTTGATTATTCTAACACGTCTTCACCATAATAAACCTAAGTATTTTAAGACTTGAAAATTTATATTTCAAACTTTAGTATTGAGTCTACTAACATATAGATGTCAAAAGAGAGGGATTGATAGGGATTCTCATATCTCTTTTCAAAACTCGGTGCATATAATTATTATTCAAACACATTGAAAAAAGTATCCTTCAAACTTCATTGTGGATCTTACTAGTATTTAGATCTCACACGAGAAGAAGTTTGAGAGGGATTCCACACTTATCTTTTCAAATTTTCATCTTATATTTATGTGAAAAGGTTAGACAAAAAACAAGGACTATTATATACTATAATCTCTTTGTGAACCCTACAGATTCAAAAACGTTATTTTGACAAAAAACATAGTTACAATCTCTTCTCTTAAATTCTGGGTTGATAGGTTTGAGGAGTGGTATCCAAGGTAATTGTAGGCTCCATTTGATATGTCAACATTACAAACCTTTTTCAAGGTTCATCATCAAGACAATGAGTCGATTTGAGTAACGGATAAATATTTATTAGTATATCTTTAACAACACATTTCAAGAGAAAATTAGGAAATTGACAATGTTGACTATATAACTAAGACCAAACCCAAACCCTAAAAATGTTAAGCTAGATAATAAGGAAGTCTATGTTGTGATTAAAACAAACACCCTAAATATAGAGACACGTGCAGATACATCATTATTATTATTCTATCCAATGAAATTGCATACATATATAAAGCAGTCTCTACTCTCCCGGTCTATAGAGAATATAGTTTATTGAACTTAGATAAGGGACAACTCTGTCGGGTCTGTGAAAAAGTTGGTCATTAGGTCATTGATAAAATAAGCCATTGGAATTTGGAAGGACCTTTGAATGAAGGATTGATTTCGCTCGATGGCATCTCTTTTGGTCAAGTGTGTTGCACCTACCTAAAAGAAAAACCCCAAAATGTAAACCTGATGTTTTCAGGCAACAACTATTTTTATCAACCCTAAATTCAACAACTATTTTTAGTTTTGAATCATGTCCTCTCCATACACTCAGTTCAAAGTGATCAAACAAAATCCCCTTTTTTAGGTGGATTATGGATAGTCTCTGACGTGTCCGGAAACTTTCAGAGATCATTATTTGTTTCGAGGGCGCTTAGGGCGCAGATCAAAGAGCCCATGGAAGGAAGAGGAGGAAGAACAAGAGGACTCAAGTCAAAAGGTGAGGCGAGTGAGGAGGGGAGACATAATAGGGGAGATCAACACTATCAACCTACAGAGCTTGATTTGGGGAGATCAATATCAACCGTCGATCTCTAAACTACCTTCATCGAGACCGCTCAACTTTGACAACTTTAACATTATGCTAACCCTTTTTCATCTGAATGAGTGAGAAACTTCTGATCATAGAATGCTTCTCACCCATTGATCTACCCAACTTCTTGTTCTGACTATAGATCTTCGTATCCCCTACCACTTTCTGGGGATAGACTGTAGATGTTGATTAGGAAGAGGGAGATGATGATGATGATGGTGATGATGATGATGATGCTTATGAAGATGATTATGATGAATATGATGATGATGATCAATGATGTGGTGGTGATGACGATGACAAGAATGATGATGATGATGATGATGATGAGGGTGAGGATGAGGACGATGATGATGAGGATGAGGATGATAAGGATGATGATGGTTTCTACGATGAGGATGATGAATATGATGATCATGATTATCATGATTATCATGCTGATGATTAGGATGATTATGATGATGATGATGATGATGATGATGATGAAGATGAATATGATGATGATGGTGACAGTGATGATGATGAATATGATGATGATGATGAAGATTCACTAAATTGTTATGAGATTCACCAACATTATAATTGAATGGTTATGAGTGATTATTCACTCCTATAAATAATGCACTTTATGGAACTACCAAACTGCTCAGTTTGGATCTTCCTCTTTTAAGATATTTACCTTGGTCTTCACTAAAATTTTATGAGATTCTCCAACATTATAATAGAATGGTTATGAGTGATTATTCATTCCTATAAAAAATGCACTTTATGGAACTACCAAACTGCTCAGTTTGGATCTTCATGTGCACAAATCTAAGAACAGGAAGCTTCACAGGGCCCAAAAAGTTGTATTTTTTTTACTACTTCCTCAGATCATATTGAATTGTCAGATTAGTCCTTGGAATGGGTTTTAGGAGCAATCCTTAATTTTTCACTCGACTGGCTACTCCCCCTGTCATGTAGACGTCTTCATTCACTAAGCTCCCCCTAAAATTGCAATGATGAAGATGATGATGATGATGATGATGATGAAGATGATGATGATGATAATGAAAATGATGATGATGATGATAATGATGATGAAGATGATGATCATGATAATGGAGATGCTGATGAATTGGATGGCGATGATGTTGATGATGAATATGATGATGAATATGAAGATGTTGATGATGATGATGACGAATATGATGATGATGATAAAGATGATGATGGTGATAATGAAGATGTTAAGTGATGATGAAGATGATGATTATGTCGATGATGATTATAAGGAATATGACGATGATGAAGAAGATCATGATGATGATGATGACGACGACGATGATGATGATTATGAAGATGATGATGATGATATTGATGAAGACGACGAAGACGATGGTGATGACGATGACAAGGATGATGATCATAATCATCGTTGTTTTTTTCATCACCATCATCTTCACCATCTTCATCATCATCATCATCATCATCATCATCATCATGAACACAGTCATCATCATCGTGTTCGTCCTTGAAGGGACTTATGTATAGGATCTCACTATAAGAAATGTAACCAATCCAAATTATTAAAAAATCCTAGTTAAATTAAATTAAATTAAATTAAACTACACTAAATTAAAAACATAGAGTTGTTTAACTATAATTAATTTAAAATGCAACAAAATATAAAATATGCAAATAAAAAGAACCGAAAATAAACTAAACAAAAGATAAATAAAAAAATAAAAAAACAAAACAAAACACAAAATATACAAATATACAAATAATTAAAAAAAACGCAGAATTCAAAAACACCCACTCACTAGCTCATTAGCATTCAAAAACAGAGACCCGTGCAGGATCTGCTATGGCTCCCATTTGGATTTTTTTTATTTCGAACTTTCACTGAAGGGTATGGAACATGCTATGATGTTTTTTTTACAGGAAGGGTGGGAAAATGAATTTTCCTATTAGTGCATCATCCACTCCCTTCGCATGTGAGCCCATGCTTCTAGAACCACCTGCCCCACCTCCAGAATGGAAACAATGTTTAGACCTTCAGCTTTGTTTCCTTCTATGTTTTTCTTGATTACCTATTGTGTTTTTATTTTATTCATGGTTTTTTTCATTGTTTTGGATGTGGTGTAGATGAAATGGCTCAAATATCCTTGCAAGCATAAAGCACAAGCTGTCTAGGTGAACTCGGGAAATTCAATGTGAGAAATAAAACCAATAGTTATCGAGGAAAAGGAGGAAGGAAATGAGATATTTTAATGCTTCCATGCCTGTGTTTGCTTGTTGTGAGATATTTTGACAATATGCCTGAATGGAATGTGGTGGTTTTGTGGAGCTATATGATTGCATTGATGATGGGGATGAGGCCAAATGATTTTAATTTCTCGACGATGCTTCTGATTTGTGCAAACATCACGGCTTATGATCAAGGTAAGCAAGTTCATATCCTCACAATAAAATATGGATTTGATTCATATGATTTTGTGGGTATTTATCTAGTTGGCATGTCTGCAAAATGTGGGTTTGTTTCTAGTTTTTTTCATTCCTTTTGGGAATCATGTCAAAATTCCCATGAATTGATAGTTCAAAGATAGACTTTGAATGCTTTTAATAGGATATGTAAGTGGCTATTGTGTTAATTATAATACAATAACTTGTTCTCTTTGGACTCAAAAACCCAATTCTCTTAGGTGCCAAGATAAATCCATGCCATGTTTTTTCTTTAAAGGGCCACCAGGTATTCTATTTGAGAGGAATCTATGTTGGTTGTTACCATTTCTACAACCATTTCAAAAACAAGGCTGTAACAGCCCTATATCAACACACTTCCACCTACTTCCTACAGTCTGCAACAAACTGCAAACTATCAAACTTTGATAGCCCTCCCTACCTGCAAACCATAGTAAACATTGAACTAAATCAAAGGTTAACTATTAGTTGTATGGTGATATTGTTTAAGTGAGGTAAATAAAGTCTGGAACATACATTTGGTGGTTGTCATATATTGCTAAGAATAGTGTTCAAGGTTTGGGGTGGTCTGGTTTACATTGAATGCAAAACTAAAACTCTTATACACCTTACATTGGTAACCTTCACTGCTGCTATAAAATTGTCATAATTTGAACTATCATATTGTATTATTGCTGCTATATTTATATGAGTCCTCATACTTGAATGGAAGGTTATTGGTTGGTTAAATACTGCAATTCAATTGTATATGGTTACATGGCTAGTGATCTCTTGTATGCTAAAGTTCTACTGGATTACCTCGCTACTAATTCCATATATCTTGAATTGAATACATTGACTTGGTATCATTTACATTTTCATGTATAAGCATTAAATCAACTTAGTATGTCTTCTTCATTCATAGAAGTGATTGATTGAAAGGCACTAGTCACTAATACAATTGTGTAGAAGATATAGTTGTTCGTCCTTGTAATTAAATAGAAAGAAGGTTCCCTGCAACCAAATGCATTTTCCATGGCACTAGAGTCCATGGCTAAGTTGCCGGAAAGACCAGAATAGGTGTTGTGCCATGAAAATTTTGGTATAGAAATGTGTGGTAGAGATTAGAAATGTGTTACCAGTTACCACTACCAACCATAAAGACAGGTCCAATGGAAACATGTTTCTACAACTAGAAAATAATTTCCATACCATACCAATGTCCATACAACATGTTTTCTTCTCTACATCCACCTATTTTGACTTGGTTTGACTATGTTTTTACTAAACTTGACCAAAAATGCTAGTAAAAGTTGACATTTCCTCTATCTTTCCTTTTCTATGCTTTTACTTAAATTTTTAAGATTGCCACTAACTGTTCCAGTATGTTTGAGAAAGTTTCCAACCTCATCAAACTTCATAGGGAGAAAGTAGAATTTCATACTCCATTCAAAATTCAACAGGATTAATAGTTTAAAGGATTTTAGGATTGGAAAGATTACAGTCGTTTGATTGGATTCTATCATGTATCAAGGAATGGGATTGGCATTTAATCAAGAGCACCAAGACCTCTATGTAACCCGATGTTGGTTCCATTGATTGTTGAATTCCTCTATCATGGCCTTAGCAAAAGTGTACCCTTCACTCAAGCTAAAATCCTTTCTTTCTCATTAGCTTTTTCTATGATATTTTAAGGCTTCTATTACGTAGTTTCATCAAAATTTAATGGTTTTAATCGATGTCCCTAGAGGATTGAGGTAGAGCCAAAGGCAGAGGATGATACTAATGGTGAGGATCCCAACATAAGCGACGGTGGAACTTTGCTTGTCATTTAAATGTTCTTTCTCATTTATTCATAATCATTTCTTTCAAAGTTCCAATATAATGTGCTATTTATAAATGAGTGGTCTTGTTTCTAGTGTGTTTCAGTTTTGGAAGCACATACCTATTTCCCCGTATCATGTAACTTAGGTCCACAATCGTAAATGGAATTGATTTAACTTTATTTCAATTAAATTTGTGGCACTGTTGTGAACTTCCCTACCCACTATTTGACTAGAATTCAATAAACCCTTTTTCAATGCTAATATTAAATTTCAAATTGGAAGCAAGGAAATACTCATTGTAAAGGGAAATGTACAGTAATAGGAAGAAGATAGAGATTACCAACAAAGGACAGATCAAGGAATATTATAGTCAAACAAAAAGGATGTTGAGAGAGAAACCAACCTTAGTGAGTTCTACTTGTGAGTGATCAACTACAGGAGATGTAGATCCAATAGGGGCAACATGACCATTTACAACATTATTGATAGCTGCATTTGCAAAAGGATCGGGTGTGTTTCCACCATCCTTATTTTTTTCATTTTCCATAAGCTCCACCTCCTCCTCTTCTATCCACTAAACCATAAGAGGTTAGGATACACAGATATGCCTAGAAATTCATACACCTCGAATGGAGTGGCTTACTAATATAAATTCCTCCATAACAACCAACCGAAATATCTAATTGTGGTAAAAAACAAGCATAAGTTGTGAAGAGAATTCTTATACTATTAATTAGTACTCTTATTTGATGCTTATGGATGGTTGATTGGATGTCTTTGATACTTGATCCTTGGTCAATGGATATCATCTTCAATTTTCTCTTGATAATAAATTATAATCGGGTAAGACCTTTCTCTATTATATTGGATGCTTGTCATTGAAAAGTTTAATAGTGTGCATGTTTCTGAAATTTGGTTGTGTTTCTCTTAACCCTTGTAACAACTGAGTTTGCAAGGACTGTTAGGAGAAAAGCTGAGAAATAAATAATAGAAAAGGGGTCAAGAAAGATCAACGGCGGTCCCCAAGTCTATGTGGAAGATACAATGGGAGAACGAATAATTATGGAAACATCATATGCAATGATTTTCACAACAAGCCCATGCTCCTAGCTCTGCAGGTTCATCCCTGAACTTCCTCCCCTAAAATGTTTCTATAGTTTTTTTATAAGTAAAAAAAATGTATTAATATGTGCACTACAAAAGCATTCCGGATTAATTAGTGACATTTTATTCATATATTAAGACAACATGACTCTTTCCTCTGTTTTTTGTTTTATATTGTTTGACAAGATGGTGGTATTAACAGTGTCCACACCTTTCCAGTAAAAAACTATTTATATGTGTATTTAATATATTTATGTCTTAAACTTTAAAATTTGTGTGTTTTTTTCATTTTAATACAATGGTTAAAGAAATCTTGTCGAATACAAACACAAGTTTCCACATAAGTGAGGCAACGGTATTGTAATAGAGCATTTAAATGTGAGTTGATATCCTGGTGGAAAATGTGTGCTGGATAGATTGATTGTTGATTTCCTTCACAGGACATGTGGAACGTGACTCCAGAGCCACATATTTTGGTGTAATTACCCCAAGAACACACTTTCTAGACAACATTAGTTGATTTAAATGTATGCCCATTTTTTATTTCATAGAGTATTTTGATATTTTCCATGCCTAGAAAAATGACCACTTGTGTATATGTCTAGGAATGGATTATTTATTTAATTTATAAATTTAATTTCCATCCAACACATTGGTTTTCCGTTTATTAGGACAAATATTTGCAAGTTGTAGGGGCCAATGGACCTGGCAAAAGGAGATTGATAAGGTAAGGGTTCTTGCATTTCCTACATTCTCCCTAGGCATTAATATTTTATATGACTTGCTTGTACCTGTCGTATAATATAAATTTGGTATTTTCATTTCTAGCCTCTTTATCATGCTTCCTATCCAATGTTTGTATAGAAACATAATAATATCAAACTTAACTGTCTATGTTGTGTTCTTGATTTACCATTCCCTGCTTTTATCACTCTTATGTTCTCTATGTGCATTGCCCACCTCTGTTTTTAAACCACTTTCCCTCTATCAGAACTATTTGTTTTCAGGTTTTGGCTCCATTTATTCATCATTTATTTAAATTACTATTCAAAATTGTGTTTTATTTTTCATTTTCTACCAAAATCTTGGAAGTTTTTGTTCCTTCTTTTTTTCTACCAAACCAAAATATTGCACGAGAATCCTTTTTTAGGTGGAAATGGAGGTGCGTTTCCTATCGTCCAAGCTTCTTCCAACCTTCTCATGGGGAAGAGGAGTCTCAACTTTTAAAACCTAGTAAGAGAAATTATCCTTTATCCTCCATCTCTGAAGCTACCATTTGTAGTTATATTACAAGTGTATTATGATAGATTTCTTGGTTTGGCATGTGAATCTTTGTTGGGGTTGAAACAGAGGTATATTGCCATTCTATACCATTTTCCTTGTAGTAATAATTTTTAGGAATTGCGGTGACATTGCCACCTCGTGGCTCTTGTTTGACAAATATCTAATGTCTAGCTTAGGATTTTCCTATTGAAGATTTCTGAAGTGGATCTCATTATTAAGGAGAAGATTGGGTTTGAACCATTCAACCCTATCTACTCTTTAACCAGTAAAGCCTCCATGAGATCCTCAATTGACCCCATCTTCCTAACTTGGATTTGTTAGGCACTAATCACAGCTTTTATGCCATTTTAAATCTTAATTCATCTTTCATTTTCTGTTTTATAAGATCTAAAAATTTCCATCATTTACATGTATTAAACTCATCCCTAAAACATCAAATCACATGGTAGGTTTTCCCCAGTTTGTGGCTCAGAATTACCTTCTGGAAATCTGCTCTATACAACTGATTAAATCTCGTCTAAAAGAGAATTAAAAGGTCCATGATACTGCACATCAATCACAAGCACTTATTGAAGATCCAAAACCGTGGAAAGGAATGTGCCTTTCCACAGTTTTTTAACTTTTTAAAACCTCCTGGTTTTGTCGCAATATCGACGAACTTTCATCGTGTGTATTAAAAAATCATCGAAACCCCGGGTGGCTTTCCACAATCAGTGTCTCTATAGTGACGCAGTTTTGTGGAAAAATTACCTTTCAACTTACAAATTTCATCGATAGAGATTTGTTTTCCACAGTTTCACATGGAAAAAATTTCTGTTCAAATTCTAGAATTCGTGGATAGAGAGAAAAATGTTCGTCGAAACTATTTCATGGTTTTGCGTGGAACCAAAATCTTACCCAGCAGTTTTTGGCCATATTTTCGTCTCTATATCAATGGAACACTGTCACAAATTTCGTCAATAGAGATTGGTTTTCCACAATTTTGCATGGAAGAAATTTCTGTTCAAATTCTAGAATTCTTCGATAGAGAGACAAACATTTGTTGAAACTGTTACACACTTTTGCATGGAAACTAGATTTTGTCGAGCAGTTTTTGGCCATATTTTCGTCATTATATGGATGAAAATTTGTCGGTAGAGTGACGAAACATAGAAAATGAATTCTTGAAAATCAATTTCAAGGCCACCGTACAGAAGACACATGGCGGCCAGTTTTCATCTCTATATCGACGGCTTGTAAATTTCATTGCTAGATCCATGAAATAAGTTCCACGAAACATGGCAGCCGTTATTGTCGCAATTTTTATATTATGTATTAGTGACATGTATATCTTATGTATTGTACCCCGATGTTCCTATCGGGAGTATCAGTAATGTGATCAAGTCATGTCAGTCCTTGATGTTCCTATCAGGAGAATCAATAATGTAATCAAGTCATGTAGAGTCATAGAGGGTAACCCTTCTTATTATTCAAGGGTTAAAGTCCCTGCAGTTGTTGTTGATGTATTAGTAACTTCGAAATGTATTCATCTATGTATCTTATGTATTGTAACCCAATGTTTATTCCGGGATGTATCTATAATGTAATTGAGTCATATTGGCATGCCTCAATGTTCCAATTGGGAGGATCAATAATGTAAACAAGTCATGTTAAGTCATAGTGAGTAACTCTCCAATTGTCTAAGGGTTAAAGTCCCCGCAGTTTCGGGGCACTAGGGTTATTAGACTCTCCTAGTAGAGGTCGGACCTAGTAGGGTTTTAGTCATGTCAGGATTAGTATAAATAGAGAACTAGAGTCTTTATTTCTCACACAACTCATACACACTCAAGTGTAGCACAGAGTTGAGGAAGGAGAAGACACTGGGGCTAGTCAAGAAGAAGATTAATACTGTTGAGAGATCACTTATTGTTTTGGGTATTTTACTATTTTGGTGTTGATTCTATCTCTAAGGAAGTTGCGGGGTTTTCTCCTTTATGGTTTCCCCAAGGCAAAACACTGTGTTCATTGTCTCTTGTGTTTGATTGTCATACTTGTTATTCTCTTAGTTAATCATCCTAATAATGCTAGATTAATGTTGAAAAAATAATAGGGTGAATCCATGGACCTGGGTAACACTTTTTGGCAAGCGAATTTGGGCAAAACCAAAAAAACATACCTCGACCGAGGTTTTATTAAGCCCTCGACCGAGGTTTTAATACCTCGACCGAGGGTTAATAAAGCCCTCGACCGAGGTTTTCTTCAGCCCTCGGTCGAGGTATTTATTAACCCTCGGTCGAGATATTGAAACCTCGACCGAGGGTTAGTAAATACCTCGACCGAGGTATGGACCTCGACCGAGGTACGTTTTAAAAAAAATATTATAAATAGGGGCCACGCGGGCCCCCAACGTCATTTTCAATCGCTCGACCGAGATACGGAGCTCGACTGAGGGACGGAACTCGACCGAGGGATGGAACTTGAC
>LPNX010182342.1:82076-122033 GCA_001517045.1 Pseudotsuga menziesii | reverse complement strand
TAGGGTTTGGTTTGATTTGGGCATTTGCAGGTTATATGGTTGTTACTGGGGCGAGGGTTCATTTTTCTTCAGGGATGTGTTTTAAGCTATCTTTCTTCCACAATTACAATTGGCTCAAGTAAGCTGTTTACTTTTCCTCGAGAACTATAAATTGTAACGTGTAACCCTCTAACCATGAAATATTTTCTTTGGCTTTAAGAATTTATGAATTTATCTATAAAATTTAACTAAGATAAAATCTTGATGACTAGATAAGTTTGATTTTTTTTTAAAATTACAACTTTAATAACATTTAATAAAAATCCATTAAAAACAATAATGACCCATGGATTTACTATTACATTTTCAAATGAAAAGAATGATTTATTTTTGCATATCAACATTGAAGGGCTCACTATCTACTAACCCTTCAAAGCGAAATGGGACCCTGCACTTCAAATTTGATCCCTGGTAGGGTTGTATACACAATCCATCATCCATTTTACCGAATTGATGAAGGGCATAATGGTTGGTCATGCAACAATGGCATCCCAACCCACGCATAAAACCTTGGGATAACAAAGGAGATGTATCACTGTAACCTCAACACGATTATCCTCTCACTTTAGGCCCAACTCTCCAAGGCCAAGGATGTCTCCCAATAATTTATAAAACCACTTAAGTATAAACAAAAGATAAAGTAATGAAAGCTTTAATACTTACAACTTGTAGTAGATCAAAAGATGCTACAAGTTATAATTAGGGTTACCACATTCATTCCATGAGAGACTTGAAATGAAATATACTTTAGCAATATGACAAGTAAATAATGCATTCAATAACATAAACAATGCTTCCAACTTGTTGATATTCTGGCAGGTTGGGGGCTTATGGATATTTAATATATTTAAAAAAAAAAAAAAATTCACTGCTGTCGCTTAAGCGACAGCTCTATCTATCGCAATTGCGATGCTTCTTGTTAATACGCGTCGCTTAAGCGATGGTTCCTGGCTGGATATGCAAGGTTTTTAAAAAAAAATCAGAATGAGTTGTCGCAAATGCCACGCTTCTTGTTAACACGTGTCACTTAAGCGATAGTTTCTAGCCGGATATTAAAGGTTTTTAAAAAAAAAATCAGATCTAGCTGTCGAAAATGCAACGATTCGTCTTCATATCCGTCGCTTAAGCGACAGCTATATCTGTCGTTTTTGCGAAGCCTTGTCCTGATATCCGTCGCTTATGCGACAGCTATATCTGTCGTTTAAGCGACACTTACTCTTTAAAGCCATGGTTTAAGCAACGGTTATACCTGTCGCTTATCCGACGGTTGACATTTAACCGACGGTTAGTTAAGTGTCGCTTAACCGACGGGTACTTAAGTGTCGGATAACCGACGCCAAGTTTTCGACGCTTAAGAAAAAATCAAAGTGTCGTACATGCGATAGGAAAGTGTCTAAAATACGACATGACGGCCGTCAGATTTTGGGTCGAAATGTAGTAGTGAAGCAAAGGCCCTCAACTGAACATCCCCTTAAAAAGGGACAGGATTTGAATGGCGGTCCAGAGGGCAAGCCATCTCATGCAAATATAATTCACACAGCAAATTTTGATATTCAAAATTACTTCTTAAAAATGTTTCCAAAATTTTTGATGAGGTCGTTATCTCAAATGACCTCCCTTCTTTCACAGCTCTCAACTTAAACCAAACAAACTGTTCAAATAGGAAGACAGAGTAAGAAGAAGAAGGTACCCTAATGCCCAGGAGTTCTTGAGAGAGAGCATATATTTGCTCTTTTTCCTTCTACATAAACTGGAACTTTTTCAACTCCCTTAAATTGCTCTGTAGCTCTTCCTCTCGAAGTCTCTGGGTCATACGTTCTTCTTCCCATTTCTCCTCCAGTCTCCTGATAATATTTTTATGCTCAGTAAGGGAAATTATCCCTCCTTGGTATTCCTCCACCTGGCTCTTCCATTTTATTACCTCCATTCTCAGAATTGAGACTTTTGCTGTAAGGTTCAGGATTTATTCTTCATGATGCTCCTCCTTCTCAGAATCCAGGTCGATGAAGTTTTGAAGGGGATCAATCCACACCTTGTCGCCTGATGTGTCACATTGGACACCCTTCACATCTGAAGCTATCTCATGGGGTGTTGGTTCTTGTGTGACAGCAACCTTTTCTGGACTCTCTTCAGCAACAACATCCACCACTCTTGGAGACGCTGGTTCTTGTGTAAGAACGTCCTCTTTCTGGGGTTCTCTCGTGGAATTTTTGGCAGCTGACTGTGAGGACGTTGGTTCTTGTGGAGCAACTTCTTCCTAAATTTTAATTCCATTTTCTACCTAATTATCAGCTCTTATCTCAGCCAGAGGCTGTGAGGCTACTAGTTCTTGTGTGACAGAGCCCTGTTCTTCTTTTTCCTCCTATTGTTGAGATTGGATGTCTTCTTCAGTATGCAGCTGCTCCTCAAGGATTTCAGTATCACCTGAGGACTGTGTTTGAACTTGTTCATCTTCACTTCAATACATATCAGGAATGACATCCACTTCAGGGTTATTTTATCGTTACATTTCAAGAGTCCCTACTGCAACCTTCAAGGATGTTAGTTCTTGTGTGACAACATCTTGGCTCACTTATTCATCTCCCTGCTATTGTGGCTCCTCTTCTATGATTTCTGTGTCATGAGACAATTCTGGAGTCGTAGTACATAATTCTTTATTAAACTCCAGAGTGCCCTCAATCCCTGGTTCTCCTCCCATTTGGTCAGCCACTTGGACAAGCACATTCAGGGATGCTGGTTCTTGTGTGACAACACCCTGTTCAATCCCATCATTGCCTTGTTGTTGTGGTTCCACTTCTATAATTTTTGTGTCATGGGAGGACTCCGAGGTCATAGTGAAATATTCATCCCCACAATCAGGAATAACTTCATCCCTTGGTTCCTCTTTCCCAGAGTTAGTGGCAACTTCAACACGAATATTTAAAGATGCTGGTTCTTGTGTGACAACATCTTCTTTCTCTGCAACTTCCTCAATTGTAGGTGCAGACTGTTGTGTTGTAAAGGCACGAATTACAATCTTGTGGCCTGCTTCCTTAAATATTTCTCCACAGGTGGGACAGACCACTCTTTCTTCCTCATTGCCAGGCTCGATAGGATTTGGTCCCTCCAATTGATCCGCAGCCTCCACCAATGTGTGCAGCTTCCTTTCACCCTATTTTTTGCATGCTTCTTTCCAATTTTCCAATTCCCTTCTAAGTGTTTGGAATTCCTCTTTTAATAGCCTATTTTTGAACAGAAGTCCTTCAATTTGGGGTTCTTCTTCGATCGGCCCTTGTGGGGCATCAATTGGCCTGGGTTCAAGAATGGGGAACTCAATTTGTGCTTCTAAGGTTGCCCATATTTTCCTTGCTGCTTCTGCTGCTGCAACCGACCTGGTTCTTTTCCTTCTTATTGGTGGAGATATCTTAATTTCATCGTTTGATCTCTTCCTTTTTATTTGTGGTGCTGGAGTTTCTGGATTCACAGCCGAGGTAGAAGGAATGTTCCCAGTTCCATCATTTTCTTGTTCCTTGGGCTGTTCTTCCTCAATCAAAGTTCCTCCCCCTCGGGTGAGGATTCAATGATCACCAGCTCAGTATTTTATTCTGTTGCCATGGCTCTTTCATCTTTAGGTTCAATTGTCGCAGCATCTAATGCTGCTCCAATTTCACCCTCTGCTGTCAGAGCTACCCTGTTATTTAGTTCTTCCACAGGGTTTTTATGTACATCTTCTCTCAACTGTTCTGCTTGTGCCCTGGTTGATCCTCTGATCTAGTCTCATCTCCCCCCCCAACTATATTGGAGGGGCTTCGATCCTCCTGTTGTGCTTCATTTCCCCCCAACTGTGGATGGACGTGCTCTTCTTATATTGGTATACCGGGCAAAGGAGTGGGTTCCTGAACTTGAGCTGTGAATTGCTCCCAGGTTATATTGTGTTGAGCAAGGGTCCTTAAGATGATTAATTTAATGAGGCCATGGTGGGTCAGTGAGGCGAGTGGATGTTTGGAAACTTGAACAAACCCCACCATATGATACAAATCATTGAGCAAATAATATGGAATATTTAACAGAACCCTGTGACGGAGATGAGATAGTAAAGGGAATTTAGAATTATAAACGGTTTGGTACCTACCTTCACAGGTGATATATTTCTTGAGAAAAACAACAACTTCATTCCATGGCTATGGCAATGACTGTAATACTATCCCCTTTTTTGTCGTTTGAACCTATTCCCCCTTTATTAGAAAGTCCTGTACTGGTGCAGTAGTGGGGACTCAATGTCCAAACCAAGCCCTTCCCACCTGAGGAATACCAGTGACCTCAGCCATAATGGATTCAGAAACTTCAATGCGCAATCCCCAAACCTCTGAGTGAGTTTCTGTGAGGTTCAGAGCAAATTGCAAGGCTGCTTCACAGTGAAATCCATTCATACGTTCGAAAAATTCCGTCCACCCGGCAATTTGAAAGATAGTGAAGACTGCAGCATTTCTCCTGAGCTCTCGTGTGTTTGAAGGTTCATAACGAGCCAGAATCCCCATGTTTTTGACTTCAGAATTAGTTTGTGGTTCAACAGATTATAGACTTCGACAATGGAGGTTACAACATAGAGTATGCATGGACCGCTGAGAGGAGAGTTAGGAAAATTTGGAAAGTTTTAGCGCACCGGATTATTTGAAATCTTATTTCGAATTGGGAAAGGTGGTATTTATTAGGTAGCATAATTAGTCTTTACGTCGCACGGGCAGAGAGTTAATCGATGCAATAATGGGCATAAAAAGGGAGGTACGACTGACATTGTTAAATCATATTGATACTTAATCAAGTGGTTAATCAAAGCCATACCTTCGAAATTGCGTGCTGGATGTCCTTCGGAGAATAATAGAACGTGTGGTTGCAGACATTGTGGAAGCCGAACTTGTGTGCTGTGCAGTCATTAAATATAATCATTATTACGGAGGTACTGCAATAATTCTTTCCGTCGGTGAAGCAAAAACCATCGTGTCAAAATGGTCAAAAATATGAGAAATATCACATTATGGGTTGGATTGTCGGCATGAGGAATTAGAGCCATATCTAGATGAGTTGATGGCATGCAAAAATATCTGCTAATAACACAAGAGTAACAGCCGTAGGTCATAAAGAAATCAAATTATAGACGTGGCCTTCAATGTTAGAAAAATCAACTAAATATAGCGAAGTTGCAGCTGCCGAAAAAGATGTCGCAGCTGCCGGAAGAGATGTCACAGCTGCCGAAAAAAAGGGAAGAAACATGTTAAGCAGACGGAAAGTGACTGTGCTGGAGCGACGGGAAATGGGTTTTATGGTCAAAAGTGAAATGGGGTCACAGCATGTGGGAATGGAAGAAGGTGGAGTTTCATGATGCAGCGGCTGCTGGAAATAGTGTTGCAGCCATCGAAAAACAGTGTCACAGCTGCCGGAAAAGGTGTTGCAGCTGCCAGAAAATGGGTGTCGTAGCTGCCGAAAAATGGGTGTCGCAACTGCTGAAAAATGGGTTGCAGCTGTCGGAAAATGGGTTGCGGATGCCGAAAAATGGGTGTCGCAGCTGCCGGAAAATGGGTGCAGTTGCTAGAAAATGGGTGCAGCAGCTGCCAGAAAATGGGTGTCCCAGCTGTCGAAAAATGGGTGCAGCAGCTGCCAGAAAATGGGTGTCGCAGCTGCCGAAAAATGGGTTGCGGCTGCCGGAAAATGGGTGTCATAGCTGCGACAAATTTATTTAAGGGAAAAGAAAAAGGAAAAAAAGAAAAAAATTCATGGTGCGGGAAGGCACAGAAAAATGACTTCCGGTCTACAGGCCCGATCTGACCCTCATCCTTGGGCTCTTCCTTGCAAATTTTGGAAAAACAACAGAGAAAAAAAAAGATCAAGTGCAAAAAGAAAAGATAACATAATGAATAAAAAAAATATCAATTATTTATTTACAATGATTCATGCGCGATTTACAGTGATTAATTAAAGATTGACAGAGGCAGAGAGAAATTCCTTCCCTTGTGCTAGCTGGTAATCTGGATCAGCGGCAATTTGCAAAATAAATGCATCATTTGAAATTGGTTTACGGTCCAATCGCAGCCTGTGACCATTAGCAAATAATGGTACGCGGTTTTCATCAATAGTTACCAGGCGGACTGTGCCATTATCAAATACCCTGTCTACTAGCTATGGGCCCAGCCATCTTGTGCATAATTTGCCCTTGAAATCTCTTTTGAATCTGAAATCGTATAAAAGAGCCCAGTCTCCCTCATAGAAGACCTTCTTTTTAATGAATCAGTCATGCCAATTGGATCTCTATTGTTGAATTAACATTGTCTGGTCCACCGTAGCTAACCGATTCTCGTCCAGTTCATTCAATTGATTCAATCTTCTTTTCTGGGCTTTAGTTACATCCAGGTTTACTTCGGTGGCCGTTTTCAGGGTCTTGATTTCAAATTCTATTGGGAAGATGACACTTTTTCCATACACTAAATCATAAGGAGAGAAACCTGTGGTGTTACGCCAAGTGGTGCGATATGCCCACAGTGCTTCTGGAAGCCTGTCAGCCCAATCTCTACGATGGCTCTTAACTGTCTTGGTAAGGATGGATTCAATAAATTTATTAGTGCTTTCCACCTGGCCATTGGCTTGGGGATGGTAAGGTGAAGATACCCTATGCTGAACACGATACTTCTGTAGTAGAGCTTCAAATTGATGCGACATAAAATGCGGTCCCCCATCAGTAACTACTTCCTTAGGTACCCCAAAACGAGTAAAGATTTCACTGTATAGAAAGTCGATCACAGCCTGGTCGTTAGCCTTCGCCAGAGCTACAACTTCTACCCATTTGGTCATATAATCGGTACAGACCAAGATGTAAGGTTTCTATTTGGAATGAGGGTTGATAGGGCCAACGAATTCCAGAGCCCATCTATCAAATGGTTCAATTATTGATTGAGGTTACAAAGGCATTTGATCTAATCTATTGGGCTGACCCATCCTTTGGAAGCTATCATAGGACTGAACATATCTTTTTGCATCCCTGAAAAGAGTTGGCCAATAGTAGCCCATCCTCAGCGCTTTGTGCCATGTCCTTCTGTCTGCAAAGTGTCCCCCATAAGGTTCATCATGGCAGGCCTTCAGTATATGAAAGATTTCCTCTTCCCTTACACATCTTCTGATTTCAAGATCAAGACCTTTGTAAAAGAGATGACCGTTTACCCAACAATACCTAGCACTTTGCTGGATGATTTTTCTCTTTTCTCTTTTAGACATATGTGCCAGAAGCTTTCCTGCAACCAAGTAATTAGCGACATCTGCATACCAAGGGGAATGAGCTGAAACTGCGAATAAATGTTCATCTGGAAAAGAGTCCTCAACAGGAAAATTATCATCACTGTTAGTGAAACGAGATAAAAAAATCAACGACAACATTTTCTTTTCCAGGTTTATCTATGATGGTAATATCAAATTCCTGTAATAATAAGATCCATCTAGTCACTCTGGCATTAGTGACGAGTTTGTTCATTAGATATTTAATGGCAGAGTAGTCAGTGTGCACAAATGTAGGATACCCAGTAATGTAGTGTCGAAATTTGTTAATGGAGTAGACAATAGCTAAGGATTCCTTCTCGGTGACAGTATAATTAAGTTCAGCAGGGGCTAAGTTTTTACTAATATAATAAATTGCATAAGGTACTTGACCAGCCTGCTGTCCTAAAACTGCTCTAATAGCGATATCAGAAGCATCTGAAGAAATGTGAAAGGGTAGGGTCCAATTAGGCCCTCTTAAGATAGGAGCTATGGAAATCTTCTCCTTAAGCTTAAAAAACGCTGTATGGCAAGCTTCACTCGAAACAAACTGCACATCCTTCATTAACAATGAAAACAAAGGAGAAGTAAGTTTGGAAAAATTTTCTATAAATCTTCGGTAGTATCTAGCATGTCCTAGAAAACTTCACACCTCTTTTTGAGTTGCAGGAGTAGGTATATTTTTTATCACCTTGATTTTTGAGGGGTCCACCTGAATGCCATCAATAGAGGTGAAGTGCACCAATACTACTCCCTCACTCATCATCATATGGCACTTTTCAGTGATTAAAGAGAGCTGGGTCTATTCACAGCGAGTTAAAACTTTTTTCAAATTTTCCAATGCTTCTTCAAAATCCTTGACATAAGGAGTGAAATCATCCATAAAAATTTCCATACTGTCATTAACTAATTCAAAAAATATGCTGATTACAGCTCTTTGAAACATTGCTGGTGCATTACATAAACCAAAGGGAAGCACTCTGTAAGCAAACGTTCCCCACAGACAAGCGAAGGTAGTTTTATCTTGGTCTTAAGGAGCAATCTGAATTTGATTGTACCCGCTAAACCCATCCAAGAAGGAGAAGAACTTATTCCCTGATAGGGTGTCGAGTAATTGATCAATAAAGGGCAAGGGAAAGTGGTCTTTTTGTGTGACTTTGTTCAGCTCCCTATAGTCGACACAGACTCTCCATTTATTATTTTTCTTGGGTACAATTACAAGTGGGGAGACCCACTCGCTGTCTGAAATAGGATATATAAATCCTGCTTCCAAGAGTTTCTGAATTTCTTCCTTCACTATGTCCCTAATATTGGGGTTCATTTGTTGTTGAGGCTGACACATAGGCCGGGAGTTGCTTTTAATATAAATATGATGGGTGCACAGGTTGGAGGGAATACCCCTCATGTCTATATACTCCCAGGCGAATGCCCCCTTGTGTTCTTTCAAGAGACTGATCAGGCGCTTCTGTTCATCTAAGGAGAGGTTGGGGTTAATATTCAAGGTTTTTCTAGACTCTACTTCAATGTGAATACTTTTCAAATTTTTCAATACTGGGATTATGTGTGTGTCATCGACTAGTGCTTCTTCTGTGAGATTTTCTTGTTCTTCCTTACCCAGAGTAATGTTCAGGATTTGATAAACTTCTTTATTGACTGAGGTGGGTTCACTGATGAAGTTATTAATGGCATCGTCTTCAGTTTCATCTTTAAAAGTTAAGGCTTTCCCTATAGTTAATAATGGCTGAACGCCCTCCTCTTCCTTTGGCTCCATCCAAAAAGAAGTTTTAGCTTCTAGACTCGGCTGAGCTAGAGGATAGAGAGTGAGGTTCTTAGTCTCGGTGCTATCAGATATGGTCATAGACCCATATTGACAGCTGATGCAAGCATCAGTTGTGGCCAACCAAGGCCTTCCCAAGATCAATGGGTGTCCTCCCTGCTGTGACTTAGGTTGTAAAACCAAGAAGTCAGCAAAATACTCCCATGAGTCAACTGAGATGACGAGATCATCCAGAATTCCTTCAGGTTTAATGGTGGATTTATCTACCAATTCTAAAACAGTGGGGGTTGGCCTAATATTAGTGAGCCCAAGTTTTATTACAGTCTCAATTGTCATGACATTAATCGCTGCTCCTAAATCTACTAGTTCGTTGGGTATTTGTGTATGCCCAATCTGCACAGTGACAGTGGGATTCCCAAGGTCGTTATACTTGGCCAATAGGGTTTTTCCTATTATTAATGTAGATAATTTCCCTATGACATTGAAAGTGGGAGGATCTCTGGGCTTCCTCCCTGGTTTCTTTGTGCACAGGTCCTGAACAGTTCTAGCATAGATAGGTACATCTTGAAGAGCTTGAAGGAGGGGGATTTTAACATAATGATTTTTTAACTCTCCTAAGAGGTTAAACTGAGGTTGTCCCCCTGTCTTTGGTAGTATTAATCTCTCAGGATACAGTGGTTGCCTAATCAGCTGGGTAGGCTATGTATCGCTTTATCATTTTGAGTTTCAACCGTCCCAATTGTAGGATGTTTAGCATCTTCAATAATGGGGGTTGTATCAGATAGATGCTGTGGATTCACCCCTTCTTCATGTACAAAGGGTGGAACATCTTTTATGATCACAAGCTCTACTATTTTCCCTGACTGTAAATGAATATCGTTGCAAGGCATAGAAGAAATGGAGTAGACAGGAATGTTGACAGTCTCAAATTGATGGACTGTTTTATTGTTTGGGTTAGGATTAGGTTGACCAGGCAGCTGAGGTCGTATCGGTACATTAGGGACAGAATTGATCTGTAACTGTAGCTGCGACTGCTGATGAGGGTGTTGAGGATATTGAGGAGGATATAGTGGCTGTTAATGTGGAGGTTGTTGAGGAAATTGGTTCCCTGGATGGAAATTCCTCCATCTAGGAGACCAAGAAGTAGGTTGGTGTGGTGGCTGTGTCCAGGGATTCCATGAGTTATAATTTTGTATTGAAGGTTGAGAAGGGTTCCACTGGGAATAAGTTGAATATAATTGTGTATTCACATTTTGCATATTATTCAAAAATGGAAATGAGTCCGGGGTCATACCTTGGTTTCGAGGCTGCCAAGGTTTCTTTTGTGCAATCAAGTAGGCCGGTTCCACCTCTGGAGTTGATGCCTGTAGAACAACCTTTACTTGGGGAAGTGAGGGGCATTCTTTTGTGTCATGGTTCAGCTCGCATAGCTGACACACCTCTACCTTGTCAAGCGGGCACTCCCTCATAGGGTGGTTCTTTCTACATTGAGGGCAGAACACACCTAGTGTGAGGTCCTCTATTGCATGTTTTTTCTTTGCCCCCAGGACGTTGATTTCCGAGGAGACAGAGCTCTTCATTTATGTTTTAAACTTTTCAAGGAGGTTTCCTATCTCTACATGGGTGGCTCCTCCATTATATGACTTCTGAGTTCTGTCGAAGACATCTCGTTCTAGCTTATCCCGTTTGTCCCACTTGTTATTCCTGGAAGATCCCCTGGAGTACCTTTTTCATAATTCCACAATCTTTTTGAAATATTCCTTGGAGATATCCCCCTTTCCTAACAGGTTTAACATATCTAGGCAATCATCCCTAATCCTGCGAAGCAGGATTATCTTGAGCACATCTAACCCCATGTTCGTTTGTCCAGCTCTTTGCACATTGTATAAGAGCCTTTCTACAAAATATTCCAGACTCTCATCTTCCTTCTGCACCATTTTGAACAATTCTTCTCTTTTGTATTTGGTCTTGCAATATTCTTGATATTTCTCCAGGAACACCTATTTCATCTTGTCCCAATTAGTGACAGTTCCACCTCCTAGGCTCATGAACTAGCGTAATGCATTGTCCTTCAGAGTGGCAGGGAAGAGCTTCAGCTTTTGTGCATCGGTGACGTAGGCATAGCTGCGACAGAGGATATCAAACTCGAAAAGAAATTCATCTGGGTCCTCTACCGCTTTTCCATGGAAGTGAGGCAACATAGATGGTGATATATTTTTCATAGGGGCTTTCCCTTCTGGTTGTTGAATCAGGAATTGAAGTGTAGCCACCGTCCCTTTAGGCAGGGAATGATTTTCATGATGATGGTTTCCCCCCATTGCCTCTTCCTTGTCAGATTCGTGTCTGTTACTCATTCCTTCTTCTGTTTTCTCTTCTTCATTTCTTTCTTCATTCGTTCCTCTCCTCGTTCTTTTCTTTGTTCTTCTCTTCGTTCTTTTCTTCGTTCTTCCATCGATCAACAATCTTTTGGTGGAACTGTGTCCACTCTTCTTTAGTTACAACCTTCTTGTAAATGTGGTAGATTGGGATTCTACCAGCAGGTTCGGTTGTACCAGCTTTGTCCTCTCCTGCAGGGATATTTGAGGAAGTCATGGCTACTCGTGGGTTCTCCACTGTGGACCCTGACGCTGGTGCCCCAGGATCGGCAGGGCTTCTTTTGATAGGCATTTCCTGATGGCAAGCCCTGGTGGACGAATCAATTTTGTCAAAAAGATCGTTAATGAATGTCCTTCTGCCCAATTATGGACCTCGACCGCGACCCAAACCACTTGCACTGTTAGTATTTTGTGGGGTTTTGGGAGTTGAAAGATGATCACGCTTTACCCTTCTTGTATTCATTCAACCCAAATAATTACAACGAAAAATGGAAAATACTGAATAGAAACAATTACAGGATGCAACTAATGATGGTGTTTAATCTTTATCCTTCCCCGGCAACGGCGCCAAAATGTCGGGCACCCAATATGCAAGTGAATTACAACTAACATACAGAGTGTACAATATTTATTGTCAACCTGGGGAAGTCTTGTATTTCAAGGATAACATGCACATTATATGCTTAAACATGAAATCACTGTAATTGAACAATACTATCCTCTGTTCGGCTATGCTCATCCCAAGAATCTAATTAATCTAGTTACCTTCTAAGGAATGCAATCACAATTACCTTCTGCTATGTCTTGATCTAAGAATGGAGAAATAAAAGTCACATCTAAATTACAATTGCAGATAAAGGGAAATCTTGTTCACACCACTTAATGATTAACTCAACTATCTAATGTGATTGTCCTAGGAATCGAAAAACATAAATTGAATATTGATCTAGGAATTCAAAATATAGAGATTGAGTTCAGCTGTTCTAGGAAATTGAATTACAGGAGTGAAATTCTGTAATCATAAAAATAAGAGACAAGCTGCAAAGATTCATGGAAATGACAACTAAAAGATCTAACGATGAACAGAGCTATTACAGTTACCACAAGAATTGCATAATAAATAATTACCTACTCAGTCGACTGTCACACTATGCCACTACAGGTATCCAAGGAATGCAATCACGACACACTATAAATCCACACTTGTTATAGCTTCCTATGAATAAATAAAATTAACATAACATCACACAACAAAATAATTGAAAAGGCCTAATTTAACTCAGCGATCCCTATGGAAGGTGGGCCCAACCTTCAGACTTAGATGCTGGCTGAACACACGTAAAAACCTTTAGATCAGAAGTAACTCCTTGTATTAAAAGACAGAGTTATTACATAATTCCTCCTCGCAGCTAATACAATGAATTGATTATATGTTCAACAACCCCTGGCTTGAAACAGTTCTCCATATTTATACAATGTAAATCATAACATCCTATCCTATTATGGGGAAGCCATGAAGATCCCTGAACTTCAGGCGCCCTAAATGACAACAACTGTTACAAACGTGGCAGGATGAAAAATAGGAAACATAGGAAAACTGTTAATTTCCCCAAGAGTGACGATATCTTTAGATTATGGCTACACACAAGTAGCAATGCACTGTTGACCTCCAAGTCTAACGCATTCTGTTATAGCTACCTTGACACAGCTTTGTCCGGGATATCACACTGGAACGACATTCCTTGGGTAATGATAGGATGGATGGGGATCAACTTGGGCGATGAATGCCCATCCTTTTCGTAGCCTATTCAGCCCAATCTTCCTGCAGTCCATATATCTCAAAATACCTTTATAAACCATCATATGTTAGCGCATTGAGAGATATGAAGCCTTAATTATCACAATCATAAGTATTAATAAAATAACAATGACCAGTCATACCTTGGTGGTTTGAAGAGTAGAGTAGGGGTAAAACGTTTATTTGGCATGCTCAATGGGGTAGGATAGAACAAGAAGAGGTAATTAAGGGTGGTCAAAAGAGGCCATTTCTGGGCCCAACACCCTGTTTCACCCAATTTTGACGAGGTAAAATTTTTCCACCCTAAAACTCACCAAATTAATATATGAACGATATAAAATCCTTGGAAATTAAAATAGTTTTTGAAAAATATAGCCAATCATTTTATAGTTAGTGTTTTAAGAATCGGTAATATTCGCCAAGATTTATACACTTTTAAATAAGTATGGTTCCTTAAAATCATCCCTGATGCAATCTAAATACATCCTTCTTCCAAGTATACAATCTATACAAACCAAAGGCTCAAAAATATAGTAAACTCACTATTCAGTAAGGAGACACAGAGTCTCAGTCCAAATAAGCCACAAAACTGTCAAAAAGACTTACATCATATCTGTTAAAAAAAACCAAATCCATGCCACCATCCCTATAGAAGGCACACAGTCATACATCTAAAGGTTTCAAATTAAAGTTTTAATCAAAAAAATCCTCAAAAGTCTGGATCATGATCACCAAGCTCCTTCCCAAACCAGAGAACCATATTTTGCAAAGCCATCTGCTTCAGAATTCCTTTCCCTGTATATGTGCTTAAAGACTAATGGATCCAACATTCCAAAAATATGATAACTTTAGAAAGCAATGGAGAAAGCAGCAGATTATGCATTCTGTACAATCCATTAACCCAGTTAATAACAAGCTGACAGTCACCAAAAAACTTGGAATTTACTAATATTATTATCCAAAGCCAACTTAAGAACCAATTTTAAACCAAGAAGTTCAACATAATTATTAGATCCCTTACCAAGACCAACTTTAAAAGAAATAAAGCGATCCTCAGAAAAAATATAAGATTCCTCCTGCTCCAAATTTTTTTGGATCACCAGAAACCAAACCATCAAAATAGCCCGAAGGAAAAGTTTTGTCAATGGATTCCGCAACCACCAGTCTGGTTTTTATAACAATGTTTCCCCGTGGAATGGATCTCAACATACCCAAACAAAGAGATGAAACCTAGAAAGGAAGAGGGAGAAAATCCTCAAAACAACTCTGATTCCTTGCCTTCCAAATGAACAAATTTTATCCAAATAAGTTTTCCACCTTTGGACAT
Organism: Pseudotsuga menziesii; assembly: GCA_001517045.1. NCBI lineage: Eukaryota > Viridiplantae > Streptophyta > Pinopsida > Pinales > Pinaceae > Pseudotsuga > Pseudotsuga menziesii. The sequence goes on along the minus strand of LPNX010182342.1, from coordinate 107,439 downwards.
CCAATAGAAACTCCAATTTTTAACCCTTTTCTCCACTTTAGAAATCAACCAATCCTAGTCCTCAATAAGATATCTGCACGGTTTCAAAGTAAAAACAAGATACTTTAAACCATTCTCAAGTTTAGCTAAGGGAAAAGTGAAAACATCTTGTAAAAGAAGAATCTCAAGATCATCCAAACCAACATGTAGAATAGAAGATTTGTCTTCATTAATCACCATACCAGAGGCTTTACAAAAACAATTCAAAACCTCTTGCAAAGACATTAACGACTGTTCTGATCCATCAGAAACCAAAATGATGTCATCAACAAAAAGTACATGGGTTAAAGTGATCCCATTGCCAAAAGAAAGACCATTATCAACCCCACGATCTTTAAGATCAAGTATAGCTCTACCCAGACCTTCCACAACAATAAGGAACAACAAATGAGCTAAAGGGAAGCCTTGACGAAGCCCTCGACCAGGTTTAAAGAAAGAGGATGTAGCTCCATTAATCAAAATGGCAAAAGAAACAGAAGAACGACTCCCCATAACCTAGGTAATAAAGGACATTGCAAAATCCATCTGAGATAGGATAACCCGAAGATAAGTCCAACTCACTTGATCATCGGCTTTAGAAAGGTCTAATTTTAAAACCACAGACTTCAAATGTTTACTATGAATAGTATGCAATCCTTCTTGAATGACCCCCACTGCATCATGTATTTGTCTCTCCAGAAGGAAACCAAACATAAAACCTTCTTGATACGAACAGAAATGACCTTACCAATAATTTTATATATACAATTACTCACAGAAATAGGCCCGAAGTATTCAAAAGATTTAGGAAAGTCAAACTTAGGAATAAAGGCTATCAAAGTGAATTAGTATCATTAAGTATATGAACATAAAAACACTATCACCACATATTTTTTTCTCATACACATTTTGACATATTTTTAATATGATTCCCAAACTAAGCAATGGCATCGATAGAAGCCCTCTAAAAGGAATGAAATGATAACAATACGCTTTGTATCTTTAACATGAAACAGATATGTTATGCTTTCTTTTTCTTTACTTTAAACGGTTAAGATTATTTGACAAATTTTTCAATCAATATTTCACATGTTTTTCCTGTACTTTAAACGGTAAAGATTATTTGACAAATTTTTAAAACCATATTTAACATGTTTTTGCTTAACGATTAAGATTATTAGACAATTTTTTAAAACAATATTTAACATGTTATTCTGATAATTTTGGATTAAATATTAATGATTATATATAATTTTGATAAAATCATATAAAAACTAGCATGTTTTTGCTTTATTTTAAACGGCTAAGATTATTGGACAACTTTTAAAAACAATATTTAACATTCGATTGTCATAATTTTGGATTAAATTATAATGATTATATAAAAGTTTGATAAAATTATATAAAATCTAATTTAAATTATAATTTTTTTGAAGTGTAATTTTTTAATATTCAATCAATAAAAATACTTAAAATTTAAAAAATTTATGTCTTTTAAATATTTGAAAATTTTGTGTAAATTTTGAAATTTAATAGCTAATATTGTTTTTTCTATATAAATATAATAACTAGTATACTTCTAAAGTATAAGTGAGTTTAGGTGGATATGATGTTTGAACATTTAAGATAAAAATGAATATTTAAAAAGATTCTCACATGGTTATTAATTAGGATGATGTATATATCTTAGAATTTTGGGTGGACTACCATCTATGCCTTTTCATTTACATAAGAGAATGAGAATGATAAAAGTGTATTGTCCAGATTGATTTTATGGGCGTTGTCCAAGATTAAACGAGAATGAGACAAGTGTACTCTCCAAATTGATTATATGGGTGTCATTCAAAAATTAATAATTAATAATTTAAAAAGAAACAAAAAATAGCTTAATTAACATGTGATAAGTACAATTAGTGATAATTGTAAAAATTAAAATTAATCTTCAACTATTTGATTATTAGATACAACTAAGGGCTTAAGCCCATCCATTATTAGATACAACTGTTAGCTTAAATCCAATGATTATAGAACTATTAGCTTAACTTCAACTCTAATCACAGTATATTTGATAACTATTAGATACAACTAATAGCTTAACTCCAATGATTCTACAACTATTAGCTTAACTTAAACTCTAATCACTTAATGCTTAGTCCAACTGCATTTGGCATTTAGGGGTCTAGCGAATTTGCATTCATGTAAGAGTCGAACTCTTAATTCAATCGTTCGAACTTCTAATAAACTGATCCAAACTATTAATAAACTCTTACATCTCGTAGTTGGGCATCTAGCTAATATACAGTTGTCCATCAACAGTTTCTTGGTATTGTCCTCTCAATTTTGGAATTGGAATCCTCTCTCTGCTACACAAAGGTCATAAAAGAGAACCCAAACCCTGATGACCTAGAACACATTAGGCACCTAAAATTTCTGAGCTCACACTCTCAAGACAAATCAGAAAGTGGACGACAACTTTCAATGGACTCTTTAATGAACTACACAAAAAAAATTCAGTGTTCTGCAATGCTCAACCGATTTCCTTCTTTAGACCACGACAGGATGAGATGCAGATCAAGAAGTTGCTCACAAAATCTTCCTGAGTTTCGACGATCGATGTATATGGCACCGAATCTGGCATTGGAAAAACAACGTTGTTCAGGAAAATATACGATACCCACAAAGAGGTTAGTGACGCTTTTGATGCTATCATTTGGGTTGTTGTTGTTCGATTTCCAATATTGAAGTTGCAGGGTGCCATTGCTTTTGAAATCAATTTAGAGCTAGCCAAAACAGATGTTGACAAGCTAATGATGATATTATCTGCATATCTGAGGGCCAAGAATATTTTCTTGGTTTAAGAAGACATGTGGACAACATTCAATCTAGAAAAATTGGGTGATGTATTAACCACGACCGAGCGAGAAAATTCATATTCTCTACTCGCAATAGAGATCTGATTCAAGAAATGAAGTCAAAAGAGTCCATGAAAATAAAACCCTTTTCCACAAATGAAGGATGGGATTTGTTTTCCAAAGTGGATTTCAAATATGCCGAAGGGGGTCATGTTCCTAAGAAAATAAAGAGTATTGCCAAACAAGTCTCGACCAAGTGTAAAGGTTTTTCCCTCGCCAAAAATGTAATAACATCATCCATGATTGGCAAGAGCAATGAAGATGAGTGGAAGCTTTATCTAAGGAAAATGGAGAAGAGTTTGAATTTCATTGACACAATTGCTGGTCATCCTTGCATCAATTGATTTTTGTTTCAGCGACTGAGATGGAGCTACGATTATTTTCTCGCTTCTAATTTCAAAAACCATTTTCTGTATTGTACCATGTTCCCTCAATCTACTACATTTCTGATAAAGCCACTTGTGCAAGTGTGGATGGTAGAAGGCCTCGTGAAGACCAAAGACATCGGACACAGTTGTGTTTAGTTTCTTGAAAATTGGTACTTATTCCAAGTGCAACCTCCATAAAATGTGATTGTAGTTCATGATATTGTGCGCGACATGTAAATATGCATTGGAGAAACTTCTATGGAGAAATGCACGTTTAGGGTAGGCCAAATGTTTCTACAATTTTGTGACACATGTATTCATGACTGCAAGAGATTATCAGTTCTGGGTAGTAATATTAGGTTTCTCCCCGTAATGGAATTGGGATGTAAAAACTTGGTGACTCTATTTCTTGGAAAACTGGAATTGAAAGAAATTACAGAATCATTTCTATGCGGCCTCACTTCTGTGTGGGTGTTGGATCTAGGCAGTACACAAATCAAGTCATTTCCATTATCATTATGGGAACTGAGACAACTCAAATTTCTAAATTTGAGTTGGAATGAAATTGAAAATGTGGGTGAATGCATAGGTAATCTGTCTTCCCTTCATTTTTTAAACCTAATTCATTGTATAAAGTTCAAATCGTTTCCCTCTCAAATAGTAAAGCTTAAAAATTTGAGGGATTTCGATTTTAGCGAGTGTGATAACCTAAGGTTGATTCTGAAAGAGATTACCATCCTTCCAACTGTGAAATAATCATGCAATAGGGATCTCAATGAAACATTCACGACATTCACGAAATGTCGAGTCTGGTTTGTTTATTTTGGAATTTGTAAATTATTGATCTTAGAAAAAATGTACAATGCTTGTTTATTATTTTTAATAAGAATCCTTTTGGTATTCGGCAGGGTTATGTAATTAAATATTTTATTTGGTATAAAATGATTCCACGGACACTTTGGATGGATTTGCCATATAATTTTAGGCTTTATAAATTAGCAACAACTATATTAATAAGATTAATATGTTAGAAATACATTGACGAGAGTATATTTGACACATTAAAAAAAACATTATCAATCTATCAAATATATACCTGTTGATGTATCCCAAACATATTAATAATCTTATTAATATGTTTGTTTCTAATTATCAGTACAAAGTCAATTTATTTATGTAAAAGGTTTTAATGTACTGTTGGAATTGCTAATATTTGTCAAGATCAAACTTCACATTCTTAACTAGCTATAACTGTAGAGTTCCCTCCAATGCTTAGTCATCAACCATGATAGAATAGAGCAGAAAACTGACTATCACAAAGACATGAAATATATCGATAAAAGGAAAAAGATCTCCTAGCACCGGTTCGCCATAGATAAAGTGGGCTATTAAGGGGTGGGAAATGGTTCCAGTATAAGAAGAGGAGAAAGTATGGACTCTACCAAGAGTGAAAGAAGTTGGGAAGGGAACTTGTTTCAAGGATATCTTCCCTCACATTTATGTAAGTGTTTGTCTTATCATAGGAGAAAAATTATGACTTTTTTTGGTCTCTGCAAAGAAGAAGCTATCTGTCTATGCTCACTTGAATGGATGAAACAATATCATAACTAGATGTTGAAAATGATCACTGACCCACAGTTGAGAGGGATTGGAATCCTTTGGAACAACTACCAGAAAGCTACCAAATGGATTGATTTTACTAAGGTCATTGATTATACCAACCATTCATTCGACCTCAATTTACAAAACCGCTTGACTAGGTGACTAGTGAATATGTAGTTGTGGAATCAGTCAAAGTAGTGTTGCATTGCAATCAGATGCTAGATAAGTGTTAAGCGTTCCTTTACACCCCTTTAATTGACATTGTTTCATCTGAAATTTTTGTCATCATATTCAATTTGAGAACATTTAACTGGAATCTAGAGACCACGTGTTTCTTCTGTTAGAATTTAATGTTTCGTAAGCTAATTATGCTTGAGGTTCACTTCTACTCCAGTCTTTATTTACACTTGTAGTATAAACCAACTCTTTTAGGATCTGCAGTATGCACTACCTACAGTGAAGCCACAAATTTCTTGTATAGTCTGGTCTCAATTACTTTGTGTTGAGTCTAATTGATTATCATGTGACTATATAAGAAATATGGTGATATAATGTTGCAATGAAATAACGAAAACAAAAAAAGAAATGTATCATTCTTAGTGTTATGTGGTTGCAAAACCTCGTAGTGTTATGAAAAATCTGTCGGAGAATAATGCTGAAATTCCATGATTAAAAATGTTTAGCATATTGTTATCAAGTTGATTTATTTAAAAAATAAGTGGTTCTAGATCCGCTTGAATCAGAGTATGTTGAAAGCATTTATTCACTGTAAATGTAATTTTATTTGCAAGTAATAGACAAACGTGTTGCAAGTTCCCTTCTATACTGTACAAGCTCTATACACTAATATTTCCTATTTGGTATCAGAGCTAAGGGAGAGGTCGTGAGTTTCTAGAGTGTAGAGGGAGTTGTGAGTGGTGGAATCGAAGTCGTTGTTGTGTGTGATAGAGTTGTTATGTTTGTGTTTCTCTGATATGAAGTGTCCATTTTTCTGGATTGTTGTGCATTGTCGTTGTTGAACTGCTTGGGATCGTTGATTTGTGAGCTAATGATTTCCCATGATTACCTGTGGAATTGTCGAGTGGACGGAAGATGAGGGATAAGTATTTGGGTGTGCCATCTTGTCATCCTCCTGTGCATGAAGGGAGATAGAGCCATCGTTGTTGATGCTTCCAGGATCTGTCAAAAATAGCAGGAGAATTGTTGCTGCTATGGCATCAAGGTGTTGTGGAATGTGTGAGACTAATCAAGAACCTGTTGTTGTGTTAATTACTGGATTTTTAGAAAAAGAGGGATTCACTACTATAAGAAAGAGACATGTCATCGCTGAGGTCCAGAGATCTGCCTATGAATTAGAGTGAAGCTCCTAGTTGTGAGGATGTAAAGGATTTGTGGTACCTGCCAGAGGAGTGGCGACGTGTTGAGGCCTGGAAATTTGCAGGCGACAACAACAAGGGATTCTCCCTAGTCAACGTTCCCAACTAGCCCATGACTATTTTCTGTAGGGAATCTATCCGGTTTGCGGTCTGGCTACCGTACGTCAAGTAACAAAAACTAAAATGGTTTACCGGTTGCAGCCTGGTCCACTGTGTATATTTTTGTACTTTTTGACTTAAGATATGAAATGCACGTGCCTATTTAACAATGCAGGGTGATAAAGGACGCAAGGATTAGTCAAAACGTGATGCGCAGGTTCTTACCTCTCATCTTAGAACTCACAAGCATCTAAATCACATATATTACGAGAAGATAAATACTAACTAAGTTATCTCTAGAGAGCTGGATATTAATTCATGAGTAATGCACTACTGTCCATGTGTTATGGCAAATCGCAGATAGCTGTTCTTATAACCAAACATATAAACATGAATAAAGGTACACATGATAAGATAGCTCATCAACAGTTAAAACTCCCATTACTCATAATGGAAAACATCATAAAGGATACTAAAGAACATTCAGACCAGAACATAGGTTCAAGAAGTTAGAACGCTCTCACAGTTACTGAGACATAGTTGAAAATGAAATAGTTCCCATTCAACATCGCTCATTCGACCACATTGATACATTCCACATAGCACTTTCTCCAACAAGCAAAATTTGCAATTTCTGGTTTGTAAAACGAAATAGTTACTCTTACAAGCAATAGTTTACAAGTTTTTTGAGGGAAAAATCCCCTCTAAGTTCTAACTTTCCAATATTTAAACTAAACCGTTGACCACTTGGGCTGCCCCCAAACGGCCTGTGACCTTTTGGTCTCTCCAAACGCTTCATATTCGTATTTTTTATCTTTTCTGCGCGCACTCATGATTTGCTGAGTAACTGACAGGACTTTCAGGTTTGCACCTTTGTCGCTTTCGTCTTTTCCTTCTACCTTTCTTGCCCTCCTTGTGATCCTGTCTCCCATATATACCTTCGCGCCGCGGTGGTCTGAACAATCTCTTGAATCCACCTGCAATTAATCAATGTGCATCATTCATTGGGATTGCATTTTAAAATAAAGCGTCAAATTATATCAACCAAAATGGCTAATCAACAAGAAAGGCCATGTACTGCATTATTGTTATGAAAACTTAACAAACGCCGACACCACTATCTCGTCCACCTACGGGTTCGAAATAAATCACCAACGATGGAAAAAAAACTCATCGACGGCCTAGAACGCTAACATCAGCAGGATGGCATATTCACAGCCGCATAAGCAGGTTTTAACAGGCGATGGGCACTGCAAAAACACTTAGGCATATTGGAGTCGAAAGAGTTATGACCTAAGCTGTGGGTGGGAAAACTTCCAATCGGAAATTAGAAAGACATCGGCATTGAAAGCCAAATGCTTTGCATAGCCGCAATGACAGAAGAGAAAAGGCTACAGACACGCGACTAGAAATCGACACGCATCGGTGGGCGGAGTGCTTACATTTCAGGTAGCTAGCTGCTTTGGGAGCCGCAACGGTGGAAGACAAACATACAACAACCTCCGATGTAATTTCCTCTTCTAATTAGGCCTTGAGGCCCAAAACCGCTAACCTATGTGATTCCTGTGGGTTTGAACGGTTACTGACAGCTAGGGAATCAACTAAGGAATGATGCCATCCATAGAATATCTAGGGAATCATCATTAGGTCAAGAAGGGACACCGGGGCCAAAGGCCACCCTCGTGCATGTCATCCAAGCATTATTTAATGATGCATGCACTCTTTAAGTCTCCATCTGCATGCATGCAAGTCAACAACAAATTAGAAGATAAAGTGACCTAATTAGGTCAAAGATTAGGGTTTCACAGTTGAACATTATAAATAGAGGATAAAGTGAAAGGAGACTTCACTTTGGATTATGATTATTTTGGGAGCTCTTGGATAACAGCACAGCATGCCGCACAGCAGTTGGGGTTGGAGACGGAGTCTTCAGCTAACGGGATTTCGACAGTGAAACATCTGTCCTAGTCTTATTCAGGGTAAGCCATATAGGTTCACCACTTGTTCTTCATTCATTCATTTATAAGTTATCCAGTATTTGGTATAGATCATGGCAGGGACACGTGTGCAGCCGTAAGAGGGGGTTTTCAGCCAGAAAGACCTAATTAGTTGCTGGGCCTTCAGATCTCAGTTTTACTCCAAAACCCAGGAACCATTCTCATCATTAGCATCATACTCCAGTACCCGGTGATTATCAGATCCATCCGTGCTCATTTGGAACAGTTATCAGTAGTTTCGGGATTCCAGGGGCGTGAGCAGCTGTCTCTCAGAAGCAAGTCACTTTCCTGCCTAGAGGACTCAGAAACCCCACATGTACCAGTCATTCTCTCCGGCACGGGAAGGCTACCAGTCCTGCAAATCGATAGCTTCATCGGACACCTCCTTCACTGAAAGCGTCACCCTTCTCTGACTGGGGTTCTTGTTGCTGGGGGTTCATCGGAAGCAGAAGAGATTTCCCCATATCCGATCCAGTTCTCAGTGCTTGCATACTTTCTCTGAAGTAGTTTCGTCGGCTTATCAGTGGTAAGTGTTCATTCTATCTCACAAACCCTAACCCTAATTTTTCCTATAAAATAGGGATTTTTGCATGGTAGTTTGCACGCCCCGTTGTATCAGCATATTTGCTTAGAAATAGAAAATATCAGGATTTGGGATATTTCATCCGATCAAACATAATTTGACGCCTGATCAATAAAAATATTAAGTGTTCAGAACAGCTTTAAAATTCAGCAACGGTCAAAAACCCGTTTCACCTCCGAAATAGCGGCCTTTAAAAAAAAAAAACAATTGATCCGATTCATCTTTGACTAGCAACACCAAACTCAAAATATGCGACCCACAACAATATTCAAACAAAAACAACTTCTGAAAACAGAACGAGAGTTAATCTTCAAAATCATCGAAAATTAAAGCATAACGAAAAAAGTTCATGGATCCAAACGATTCGAAGCAACACTAAATCATGAGGAAGGGACCAAAATTTGAAAAATTTGGGGAGAACAGTTGCAGCTACAACAATTGGCAATTACCTGGTGAACTTAGATCTCTGGATGATTATTCCTTGAGTGACAGACTGTTTAATGACCAACGAACCCATTGAATTCTCCCAGCTATCTGGATTTCTCAAATGACAAAGTATGTACCTTTAATCATTGATGATAGTCCAATTTGGGAGAGTGGAAACCAAGATTTTCAAGTCCAGATAACTCTGTTGAGGCCGAAAGATGAATTTCATTGTTACTTTTGTCTTCAGGTAGCTGGCAGCTTGGGCACCATAGGATTGCAGCATATGGTAAACATTAATATTCATTTGCTCTTCATTCCCATGCCACTTTAGCACTTTTTGTGCTTTTGGACTTTTGTCCTTTTTCATATGAGTCCTTCTGTAGGCCTTTCTTTCTGAATTTTAATTCAGGCTCCTCTATCCCTAGTGTCCTTTTGTGTGAGAGGTGTATTCACGTTTCAACTCACGGATGGAGAGGAACTTTTGGCAATTCAGTACTTATATGGTTCAGCATTTGCTTTGATATATAATGCTTTCATAGGAGTTTTTTGACTCTTAGCTGCCTTTTGGCATTCATTTCTTGGCATGGGATCATTTGTATTTAATATACTGTTTACCTTGCTTCTTTCCATGGGCCCTTTGCTGTCACTCCCTAGGACATTTTAAATTTGACATGGATGGAGCCTCAAAATAGTATTCCAGACTTTTTGATTCTAGTTTATTTCACAAGGGTTAAGCATGACTTCAATGCGTACAATGCATACACAGTCTTATACCCAATAATGTTAATCATTCCAAAAATTCTGATGTTCCCCATGCAACCGCGAGTTTGTTTCCTTTATTGAAATCAGTAAAAACTTAAACTAAAACAAAACTAAAAAGCATGATTCAAAGACGATGACCAGGCCAGATTATTTATATACAAGATAGAAGGAAACAATAGAACTCAGGAAAAATAAGGCTTGAGAACTAAGCCATTTACTGGAAAGTTCTCTTCCCACCCTTGTAAATCTTGCAACCTATAAGTTGAAGGGCCAAGCTTTGCCGCAATCTAGAAAGGACCTACCCACAACTGCTGAAATTTCGTGTGTTTTCCCTTCTCATCATGGGGGTGGTCCCACTTGAGCACAAAATCTCCTACTTCAAAGTATTTTGTTCCTCCCTTGTGTTTGTCGAACCATCTCTTTATTACCTCTTTTTGTTGCTTAAAGTGCTCTCTGGCTTTAGATCGATCCTCTTCTACTTTCAGGAGATTTTATATCCTCATTTGCAAGACTTATTCTCCGACCCTCTAGACTCTTGAGCTGTTATGGAAGAGGGTAGCATGATAATGGAGGGAAGAATGGATTCTTTACCATACACAAGGGTATACGGAGACACTCCTATCGAATACTTGGGGGTAACTCTATCATCCCAATGGGCGTTTGGTAACGCTGAGTGCCAACTCCTCTGGTTTTTTATCACAGCCTTCTTTAAAAGTCTAATCAGATTTTTGTTAGTAGATTCAGCCAGGCCATTTCCTTATGGATAGTAATTAGCAGAATAATGCAACTTTATTCCTTTCTCATGAGAAAAAGCAGTTAATTTAATCGATGAAAAGTAAGTAGCATTATCAAAGACTAAAGAAACTGGAACTCCAAACCTGGTCATAATATGGTCCTGCAGGATGCTGATGACCGTGTCCTCATTTATTTTGCGTAGCGAGATGGATTCGACCCAGCGAGTGAAGTAATCAGTTGTGATCAGAATGTACTTGTGTTGTAGGGAAGAGTTCGGCTTTATCTCCCCAATAATATCGAGCCCCCATTGCTCGAACGGCTCTGTGATCATCACAAGCTTCAGTGGTGCAGCTGCTTTAGATTGTCTTCCACCACACCTTTGACAAATGTCACACCTCCTGACATGGGCGTGTGCATCTTTGAAAAGCGTGGGCCAATAGTAACCGGCTTTGAGAATTTTGTGAGCTATAGTATCTCCTGAAAAATGCCCCCCAGCAGGCCCATCATGGAAATCTGTCATTACTTTCGTTGCATCTTCTTTCTCTAAGCATCTAAGAAGAACTTCATCGTAATTTTTTTTGAATAATATTCCTTCAACAATTTGATTGGAGGATGATTTGAGACGCAACGCTCTTCTTTGCTTAGAATTCCAATGTTCTGGCAACAAGCCTGCCTGAAGGTAATGCACAAGGTCTCTGTACCAAGATTCGGGGGCTGTGAATAGAGGACATACATCCATCAAATGTAATTCAGCCTCGTCTTCCCAGGCGTGCTCGTCATTGTTCCTATTTTTATTCATTAGTTTGCACAACCCTTGCCCTTTAACTATAGAAGTTGGCTTGAATTTGAGGTCATACTCTTGAAGAGCTGTTACCCAATTGCCCCTTCTTTCTCCTAACGCCTTCTGTACAAAAAGGGACCTCACAGCTGGGTATGGGATGATCACCTTGGTTCGATTTTTTAATATGTAGGGCATGAATTGCTTCACTGCTTTGAATATTGCATAAGCTTGTTTATCAATAGCCGGATAATTTAATTCGGGCCCTTGTAACCAGTGCTCATGAAAGATATAGGGAATTCATCCCCCCCATCTTGCTTTTGAGTAAGCACAACTGCTAGCGAATCATCAGATGCAAAAGTATACAAAATAAAATCTTTATCGAAATCTGGGATTTTTAGGGAGGGTGCGTGTGCAACTGCAGTTTTAATCTTGCTGAATGCGTCCTTCTCGATCTCAGTCCATTTGAATTGTGTGCTTTGCTTCACCATTTGCTGCAACGGTTTGACAACCTGAGCGAAGTATGGCACAAATATTCGTACGAAATTTATGGTTCCCATAAATGATTGCATCCCCTTTTTATTATGGGGCGAGGGGATCTGTTCAATGGCCTTGATCCTTTCTGGATCTATAGAGATTCCCTTCTTTGAAAATATGTGACCCAGCAACTTGACCTCCGTAACAGTGAACACACACTTCTTGGGGTTGAGTGAGATACGATATTTCCCGACAGTGTTTGAAAATCTGCCTTAGATGAAACACGTGTTCTTCTCTCTTCTTTGAGAATATCGTAATATCATCAAGATACACTACAGCACTACGGCCAATCAAACTACGGAAAGCTATGTCCATAGCCCTCTGGAACGTAGCTCTAGGATTTATAAGCCCAAAGGGCATTCTTCAGTAAGCAAAGGTTCCCCATATGGTCCTAAATGTAGTCTTCAATTTGTCTTCTTCAGCTACTAATACTTGATTGTAGCCTGAGAATCTGTCCAATAAAGAAAATAGTTCAGAACCTGAGACCATTTGTAGTAATTGCTCCATGGGTGGAACAGGATAATTATCTTTATCTGAAGCACGGTTTAAATTCCTGAAATCCACACATAGCCTGATTTCTCTAGATTTTTTCCTCACTGGTACCAGATTTGAGACCCATTCAGAGTGTTTGACCTTAAAAATGATCCTAGTATCCAACAATTTCTTAACTTCACTCTGGATCAGAGGTTCCAATTTTGGGTGCATTTTTCTTAAAGGTTGCTGATAAGGTTTGACGCCAGATTTGATGGGGATTACATGCTGGATGATGCTGGTGTCATATGTCTTCAAATCTTCGTATGTCCAGGTGAAAATATCTTTATATTGATTAAAAATACTGATGAACTTATCTCTTTCTGCTGGTGAACAACATTTGCCAAGATTCACAGATTTAGGATTTGTCTCAGTCCCTAAATTTATCAACTCAAACTGTAGAGATGAGCTGTGAGTCTTCACGTTTGCTGGTATTCTAAATTTTTCATTTAGATCAAACATTCTTTCTAAGGTTATGACTCCTTTAGGGATGAAATTATCATATTTCAGCTCGGCCTGGTGTTCTTCATCATCTATAATCACCCCTTTAAATACCTTGTCATTTGTTAATCATTCTATAATCTGCTCATCGTTGTCGAACACTTGTAGGGTGCTCGTAGGTTGGTGATCATATCAGGGACCGAGGGCCTGAAAAGAAATTCAACGGAGCATCGATTATTAGTAGGTACAAGCTTAGCAGCTGATGTGGCCAACAAGTTAGCTGCTGCATTTTTAAGCCTTGGAATTGATATAATATTAAATGCATTAAAACATTTGAGTAGGTCCCATACCTCATTTTGATAAGCTTTTAAGTGAGGAGAAATGCAGTGTATTTGATTCTGAATCTGTTTTACAATTATTTCAGAATCTCCAAAAACTTTCAGATTACTTACCTTTAATTCGATTGCTTTCCTTAAACCTTGCACCAATGCTTCATATTCAGCAGTGTTATTTGTACATTCAAACTCTAATCTACATGAAAGAAAATGTTTATTCTTCTTGGGGTCAATCAAGACACAGCCGGCCCCTGACCCTTCTAACGTCTTAGAGCCATCAAAAAACAAAGTCCATAAATTGCTAACTATTGCATGAGAATCTACTTCTACCGCTAAGTTTACTATTTTACAGTCGATTTCATCAGCCTGTGAAAATCGAAGGAGATCAGGCTGGGCGTCTAACGTGTTGCTAGCTTCCTCTGCTTGGTAATTTCCTGGTTCCAATTCAATAAAATAATTTCCCAACACAGAATCCACTGGTTCATTCTTCTCCTCAAGTTGAGTAACGTTGTATTTCATCTGAGGCTCCCTCAAAATTATAATTTGATTTGGGCTTCCTTTATACGGTAGCCACAGATGCAACCAATCCGAGGCAAAGTATCTGTTTAATTTCGTCGACCAATCTCTGCTTAGAACAAGACCATAAGCGTCTGGTATGTCGACCACCACTATATCAATAACTTGGCACACTTTATCATTTGACGACAGGCGGACTAGGACATCCTCCATCTCACCAATTACCTTTACATTCGTCCTGTCCAATTGAACAACCCTCCACATGGATGGCTTGGGCTGCCCATTTATCTTTTTACAGACTAATATTGGCATGATGTTAACCGACGCCCCTGAGTCTACCAGGCAATTATGTACATTGTGATTAAAAATTTCAAAAGTGAGGAGGAAAGGTGGATTCTTGTTCTTAGACTTACCTCCAATGTTGGTTTCTCCGATTTCTTCTTCCTCCTTGGGCCGATTGTCAGTGGGCAGCCTCTCATCCGACGCTTCAAGTGCTTTCAATAGTCTTTCTTTCTGCTGCGGCACTTTACACATTTCAAATAGTGAGATATTTGCCTTTACCTTCTTTATATCTTCCACGATGTCATAATGCATCCGCGGTTCGGTGGGATGCGGCTTATCAACATGAATTTTTTCTTCATTGGGCTTGGTAAACGTATCATTCTGCCTAGGATCTTGGCTAGTAATGGTGAACTCACGAATTTTATCAGCTGAGGAATTATTTTGAAATTTCTTAACATTTTTTTGAAGCCTTTTAATCTTTGAGAGCATGAGACTGTTTTCTTTAGCTGACCCTTGGCTCCTTGTTGTTACATTGGTTTCCATGATGTCCTTGTATTTCCAATTCATTTCTTCCTCAACATCGAATAACGAAACAGAATTCCACAAAACCATGGTCTTTTCTTCTTGTTCCTTCGTTGACGTGTTACTGTCTTTTCTTTCTTCATCTCCGTCTTCTATTAATTTAGAATCCAACAGCTGATTCATAACCAACGTCATTGAGTCTATCCATTGAGGACACTTATTTTCAGAGTTGGGTTGTTGGTGGAAAGTGCAAAAATTGTCCATTCCTACCTCTGTTAAATTCATAGATGCTGAATTGTGCGGAGGAGGTTGGGATTGATTGTTATCCTCCCTTTTCTTGTAATAGGGCTTGTAGAAATTTTGAGCTTCCTTCTCTTTTTCCAAGTCTATGATTCTGTTAGAAAGCTTCTGCATCATTTTTGTTACACTTTCAAAATATGGTGATTGCTCTTCCTTAGGCTTAGTAAATGACAAGCCTTTCCTTCCCATACTTTTCTCTCCTGACCGTTCGGGATAATCTTCGATACTTTCTCTTTCAACCTCTACCTTTTTTGCCTCCTCATAAGTTTCTGCTAAAGTGGGCTTGGCCTTCATTTTGGCGAACATGGCCAGCTCGGGTCCTAAAGCCGAAGTATAATATTCAATCAGGACTTTATCCGAAGGTCTGTCAGTTTCAGAAAAATTCTTGAGGTACGCTGCAAATCTTTGAGTAAAGCTGTGCACCTTCTCCTTTATCTCCTTCTTCAAGGCGCATAGTCCTTTCATGAGGGATGCATGAGTCTTTTGAGTGACATACTTACTTCTAAAGATCCTTTCGAAGGTATCCCAATTAGGGATAGAGTTTGTAGGCAAACCAAAATACCATGATGTTGCATCTCCTTTAAGGGTGTGTGGGAATAGTCTGCAAACTACATCCTCATACTCCCCATTCCTTAACCCTTCTATTGCCAAATAAAAACTCTGCAGGTGGTCGTCTACTAGTATCTTCTCACTTGGGTCGAATTTGGGCAGCATGTTTTCAAAGGATTGAGGTAAATCATGCAATGAAGCTGGTAGGTTTAAAGGTGATCTGGCTCTCCAGGCAGGTGGTGGATTCAGTGGGTTGGGTGGTTGATTGGCGTTTACACCTACCATGAGTCTGGGTGGAGAGTGAGGAGGTGAGCAAACAGGAGTGTGAGCAGGAGAACTGTGAGGAGACTTTGGGGCCTTCTTGATTCAAGGGAAGTACAACTTCCTGTAAGGCTGTTTCTACAAGTTCTTCCCAATCCTCAACCAACACTGAGTCTTCCAATATAGGATGGTCCCTCCTTTTATATTCTCTTCTGGGCAATTCAAGGATGATTGGAAATCCTCCAATCTTCTTCACATATGTCCTGGTGTGTCTTCTCAAATTATTAACAACTTCGTTGTCGACAGAAAACAAATGTTCTCTACCCATTTCTTTCGGAATTGGATTATGAAGCCCACTACTTTCTGAACTGTTACTGGTGGAATATACTCAGGAAAATGGGTTTCCTCGGCCAGCCATGCACTAGCGGCCCTCCTTCTAGCGCCAGAAACTGTTGAGGCCTGGAAATTCACAGGCGACAACAGCAAGGGATTCTCCCCAGTCAACGTTCCCAACTAGCCCGTGACTATTTGCTGTAGGGAATCCGTCCGGTTTGCGGTTCGGCTACCGTAGGTCAAGTAACAAAAACTAACAGGGTTTACAGGTTGTGGCCTGGTCCACCGTGTATATTTTTGTACTTTTTGACTTAAGATATGAAATGCACGTGCCTATTTAACAATGCAGGGTGATAAAGGATGCAAGGAGTAGTCACAACATGATGCGCAAGTTCTTACCTCTCGTCTTAGAACTCACAAGCATCTAAATCACATATATTACGAGAAAATAAATACTAACTAAGTTATCTCTAGAGAGATGGATATTAATTCATGAGTAATGCACTACTGTCCATGTGTTATGGAAAATCGTAGATAGTTGTTCTTATAACCAAACATATAACATGAATAAAGGTACACATGATAAGATAGCTCATCAATAGTTAAAACTCCCATTACTCATAGTGGAAAACATCATAAAGGATACTAAAGAACATTCAGACCAGAACATAGGCTCAGGAAGTTAGAATGCTCTCACAGTTACTGAGACACAGTTGAAAATGAAATAGTTCCCATTCAACATCGCTCATTCGATCGCATTGATACATTCCACATAACACTTTCTCCAACAGCCAAAATTTGCAATTTCTGGTTTGTAAAACAAAATAGTTCCTCTTACAAGCAATAGTTTACAAGTTTTTTGAGGGAAAAAGCCCCTCTAAGTTATAACTTTCCAATATTTAAACTAAATCGTTGACCGCTTGGGATGCCCCCAAACCTGTGACCTTTCTGTCTCTCCAAACACTTCATATTCCTATTTTTTATCTTTTCTACGCGCACTCATGATTTGCTGAGTAACTGAAAGGCCTTTCAGGTTTGCGCCTTTGTCGCTTTCGGCTTTTCCTTCTACCTTGTTTTCCCTCCTTGCAATCCTTTCTCCCATCTATACCTTCCCGCTGCGGTAGTCTGAACTATCTCTTGAATCCACTTGCAATTAATCAATGTGCATCATTCATTGGGATTTCATTTTAAAATAAAGCGTCAAATTATATCAACCAAAACGGCTAATCAACAAGAAAGGCCATGTACTGCATTATTGTTATGAAAACTTAACAAACGCCGACACCACTATCTCATCCACCTATGGGTTCGAAATAAATCACCAACGACGGAAAACAAAACTCATTGGCGGCCTAGAACGCTAACATCGGCAGGGTAGACCTATTCACAGCTGCATAAGCAGGTTTTAACAGGCGATGGGCACTACGAAAACACTTAGGCATATCGGAGTTGGAAGAGTTATGGCCTAAGCTATGGGCAGGAAAAATTCCAATCGAAAATTAGAAATACATTGACATCGGAAGCCAAATTCTTTGCACAGCCGCAACAGTGGAAGAGAAAAGGCTACAGACACGTGACTAGAAATCAACACGCATCGGTGGGCGGAGCGCTTACATTTCAGGTAGCTAACCGCTTTGGGAGCCGCAATGGAGGAAGACAAACATACAAAAACCTCTAATCAAACATAATTTGACGCCCGATCAATAAAAATATTAAGTGTTCGGAACAGCTTTAAAATTCAGCGACAGTCAAAAACCCGTTTCACCTCCGAAACAGCGGCCTTTTAAAAAAAAAACAATTGATCCGATTCATCTTCGACTAGCAACACCAAAATCAAAATCTGTGACCCACAACAATCTTCAAACACAAGCAACTTCTGAAAACAGGATGACACTTAATCTTCAAAATCATCCAAAATTAAAGGATAACCAAAAAAGTTCACAGATCCAAACGATTCAAAGCAACACTAAATCATGAGGAGGGGACAAAAATTTGAAAAATTTGGGGAGAATAGTTGCAGCTGCAACACAATGTTTCCATTGAATCGTGTGAGTATATGTTGGAGTCTTGATATATTTGTTCCTACAAATTGACATAGAACCCTACAAGTCAGAAGGTCAGTTTCATTTTTTTTAATGGAAACAGTGTTGGTGGAAAATTTTAATGAACACAATTTCTATAATTGGAAGTTAAAAATTTAGTTATTTATTATGAGTAAGAATTTATAAGGAATTGTATATGTCTCAGAAACAGTACCCACATACCTCACTCAATTAAGTGCTTGGGAGAAAAGGGCAGAGAGATATAATTCCATCATTGGATTAACTCTTTCGAATTCTCAATTGCACCTCATTGATTTAACTAAATATTCTACAAAATTATTTGGGTAAAATCTAAAATGAAAAATTTTCCTTGAAATTACAATTATTCAAGTTAAAAATTCATGAGGAGACATCTTTGTATGCTCATATCAATGAACTAAAGTCTCTTATGAGGAAGAGAAATTAAAGCTCCAATTGAAGAAGATGATGCAAAAGCAATATTATTAAATAGTTTATCATCAAATTATGATAATACTATTTTTACTTTAAGTCAATTGTCCACTAAATCTTTGGATGAAAGGATAACAACATTATTAGTAGAATAAAAAAGGATGAAACAAGGAAACCAATATGTCCATCCACAAGCTGAAATTACCTTGTTTTCAAAAGGATTTTTTCATAAAAACAAGAGTACATTTGAATGCTTCTACTGCAAAAGACGTGGGCATACAACACTAAATTGTAAAATTCATGCTAGCGATCTACTAAATGGAAAACTAAAAGAGTCAGCTAACATAGCAATCTCTGAAGAAATCTCAGATGCCATCTATGAATTCATGCCGGATTCTGATAGTGATTGTGAAGTTGATACATAACCTCTTAAACTCTTCTAATAAATAATTATTAATTATGTAATATTTTTATGTGTGTTTGTAAGTTTCTAAAAGGTCACTTGTATGGCTAACTTCTTATAGATATGTTTAGTATTCATAGTGCTCTCCTAGATTATTGTTAGATTCAACGAGCTATGTGTTCCACAGATGGGAGTATATCCATAGAAGAGTCCAAATACTAGATTACGTCTTTGTCAAACTCAACAAGCTAAGTACTTCGGCATAGTTAAGTATTCAATATTGTTAGTCACTTTAATTACTTTATTGTTGGTCAGAAGCAATTATGTCTTAAATGGCTCAAATGGGAAGCTCCAAAACGAAGTGAAGAAGGAGCGCAAACTGTGAGACTTCAAAGTGGGTGTA
Source organism: Pseudotsuga menziesii (assembly GCA_001517045.1). Classification (NCBI taxonomy): domain Eukaryota; kingdom Viridiplantae; phylum Streptophyta; class Pinopsida; order Pinales; family Pinaceae; genus Pseudotsuga; species Pseudotsuga menziesii. Next base: position 87,878 of record LPNX010182342.1, on the reverse strand, counting down.
AATGCTGATGAAGACTAGATAGACAAATATCAAAGTTCCATAATGTTTGTATTGTAAGAATCACATTTCTCCATTAAGGGGAAGTGTTGGAGAATAATGGTGAAATGCCATGATTAAAAATGTTTAGTATATTGTTATCAAGTAGATTTATTTAGAAACTAAGTGGTTCTAAATCTGCTTCTATCAGAATTTGTTAAAACCATTAATTCACTATAAATGTAATTTGGTCTGCAATTAATAGACAAGTGTGTTGTGAGTTCTCTTCTGTACTGTACAAGTTCTGTGGACTAATATTTTTAGTTAGTGCGAAAGGGTTCTATTATAAGAAGAGGATAAAGTATGGACTCAGCGAAGAGTGAAAGAATTTGGGAAGGGAACTTGTTTGAAGGATATCTTCTCTCACATTTATGTAAGTGTCTGTCTTATCATTAGAGCAAAATTATGACTTTTTTTTTTGTCTTTGGAAGGAAGAAACTAGCTCTCAGTGCTCACTTGAATGGATGAAACAATATCATAACTAGATGTTGAAAATGATTATTGACCCACAGTTGAGAGAGATTGGAATCCTTTGAATAAACTACCAAAAAGCTACCAAATGGATTGATTTTAATAAGGTCATTGATTATACCAACCATTCATTCGATGCCAATTCACAAAACCACTTGACCAGGTGACTAGTGAATATGTAGTTGTGGAATCGGTCGAAGTAGTGTTGCATTGCAATCAGATTCTAGATAAGTGGTAAGCGTTCCCTTACACCCCTTCAATTGACATTGTTTCATCTGAAATTTTTGTCATGCTACTCAATTCGAGAACATTTAACTAGAATCTAGAGACCGTGTGTTTCTTCTGCTATAATTTAATGTTTCATAAGCTAATTATGCTTGTGGTTCACTTCTACTCCAATCTTGATTTATATTTATAGCATAAAACAACTCTATTAGGATCTATAGTATGCACTACCTACAATGAAGCCACTGATTTCTTGTATACTCAGGTCTCGATTACTTTGTGCTGAGTCTAATTTCTTATCATGTGACTATATAAGAAATATGGTAATATAATGTTGCAATGAAATAATGAAAACAAGAAAGAAATGCATCATTCTCAGTGTTATGTGGTTGTAGATCCTCTCAGTGTTATGATAATTCCAAGCAATGCTCTCAAGATACGTTTGATAGCGTGAAAAAGAGGTGCCGACAAAGCAGTGAAGAGATGATGGTAGTTAGTATCAAGGAAATGGAAGTGAGTGGCATCCAGAGGTGGAAAACTCAGATTATCATAAGAAGTGGCAGGGGCATNCCGACAAAGCAGTGAAGAGATGATGGTAGTTAGTATCAAGGAAATGGAAGTGAGTGGCATCCAGAGGTGGAAAACTCAGATTATCATAAGAAGTGGCAGGTGCATTCCATGCACATGCATAGAACTCAGGCTATCAAACACATTGAACATTAAATTAACTATGGAAATCACATGCATTGAATGTAAAAAATGTGATGTGTAGAACTCATGCTAACTAGGTTGATAGAATTATTCCAAAAAGAAGTATAAAAACATGACCAAACAATTTCAAAGTATTATAATGTTGAAACAAAACAAAAAAAACCTACCAAAGGTATTCAAAGTATTATAGTGTTGAAACAAAACAAAAAAAAACCTACCCTATACCTTGACATGAGGCTAAAGGCCCAATAAAGTTTTAATTATTTTTCATTTAATTAAACAAAAAAATTATGTGTATTTTTACTCAAAATAAAATGTCTTTTCCAACCCCATTCCAAAACATATGAGAAATAAAATCTTCGAGTTACATGATATCTTATTAAAAAATGGCAAGACAAATACTATCTAGAGTCTTTCCAACTTGATGGAAAAGACATAATATTATTTACATGCTATCATAAAACATGCGTAGGCCCTTGTCATGTACTGAATTTATGAACAAGGTATAAAATACCTTAGGTAATGTGCACCTCATAAAGACAATAATAATATTTGTTCCAGCATGAAACTTGCATAGGCACATACCATGTACTGAATTTATGAACAAAGTATAAATTAACTTAAGTAGTGGCACACACCTTTGAGAAAGAGATGGAGTAACGTACTTCAATGGTATATTTATCAACTTTAGGTCTACAAGTAATACACAACATAGTTTTGTAACCAAGTTAAAAAATAAAAAAAAAACGTGGATTTGGGTTCCATATATGTTCAAGTTTTAGAATATCACTTTTAAGAGTTTTAGAATATCGCTTTTAAGAGTGGGATGAAAGTCAAAGTGGAATTGAACATGAGTTTATAGAGTTATGTGGAGATGATTTTGGATATGATAAAATCATAACACGAAATCGACTACCAATTAGAATTGGGGAACAAAAATGGTAGGGTTTAGGGAGGATAATCCCTATGTCTTAGGTAGGAAGAATCATTGAAATCTTTATCCTCCCCACATTAAATTATAACCAATATGGAGGAAGAAAGTAGTTAATTTAGCCAATTTGTTTAAAGAATCCATATCACATAAATAGGGGATTTGGAATCTAAAGAAATAAATTAAGTATTAGAAACTTATCCAACTGATCATAACGAAAGTTGCGCAACTAGAATCCATTCCTTCTTAGGGAGGTAGGGTGATATAGTCCTTTGGATAACTCACTCTATGTATGAAAATTGAGTCAAAACATAACATGTAAACGCACGATTGTCAAACTAACTTACAAATATTAAAAACAATATATGGAAAATCACACATGGTAGGAGATAAATATGAACGTTTTAAAAAAGAGTTTGAAATTTTGAATACTCAACTATGTAAACACACCACCACTATAGAATCCTTATAGAAAACCTTATTGAAAAAATAAAAAATGAACATGCAAAAGAACACACCTTAATTCTTGAGCAATTAGAATGCATCATTTTCCACATGACTACAAGAGCTTAAAACTTACAAACATAGATTAATACGAAAAGGATTAGGCGTGTAGGAAATATGATTTTCCCAACCTCCTTTTGTCCTTAATGAGTTCAAGACCATAATACCGAATATTTATCCTATATTATTAATGCATATGTATACAATGAAATGATTGTAAGCATGACATATGTGATTTATAATTATACCATGCAACAGAATTTGAGCCCAAAATCCGAGGACTGTCATGTCTGAAATTCGACAATAACTTGTCGGGTATTCGACATCCTCAATATTTTTTGTCGTCAGTGGCATAACGTCGAATATTCAATGACAAGCCAAGGTCTTCGAATTTACTACGACAAGGCCATCGAATTTCCTATGGCCAGGCCATCGAATTTCCTACGATAGGCCATTGAATTTCCTACGACAAGGCCGTCGAATTTCCTACGACAAGGTTGTCAGACGAGGGCCCAGGATGTCGAAAATGCGACGACAATCTATCGTCGGAGCCACAATAGTGTCTTCGGATTGGCATGAAATTCGACAACATATACTAGGCATTGAACGTCGAATAACCGATGGTAATAAAAAAAAAATTGTATATTAATAAAAATTGCTCAGTTTGTATGGTTTTCATAATTGCAAATTCACTGATTTCCATATCTGCACATCTGCACATCACCTTAAATATGACCAATTCTGAGGATGATAAATATTACTAGAGGCTTAAACAAACATACTTGATGAAAGTGAATATATTGTGCATGTAGTCCACTAATACAAAACCATAATGCAACCCACTTCCCGACAAGCTCGCCACTATCAAATCTCTGTAACAATTTATTCTAGGAATCTTTGCCAAATAGTTTGTATGCACCATTAATATAGACATGTTGTATTGCAGAGATGTCACACAACTTATATACTTTTCACCAAAATTATATTGATATGGTGTCAATGTACAGTTGTTGTCTCCATAGGATAGGGGAAATAATCCTCAAGCCAAAATTCAAATAGTTTTAGGAAGCAATCGACTCAAATCATGAAATGTACTAAGGAAGAAAATATGTTGTACTGTGAATTGCATAATTAAGATATAATTTGGTCAAGGACATTGTGTCAGTCTATAAAGTGATCACAAATATGCTAAAGACTAACTATTCTCAAAGGAACAAAGACCTGCATTCATTGTCAAATTCATGTATTTCTTCCAAATTTTCTGTTTATTACTCTCATTAATTATTAATATCATTTGATAAATTGCTTTCCACAATACATATTTTATATCTTTCACAATTGAAATAAAGATCAAATAGGTAATTAGTTATAACTTATAATAAAATCCAGAAGGAAATTATTCCTAGCAATTCAAGGTATGGGATCTTGACAAATCCTATCCACTTGTGAGGCTTCACCCTTATTGTCAAGTGTTCAGAAAGAACTAAAGTTTTATTGCTATCTCCAATTCTTCATTTTACAATGTAAAACGAGGTTCATATTTACTGAACAATACAAAAGCTTTCAGAATACATGAATCTCTGTATTTTTTGTAGATAATACCATCGAAATGTAAGATGCACAAGGTTGCCTTGTCAATGGAAATTAAGTTTCCTAATCTCTACACCACCCTTTAATCGTAATTCCAGGAGTAACCATGTCTTTGCCTTTGGATTTTGAGGGTAATGCTGATAAGTCCCACAAAGTGAGAATAAATACAAATATATTCAAGAATACTCATAGAATTTAATGAGACAAACCATATATTAAATTTTTAATTCATTCTGAATTTCTGGTAGCAACTTGATGCGCTATAAAAATATGGACTGCAAAATAGATAACCTTTTCCAGTGTTTTGGCCATGTAAATCATATAAAGAGGACTAATTAAGAATAATTAGGAAAGACAACATCTTTAGTCGATGCAAAGTGTTGGACATTGGAAATGTATACTGTTGGAACATGAATTTCATAATTTGGTTCACAAATCCAATCCTTAGAATCACATTGTGTTAGTGATAGAAGAACTTTAATACAAAAGATAAAGCAAACAAACCCATTATCATAAATAGTAACAATGTCTTACTGTATTTCCATTAGTGAGTTGAAGTTCAGGTTTCTGGCCATTGATCTCTAGGACTTCTCCATCAATCCAGACTACTTCATAATCTTCCACCCATACATGAGAACCAACAATAATGTTAATGGGAGCCTCCTGCATTGAGCCAAAAGATGCCAATGTCAGTAATGAATGAATGACTTATTAACTCATTTAAGAGATTTCAAATATAATCTTGACTAGCAAGCATGCCCGTGTCCTTGAAGGACCTTAACTCAATGGTATGCTAAAGAAATATGGCTTAAAATAAGAAATGAAACACATGCAGACTTCAACATCATAGAGAACGATGAAACATTGTATCTACTGATCTAAAAACTGCTTGAGAAAGAAAAACATGTTGATTCCTACTTAGAAATTTAACAATCAGAGTTTGACAAATGACTGTTTGAATGTCCCAAGCTGGTCATTTTGTACCTTCTATATACTATCTACACTACCAAATACCTTCTGGAAAAAAAGATTTTGATTCCAAGTACAAACTAACCCTCAACCAATTCCAATTCCAATTTTTTAAACTATGATATAGAATAATGTAATATAATGATAAAGTCCTTGTTAAGAAAATGTTTGAAAAATTCCTTTTCTTTAGAAGACACAGCAGGCCAAGGATCTTCCTCAAAACTTGGATCATCCTTCAAAACAACTTGAAAAATACCAGGCTCGGTTCAAGCCCAGAAAGGTCGAAGACCACAAATAAGGATGTATACAATGACACCGATGCTCCACACATCTCTATACCATAAGACCTATGAAGAAATTCTGGT
>LPNX010182342.1:66330-81800 GCA_001517045.1 Pseudotsuga menziesii | reverse complement strand
AGTTGAAGGTGAGCTAAGGCCACAACCTTTCCACTAGAAAAAATTGAAACTGACTAAAATATTAATATTCATCACAAAATATCAACACTACTTCACATATCACAAATCCCATTATAGTTTCATATTATAGTTTCTGCAATAAGTACGGTAAAAATAAATATTAGTAAGAGGATACCTATGGGTTTATATCTCGATGAACCACACCCTGAAGAATACAAAAAGCTACAACATTTAAAATTTGAACGACAACAAATTTTGCATCATCTTGTGAATACTTTCCTTCGTGCAAAATCAAAGCAGGAAGCAACATATTCATTCAGTTAATTAAAAAAATAAAAATGAATCATCCAAGTTTTATCTTAACCCCATATTACTTCGAGCAGTCATATAAGAGAAAACCTTCAACATTAAAAATTCAATTACAATAAACCTAATTTCTCCAAGTATATTTCAGAATGACATTTTGTCTAAATAATAAACTTAACTACCTAAATTTCTCTGCTTCAAAATTTTTTCATGCAACTCTTATAAAATATATAATATGGTAAAGAAAAAATGAGCTTAAAAAGAGAACCACACTGAAATCAAGCTTCCAAAGCCAGACTAACCAATGTCTTTAGGCACTATAATGATAATCTAATTTCAAATTCACAGCCTAGTAAGACACCAAATTGGTGTATAAGGTCCCCTTGTTTGTGGAACAGGGGACTCATGTGCACAACAATTTGACTGCTAAAGTCTATAGAGGAGTTGTACAAACCCTATCCCCCTCAGGATTTGAACCTGTGACCTCCAAAGAGGAAACACATGTTCTTAACTGTTAGGCCATTGAGTGTGCAAACCATATATGACCCCCTAGGAGTTGAATTCATGACCACCATTGGCTACTGGTACTGATTCCCATGGACATCACATGAAAAATCTTGAGTTTCCAAAGGCATATTTCTGAATGACTTCTTGTCTGAACTTATTTGCATAATTTTCTCAGCTTCAAAATTTCCAATGGAATTCACATCATAAATATACTGGAGTAAAGGAGAATCAGTCTTGACAATTGCATTAAGCTTGAGCTCTCCAATCCACACTTGCCAATGACAATAGGCACTTTTTTGTCTATATTAAGTGTAAACAATATGACAACATGAAATTCGAGACTTGGAATCACCGCTAGTAATCACTGTAATCACCACCCACAAACCACAAGTATCATAGATAGTTTATCGTTAGCCTTGATTTAGTTACAGTGGCGATCTTGCAACTGATTTCATTAAAACCCATTAGTAGTTTATTTATAATGCTATGTTTTTTAAAATTTATTTTAGTAATCAATCCTTTTAACTCATCTCACACAGTCTTTCATCACGACAGTGTCAAACCTTTTCTATGTAAGGTGGCATCAAAATTACAATTACCAAAATTGATAAGATTGAAAACAGAAATAAAAGAGCATAAACTATGCTCATCCATCGTTTTGGAACACAACATTCACTACATGGTTAAAAAACTGCTCTTAACTTAGGTAGGAGAAAAAATCTTTATATACTATGGCTTAGCCAGAAAACATGTAAATAAGAGGTAACTGGACTTGGAACTTACTCCATTACTATATATACATTTAAATTACCTTCATATGCTTCATGAAATTTCACCAAGTACGGTGTTCTTTAAATGCTTCAAGAAGTAAAGTAATGTTCTTTCAATGCTCTGATAAATTTCACCAGTTCACATTGCAGCTTCTTTGCATATCAACACTTTTTAAAAGTAAGAATATGCTCCATATCTCCAAGGCGAGTAAATAATATGCAAGAAGAAAACAATGAACCATCAAGTGCACTTGGATCTGGAAAATAAATGAAAATGGTCATAACCTATTACTTAAAACATCAACCAGATATGACAGTGCCTAGTGGTACTCCAACATTTAACACAATCTATGCTTTGCAATTGTTTGTAGAATGCTGGATGCACAGCCATTAGGATTCCAAGATCATAATATAAATAATGAAATATGACAAAAAATAGCAACAAGGTGATGGGATAAAATCCATTTGCAACACAGTCTCTCTGTGAAGCTCACAACTAGCACACATCTAGAGAGATTAATTATGATTTGTCCCTGTTGGCAGCTGTCTCAGCGATTTGAAGTTTGAATAGCTTGTCATTTAATAGATTTACCATAGCAATTCAAAGAGAATTGACAGACCTTCATCTGTATTTTAATGTAAATGTCTGCTACTGACAAATCAGATGTTTTTGGGTACGGAAAGCAGACCAACATAGCAATCTTTGTCATAAAAAATACCGTCTTCAATTTGTTCTTGCACAAAAGCCTCTTTGTTATAATTTCTTTTAGATGGCCTAGATTTATCTTCATCCATTTTCCTTTCTTATTAATACTAAATTATTATTCAAAGAAGCTTACTATTGTTATTAATCCATGTGAAGTCAACAATATATTAATATTCAATTGGCCAAACCAACTACAAATTTTAGAGTCCAGTAGAACCGAAAACTTAAACTTAGGTACAATAATGTATGAAATTAATAATTTACAATTGGCGATTATATTTTAATTTCTCATCCACCTGGGATAATTTACATATAATTTTGGGTTCAGAATGGCTGAAAATGTTGGGTACTACTTCCTTAAATTTGAAAAATAAATGTACATCATCGTGGGACTAAGATCATGCTGTATGATATCTCTGTTGAAGTTGAACCATTGACAAAAGGTATAATGGGATCCAAAAATGATCCCGTACTTGCTAATGAGAAGTCTTTGATATCAAAATTAAATTTAAGTCACTATATGGACAAGTGAAGAATCCTTGATTACACACTAACTTAGGTAGCATCAACTTCCCAAGCTATACATAGGCTTCACCTGCAAGCCATAAGATTCAAAACTCTTACCTCCCAAATCTGTCCTTCAAATGTTACAAAATCATTTAACAAAGTGCAACATAGGGGCATTTAGAAAGATTGCCTAATGTCACCTCAACAAAATTTCCTCTTTATTTATGCCATTTCATTATTGTCATTAGGAGGGAAATCCTATAAAAGAAATTTTTTTGGTATTTTCATAATAAGATGGTGGGAGAGTTTTTCAAGGATAGTACCTATGAAATTGGGCTATGCAATCACTTCTATAACCCTAGTTTTTTAATCAGTCATTGATTTAAAATATAATATCAAATTCAGTGTAGGATTTTACAATGTAGCTAGTTAGCAACTCACTAAACATTAACAATCATAGTAAAAATCACCATTCAGTTATAGAAAAATAAGATGGTCTGAAAATCATGGAAGAAAACTAAACTCAAGTCAGAGAGAGAAGTGCTCCTTCAAAACGTCTCAACAATACTGAGCCAAACAAACATAACAAATAAATGATTACAGTTACAAACCCAGACATTTATTCAGCCATTGATTCTAAAAATCAAGAAAATCTTCAGAAAAAATAAAAATGCAAAAGAAAAATAGTTAGTTGTACCACAGTTACAGTTACCACATATTTATTCATCCATTTATTCTAAATATCAAGAAATCATACAGAAAACAACAAATGCAGTAGTTTTCGATTTTGCTCAGCGTTCAAATGAGTAGTTTCAACTTTGTTGCAAGTTGGACATGGGATAACCTATAAAGCCATAAATAATCTGAAATTGACACGTTTTCTACATTATTGTGTTTCTCTGCTCTCTCCTTCAACATATGTGATCAAAGGTGACCAAGAAAACTCAAGGACAACACCAAATCAATTAATACATCCATGAACTAGGGCATCATAATAGAGGCAGTTAGTGTGGGTTTCTTCTTTCATTGTGCATATAACAACTATTTTGGACTATATATATATATTATGCATTTTATGGGCATATCAAGAGCATATTCAAGGGGCGACATTTGATCATCTATTTCTGGTTCAAAGTTGAGCTTCCAAGGTGTGGTCTTATAGTGGACCTCAGGGGGATTTGCCTCGATCAAAAATAGTTTTTGTTCTTTTCATTTATGCCCTCTGAAATATTTTCATCACAGTTATAGTAAAGGCATATGCGTTGATGCAAAACCATGACATCCAAAATCAACTTATAGATTCAAAACGACGGGGTGGAGGAGATGCTGGGAAGGGAAGGCATGGGAGGCACGTTGTGAGTGGGAAGTGAAGGGAACTTGGATTGGGAATTGATTACCAGTTCAACGTCATGAGCTCCATCAATTGTGTGACTAAATCCTAGAGTAAGGAGAGTTAGGGTAGGACCCTAACATCTTTTTAGTAATTTAATATCCCCAGTAATGATTATAGTGGCCTATACTTGTCTATGTAAGCTATCATTTAAAGGACAATTGCAGACTGACATTCCTCGGTACAAGGAGGTTTCCTTTTTGTACAAGTTTCTGGATGATTCTGGAGAGTACTAGCCTCCCTATTGTTGGTATAGTGCCTCAAGCACCTGCACAATTTAATTTTTTGTTCTACACTGGCATAGAAAAATATGTTTTTTTTTCCTTGGAAAAAAATAGTTGGATATTTCTTAAACAAAGGTACTAGGTGTCAATGATAGCTTTCTCTGTCTTTTAAATACAACAATTTAATGGAAATTCTCAACAATATGTATGTGTATTGAATTATATGTTCTCAACATTCTTCATTTCTCTTTTAAAGCATGTCTAGGAAGTGCAAATATATGACTACCTTGAACATATTAGAACACACATTATTTATGTTGTTGAAAGAAAAATACATAATGAAAATTTTTCGATGTCACAAATATACTAATAGAGCTTGTCAAACAAGCAATCTCTTGAAGAACCCATGGGATCATGATGACCATAACCATGAGCCACTGGCAAGTGGACGGGCCATGGTGGAGAATTAAGGTAGTGCCCATTATTTCCTTCATTAAAACCACTGTATATATGATTATGCATGAAGCCAAAAGGACTTCAAATTGTGAATCATTGATAATTTTGTCAAAATTTTGAAAAGCTATGGCTGGTTTTGGTAAATTCTATCCTTTAAAGGCACTTTGTACATCAAGGAATTTCAATAATCTCTCATGGCTAGGGCGGTTGTGTCCTGCCTAATGCATCCCTATTTTTTATGCATTATGCAATATATTCCAATATTATTTAAAGCTATTTTCAATTAAAAAATAAGCAAGCTCTTGATGCTTGAAAATATTTCCTAACCGATTTCACAGGTTAAATGCTTCACCAGTTATCTAATTTATCCTTCAATATTATTAGTGAATATTCTATGAATTAGTGAGTCATATTTATGAACACATCCAAGCAAGGGATACATGTGCAGAAGGAATGAATTTAATGTTCCAATCAAACAAGAGGGACTCACCTCTAAGATACCATTATATTGCTCCAACTTCTCAATCATCAGTGGAGAGTCCGCCCCAAATATGTGGCCTGCATGGTCCTATTCCACAAAAGACACATAGTCATTTACTATAACAATCACTAAGAAAATAGGTCAAAAATACTAAGCAGATTTAAAATTCTTTAGAATAGCTCCTCTACAAATTTTCCATTAAACTTACCCTTAAACCCCTCTCTAAAATATTATTCCTCTGACAATCAGTTATGGTAGATAGAATGACATCACACCCACATCAATATTTCATCGTCTGTGGCAAATGGTAGGTATCTTACCATAGAATGCATAAAATCTAACTTTTTATGAACAAAACTATGGAATAAAACTTGCAAACACATGTAATGGTTACTGAGAAGAGTTTGTGTGGTCACCTAGGAACCTTGAGCTTGACCAAGGCATTCATCCTTAGCCTCTCAAGGAAAAGAGAAATGTGCACCTTTTATGAGGTTAAAGGAATAATTTTTTTTATCTAAAAAATTCATAGAAAGGCACTAAAGACTATATATAATCATCTTCTATTACTTAAATCTATGAATATGTAGGCATCCTTGCATTGTTAGTAGGCTACTTGAGTGCCTTCAAACACTAGTCAAATTTTGGTATAGTCAACCTGACAAGATAAATTTATTAAAGAAAAGGACCAAATCCATATACAAACTACATGATCAGAGAATATTGGGACCAGCAACACTCACACCATTACACCATTATTATGCCTAAAATTTCTAATGGACCTATCAAATCAGATAGAAGGCCTGAATGTCAATTCCTTTTGGAAAGAAGTATCATAGTTTCAAAAAGGTATTCAATCTATCCCATATAAAAGCTTTCACTGAAACCCATCTTTTTTTCCATAAAATTATAGGACAATGAAACTATTCTCTAGCTCCTAGGCTATAATGTTCTAAAGGGAACTGTTTGAGGGTTATTAGAAGCCACGAAGAAGCAATAATAGAAAGTTAAACAGCCTGATTTGATGCAAGTATTACAAAGTAACTACTAAGACAAAAGAAATATATTACTCTTCAAGAACCTCTAGTTATCCATACCACACCAAGAAAATTTGCAATAAGAATATCCCAATCATTCCGATATAAAGCTAGAAATATGTGTTCAATGACACCATTATTGAACTGCAAGAATAATTTTGCGAATAGGATGAGATCAAGCGACTTGTAATTTTTCAAAAAGACTATGAGATACTAAAAAAACCAGAGCTTTAAATATAACACATTTACTCTAACTAAAACATGAAACATTCAGTAAATTGAAGAAATACTTCTAATCTAACATGTCATAATAAAAATTGGATAAACAAACAAAGTGAAAACAATTACAATTATTGTAGAGTAATTGCACACATATAGTATGAAGGTCCTTAACATTGAACGACGGAAATGGATGAGCTTCATGAAAATGATTTGGAAGTACTTGTAGCCAAGTATCATCACCCATCATGATCACACGTCTCCCATGTTTGATTAGCTGCAAAATGAATGAAAAACATATGTTGTTAACCCTATCCTACGATCTAGCCTCAACAACACATGCAATTCAGTTGAATAGAAATGGAAAAAAGAACACCATTATCCACACACCTGATATATCAAATTATCTTCTGTAATTGCGGGAGCACCAAAGCTATTTCCAACATCAATAAAAGTAGGAAACCCACTAGTTGTCAATCCTTGGAATAATGTCAACAGAGAGCAACATTATCAAGAATAACTAATCAAATTAAATTTTCCTAGTTATTTTTCTGGAAAAACAAATTAAAACAAATATGGCAAGTGGTAATGACAGAATATTTTGATCCAGGAGGATATTTGGGGCCACCCACCTATTCCACTTGGGCCCCCACCATTGTTTCTTTCAGTTTTCTAGTTTCCTTAATTGTAGCACAAGTTACTATTTTTGGCAGTTTTCGGGTCCTAAACTTTTGGAGCCGTTTTGAGGCCCTAAACGACGTTTTTTCGGCATCGAATGGTTGGGAAAAATGAGTCCATTTTGGACTCCATACTTTTTATCTATAGATTTAGTCCTCGAATAGATATTTCTAATGATGTATCATCTGCGTCAAACGGAGGTACTATGCCAAAGTTACGACCCCGGGAAATTGATGTACCAAGTTACCCAACACGGCCCACATTTTTGGCGTTTCACATCCTAGGGTTAGTTTTTTGGATGTGTAGGGTTTCCATTGTTTCTCAATAATATATAGTCCTTCGAGCCTCATTGTAACACAGAGTTCAGAGGCATGTAGCCACCACATCTCTTCTCAGAGATAAGCTACCAACACTCTAGCTAGTTTATTTCCATTATGTATGTAAACACGTTTCAGTTCTTTGATTAATGAAATGAAGTGTTATTTCCGTTGCATCTTTGTTTATATGGTTGTTTTTGTATTCTATTGCATTCCTGCATAAATCTGGATCAGTGGTATCATAGCAATTTGCTCTTTCTCATTCCTTCTTTGCATGTCCCCAACTAGGGCGGGGTATAAAGAGTTAGGGCTCGATTTGGTTGAACCTTTGCAAGATCAGCCTCACAAATACCAATGGCCTCCGATGGGGGATGAAAAGAAAGACAAGGGCACAGAATATCCTATCAAAATGTTGCTCGAGGAGGCCCTTGAAAAAAAAAGGATTGCGATGATGGATAATTTCGCCTAGATCCTTTAACAACTTCCCACTGGTAGTGCATCTGCATCTAGCAGCCACTCTGGAGGCGCAACCCCTTTTAAGGTACAGGTAAACTTCGACATTCCCATATTTGATGGAGGAATATATTTAGACACTGTAGATAGATGGTTGAATCTATTAGAAGGATATTTCTTGGTTCATGACTTTTTCGACCGGGAAAAGATTACTTTTTCACTACTCAAAGCCGCCCCCCATGTCATGGACTGGTGGGAAACCTACTGTGAGAGAAAGGACGAGGAGGAATCCTCTATGTTCTCAGCTGTACCCACTTGGAATTCTTTCTAAGATTCCATAAAGGGACAATATTATCCCGTGGGGAGCTATGAGGACAAGTACATACAATGGACTACGCTGCGGCAGCAAAGAGATCAAGATGTGCATGAGCTGACGAATCTGTTCCAAACCCTGCGCACCAAGTTGGGTATCAAATATTCAGAGAAACATTTGGTGCTGAAGTGCCGTAGTTGTATGCATAGATACATTCAAGAGTAAATGGAGTTCCTTGACATCTCCTCGCTTGGTACGACATACTTGTATGCTGCCAAAATTGAGCAAAAATTCAAACAGAAAAAGAAAGACTTTGGATCTGCAAATTAGAAGCAAGCCAAAGGTGCCCCCAAACCGTAGAACCAAGGACACAGCCAAGTCATGGTGACTCAATACAACTTTCCAAAGCCACAAGAAAAGAGCAACACTACGAAGCTGAAGAAGGAAGCATGAAAGTGGTGCGAGTTCCATAAGCACCCCACTTACAACACAAGTGAGTGACGGGCCAAGAAGTCACTGGTGGATGAGATAAAGGATTTTGAATCAGATGCATACTCTAACATTGAATCAAAACCCGAGAAGGGTAATGACAAAGGGAAGAAGACTATCGATGCAGAGCCCAACGCCATCGTTGCCTCCATCAAGATCCAAAAGGAAGAACCAGAATATTTAGAGGAGGAGGAGTGTCTTTTCCACTCCCAGATGTGGGTAAAGGATTCCCCACTATAGTTCATTGTCCATAGTGGGATCCAAAAGAACCTCATTTCAGTATAGGTTGTGAAGAAATTGGGCTTGTCTACCACAGCACACCCGCAACCGTACACCATTGGGTGGCTTCACCAAGGATGTGATCTCTGTGTCAGTCAACAGTGTCGCCTTCCCTACAGCATCAAGCCCTTCACTGATGAGGTACAATGTGACATTTCTCCTCTTGATTTTTGTGATGTATTATTAGGTCAACCATATTTAAGGAAGCGACATGCTGTGTATGAGTCATGGCCTCGTGCTGTTATTGTTACGTTGGGAAATAAGTTGTACAGGATACCAGAGGTACCACCTCCTATTGCTATCTCTTTGGTTACTGCAAAACAATGGAGTAAAATCATTTCCAAAATTGGGAAATTTATTTTCTTGATGATCCACCCTCAGGGAAAGAATAAGATTGTGGCCATGACCTCTAGACAAGGCCCCTCCGCACGACAACAACAAATGGACAAGGTCGTGGAGGAGTACCGAGACATATTCACCTCACCCACAGGGGTGCTTCTGCACTGTCAGGTCAAGCGCCCCATCGATTTGACCCTAGGTGCACTGCTTCCCAATGGAACAATCTATTGACACTCTATTCTAGAGAATAATGAAATCAAAAGGCAAATTTCATCGCCTTGTGGGAGCCCGATCGTGTTGGTACAGAAGAAGGATGGGACTTGGAGACTCTGTATTTACTATTGGGCGATGAACAAGATCACTGTCCGGAATAGGTACCTGATCCCATGGATTGATGACCTCCTGGACCATCTTAAAGGGACGAAATATTTTAGCAATATCGACTTAAATTCCGGGTATCACCAGGTACCGATCGAACCGACCGATGTGTGGAATACTGCCTTCAAATCCAAGGAGGGCCTTTTCAAATGGTTGGTCATGCAATTTGGGCTAACAAATGCTCCCGCAACCTTCATGAGGCTAATGGATGACATATTGTAGCCATTCACCAACTCATTTATAATAGTGTACTTGGATGACATCCTAATATTCAGCCAGACTTAGGAAGAGCACCTCCACCACATCAGACAGGTCCTCCAAACACTGCGGAAGCACAACTTGTGTGTCAATTTGGACAAGTGCACTTTTGGCATGACCCAGGTTCAGTATCTGGGATACATCATTGATGAGTGTGGGGTACATGTGGATCCAACCAAGATCTAAGTCATTCGGTACTGGCTAGCCCCAACTACTCTAACAGAGCTTCACAGCTTTCTGGGTCTAGCTAATTTATACCGTAGGTTCGTTTTTGGATTCTCTCATATCACTTGGCCCTTGAGTCAAGTCACCAAACGAGGAGGGAAAGAAAAATTCTTCTGGTCAGAAAATCAACAGAAGGCATTTGCAGAATTGAAATATTGCCTCTGCTGTGCCCCAGTTCTCACATTACCAGACTTGTAACAACCATTTGAGATTGAGACAGATGCCTTTGACTATGCTATTGGGGCAGTCTTTAGTCAACAAGGGCATCCAGTGGCATATCACAGTGAGACATTGTACGACACAGTCCGCAAATATCCCACTTATGACAAAGAGATTTATTCCATTGTATAGGCTTGTGAACAATGGAAGCATTACATTTTGGGGAAGGAAACGGTCATCCACACAGACCACTAACCCCTGCAGTTCATACAGACACAAGGGAAGTTACAGAACGATCGCCATCAGAAGTGGTCCACATATATACAACAGTTTCATTTGAACATCAAGTACAAGAAGGGAATCACTAATAATGTTGCAAACTGCCTTAATTGACCATCGATCAAGGCGATAACCACCGTGCTCAACTCTTGTGGGCACGAGACTTCTGGTTGGCTGCTTCTCTACAAGAGCGATCCAGAATTTAGCCACACATACAGGATGCTCTTGGAGGGAAACCAAGTTCCAAATTTTCACCTCCAGGATGCACTACTATGTCACTTGGGAAACCTTTGTGTTTCTTCAAGTGAGTGTGCCAAGATGATTTGGGAAGCGATCTACAGTTGAGTCACAGGGAATTTCGGAGTCAAGAAAACAGTGGTAGTACTGCAGAAGTATTTCTATTGGTCGAACCTTCGACAAGACATCGGGAAGTACATCCGATCCTGCATTGCCTATGCCATTGCCAAACCGTCTATCAAGAAGCAAGGCCTCTTATACTCCATTGCCTACCCCTATTCGACCTTGGGAATCCATCTCCATGGATTACATGTCATGCCTTCCTTCTACTAAGCATGGAAATGAATGTGTGTTCATGGTCGTCGACAGATTCTCAAAGATGGACATAATGGCGGCCTGCAAGAAGAATATCACAACAGAAGCCACTGCTAAACTCTTCTTTGAACGAGTGTGGGTACACTTTGAGATCCCACAGTCTATAATCTCAGATCGAGACACCAGGTTCCTTAGTACATTTTGTTCTAGCCTATGGTCAATGCTATACACCAATCTCACAAAGTCCACAACTTTCCATCCCCAGACTAATGGCCAGACAAAGGTCATCAACAGATTGATCGTACACATTTTGCGCATGTACAACTCAAAGCGTCCATGCACATGGGATGAGAGCCTCCCCTATGTACATCATAGCTATAACTGATCCCTCCACAACTCAATTGACCATAGCCCCTTTCAGGTGTGCTTGGGATTCTAGCCACTATGTCCCATTGACGTAGCCATGCCATTTGCAACTACTTAGGCTGATTCAGCTCATGTCCAGTCTACATTTTCCAAGGCGAACAGCTTCATTGAGTGCATTCAACACATTCGCCAATAGGTTCATGAAATATTGGACAGATCCAATGCTAAGGACAAGAAGAGGCATGATCAGCATCGGGTGCAACACAACTTCCAAGTGGGCGACAAAGTGTGGCTACATTTGCAGAAAAAGCGCCTCACTGGACCCCATCGCAAGCTTCGCCTGCTTCGATATGGGCCATACACCATCACTAAGGTTTTCGGGGAAAATTCCTTTGAGCTTAGTATTCTACCATTCCTTGGTCTGCACCCAGTGTTCAATGTGGACCACCTTTGGCCCTACTTTCCACCTCTACTGGACACATTAGACGTGGCAGAACAATTCACACCAATAGAGTAAAACCATGACTGCATGGAACAAGCCACAACTGATCAAATTATGGACACATAGATCAAGAACAACCACCAGCAGAAGATCCAGATATATTGAGTTTTCAAAGCAGGCCAACTCCTTCACCAGGGAAAGTGGCTCACCAGGGACCAAGTTCAGCAGAAGTTTCCTCATCTCATGGAGGAACTCAACGAAATGGGGACCATTGCTTCCTAAGGGGAGAGGAATGATCCCAATGGATATTGGTGGCCACCCACCTATTCCACTTGGGCCCCCACCATTTTTTCTTTCATTTTTCCAGTTTCCTTAATTGTAGCACAATCTACTATTTTTGGCAGTTTTTGGGTCCTAAACTTCCGGAGTCGTTTTGAGGCCCTAAACGACGTTTTTTCGGCATCGAATGGCTAGGAAAATATGAGTCCGTTTTGGAATTAATATTTGATGTTTATGAATGTAGTCCTTGAATAGATTTTCAAAACAAAATTTCAACCCAAAATCCGACACCTTGCATGTCCGAAATTCGACACTTCTTTGTCGCATCTTTGACACATACACTTTTTTTTGCCGTCAGTGGCATAACGTCGGATATTCGGCATGCTACCAAAGTGGGTCGAAGATCCGACACAACATGGTGTCACCTATTCAACAGTTTTGTCTTTCAAAGTGTCAATCAAAACTTGCATAAACTGTCAGAAATTCGACGCCTACCGACACTTGAAGGGTCGGACTTCTGACAGGTAGAAGCATTGGAGTCATGGCAACACAGTCGGTCTTTTTATCTAGAATGCATCGGATTTTCGATGCCTACTGACACTTGAAGCGTCGGTCGTCCAACGGGCTGAAGTGTCGGAGTCATGACACTGTCGTCGAAAGTTTAATACAAAGCGTCGGTTGAGCGTTGCCTTCATGTGTCGGATGTTTGACAGAAGCGTCGGAATACCATCGAAAAAGTGACGCTTGTTGGTAGATTTAACAACAATTTTTTTTTGAAAGATTTCACTTAGAAAAGTTGATTACAAAAATAAATTATATGTTTTTTCAAAGTTTTTTCTTAAAACTCCTACTTTAGCTTTGTTAATGCATTCTAATGATGTTAGTAAGTTATGGCATGATATGTTTGGGAATATTAAGTTACGTTAATTGCATCAATTAATCAAACAAGACGGGATAGTGGGGTTTCCACCTATATCCTTCTTAGATGGATTTTTTCTATTATATACTCTTGGTAGGCACCTTGAAGAGATATTTGAGAAAGGAAAGGCTAAGAGAGCCACATCACTTCTTGATTTTGTGCTCGGTGACATTACTAGTCCCTTTCCTCACCTATCTATGAATAAATAAATATACGTAATAACGAGGCCTCGAAATTCAAATCTATTATTCCTATCAAATGGAAATTTAATGAAGGTCTTGGAATTTTCAAGCCTTTCAAATTACATTTACTTTAAATTCATGACTGTCAACTAAATTAATTGGGTAAGAAGTAAGTGCTACTATAGACTTTGGTATTTTAAAGCTAGCCAGTATCCAGAAAGTTATTAAAAGAGCTAGCAAAGTATCCAACAAGTTATTAAAGGTCTACCCATTGTCTATAAGAGAGAAACCACAACAGAATTCATGGAAAAAATCATATCCCCGACCAATAACCCGTCGGCAGAATCATAGCCCCTAGGACAAGAATCAAACCAACAACCTTAATAATAAGCTTGTGGATTGTAGTGCTCACGATGAGAAAAAAATGGCATGTTGCAAGTAGCCTGCAATTAAAAAATGACATTCTAGGTGTTTTCACCACTTTCCCTGTTTAATAAATTTAAAATAAATCACTGTAAAATCAAATTTAAATTGCAAACCCCAACCCAGGTTTTTTTACTCCTTTCCCTGGTTAATAAATTTAAAATAAATCAGTGTAGAATTTAAGTTAAAGTGCAAACCCAAACCTAGCCTAGATTCTTAGTGTTTTTTATTTTCCCTTTCCACAATTAGTAAAATTAAAAAAACAAAATGCAAGTACAAAATCGAATCGAAAAATTGCAAACCCCAATCCAGCCCAGCTTTTACACCATAAAAATACGCAAAAAGTTCAAAATTGAAGCAAAAACAAAGTGAGAAATGGAACGCACTTGGTTACCCAGGCTGACCACCACATAAGGATCAGAGATGTTCATAAAATCTGAAGCACTAGATCGGTTCCCTTATTACAGCCACTTTTAGGAGCCCTATATACTGTTCCATTTCTGTACACGAAAATAAAAGAACAATGGTCATATACATAAATACCTTCATCCTTAGACATCATCATACATAAAGAAAACAGAAACTTAGAGAAATTCTAACCTGAACAAGAATGTTGTAACTTGAGATCTATGGTTTGAATGAAGAGAACCACACACTATACAAGTTTTCTTTTATAAACCCACTGTATCTGAACGAACATCACACCGGGGTAAAGTAAACCCCATTGATATCAATAAACGTGTAGATATAAATGAATCCTTCTAGAGAAAGTTCATGGAGATGTGGCGTCAATCTTAGTGGATGGGATTGGGTCACTCCAATGTAATGCATAACCAGTAAAGGATACAATTGAGAGCCTGCATCTAGAACCATTATTAATATTTATGACGGGAGATATAAACTAGTAAACGCCAAATCTATAGTTTGAAATTTTATATGCCCTTCATCTATGACGTTTTAATTTTTTAAAGAGATGTCAAATATGTCTAGAAAGTGAAAACACGTTCTACGGGCCGTCAAATTCCAGGCCTGGTACTAACCTTCATTGATTACATCTCTATATACACAGGGGTCTACTTCTTAAAACAAAAAGCTGATGTGTTTGATTTTCTTCGAAATTTTAAAGCTCTTGCAGAGAAACAATCTGGTAAGGGGATCAATATCCTTCACACAGATAATGGTGGAGATTATTCTAATAAATATGTAAATAATCTATATCCTTTTCATTTATAGTTATTTACCTGACAACTCTTACGGCATACCAGTATGGTATGCTTCTATATATCCTTTTCATTCTAGAGCACACACTTTGCTGGTGATCATTGAATTTTATGCATCAAAATAATCTAATTAGTGTTTTAGATATGATAGATTTTCACTCAACATGTCCAAATGAGTGATGATATAGAATCATTTTCTCAAATATATAAATAAAATGCATGCTCAAGTCCAAGTCAACCGAAGGACTAAAATGTAAAATATAAGTAGTTTGTGGATGCCCAATGGAGATATAAATCAATTGAGAAGAACTCAGGACATT
>LPNX010182342.1:40545-54618 GCA_001517045.1 Pseudotsuga menziesii | reverse complement strand
TTCGAGTAACAAGAGCATATTGATGTTTACCCTTGAAGTTATTAGGATCAACACCACCAAAATTCATGGCTGCAAATGGGATTTCTTCAATAAAAACATATTTTCCTTAGGAAAGAACCTCGAAACGGTTTCCAACAAATGTGAAAATATTGCCTTTAGCGAAAATATGTCATACCAAATCTAGTGATCTATCATTGTAAATTAGTGAAAATGACTGATACTCTTTTTCAGGCCGTGGATACCTCTGGAAGATTGCCTGAAAACAACAAAAATAAACAGTTCTTATAACTTAAGCATTCAAACAATGCCTTCTAGAAATAAAGTAGCAAATTGTTCTTCATTTTTCCAAGCAGATCTCAATACTTTGTTACCATAATTATCAATGCAGTCATTCTTCTTTTGTATTCCAGAGTTGAGATGTTTTCTCTAAGTGACCACTTTAAACTCAGTGATAAATTGGAAGCAATACAAAAAGATATAAATGCCTAATAAAAGATTTGCACAAATAAGACTTTGTAACAAATTAGCAATTATGAGTAATAAAGTGCATAGTGATGTTGGGGTGAAAATTTACAATGGAAACTGAAAATACCAATGTGTACCATGCCAATCTCACAACCTACAAGGATAAGCACAAATATAAACATAGGTTTTCCACTGCACAATCAAACATGAAAGTTGAACAAGATATGAGATTAAGAAACAAATTACAAATCTACTGGAGAATGATAAACTGGGGTAGATAACAATATACTCATGCAAAATAATAGGGAAACAACGCTTCGGATACCATTTTCCTCACAAGTCTATCTATCTTTTTCTGTCTTTTGACCTTTCATATTCCCATCAAACTCAAATTCCTATCATATTTCTTGTAATGAAATACCTACATTTAATTTTGTTGTCCTAGCTATATGGAATTGGTAAAGTATTACCAAGGGGCCAGTTATCATGATAAATCAAAATATTTAAGGTAATTGTTTAGATCAGATAGAACAAAGTTCGCCTCAATGTATGGTAATCATCATCATCAACTAAATGTATGTGTGTGCACATGCATAAATACCCAATACACAGGGCAATCAAACAAAAGAAAACATAATTATACCTTAAGTTTGTGGATCTTCACACTGTCTTCTTATGCTTTACCTTTCAAAACATCATTCAACATACTTCATTTTTTGTCCTGTAGCAATAGTTTCATGTTAGGACCCATAAAATAAATTTATGTTTGTTTATGAAAATAACAAAACCAATCTAAATAAATACAATTCTATTACAATGTAAATTACAATACTATTCAACTATTCAAGTAAATTAATTGTTAAGAATATATCACCTGATAAAACATGGACAACCAAAAATACTATGTATATAAGGCCATCGCTCTAATCAAAACGCCATTTCTTGCCTCTTAACTATGGAAATGTTTCTCAACGCTATCTGTAACAAGTTCCAATGGAGGATTCAAATAGCAATAGTGAAAATTATACACTAAAATGATAGAAATAGATGTTTTTTAATGTATTCTTCCTTACCATTCATTTATCTCCTCTTTGTTTCAAGAATAATTTAATATTCTCTACTAAACAAGACCAACCACGTGAAGGTGGAAGCTCTTATGGCCCCTCCCCCCCCTCACATCACTCTCAACTCCCCAAACCCAATGCATATACTTGCAAATAACAATTTATTTCACTATTTCACAATCCAAATAACAATGCATCTACAATGCAAATAACAATGCATCTACTGCAAATTATTTCACTCAATAGTTCAAAGATGCCTTCATTAAATAATTCTTTAAATCGTTCATTAAACCATTCAATCATTCAACAGTTGAAAAAACCATTCATTAAATCATTCATTAAAACATTAATTTAGTCAATGGCAGAAAAAAAATCAGTAAACCATTTAGTAAAGCATTCATTCAAACATTCATTCATGAAACAGAGGAAAACTCCATTAAATGTTTTTTTATATAAATAAGAATTACTCAAAATTTGTTTAGTCACTTCCTTTTTACTTTTATTCTCTTTAAATATTTAGTTAGAGTCACATCTTCAGGAATCTGATCATCGATATCCCTACTAGTATGCTCACAAGGTTAAACTTCAGGCGAGTGGAGATGAATTTCTGCAATAATGTCAAAATATTTCATTGATATATTTATATTTTTATAAATATAAGTAATTCATTTAAAAAACATTATGAATGTGTGTTTTTACCTGCCATGGGCACATCAACATGTTCAACATTATCTCGTATAGGCCCAACCTATTCTGTGTTATGATCTGCATTTACATGCTCTGCAATTGAATTGTGTAGAATTATAATTGATGTTCATCATCTGCAATGGTATATAAAAAATAGTAGCACATTAATAAATTCATTAGCAGGATGAGAAGCATGATCTTCTCATGTACTACATCCTCAACATGAACGGGATCATTACTTTCTTGCACAAAAATGAATAAATAATTTATGTTAATTTATTTATAAGGAACAAATTGCATGAACATTATTAAATTATCATTAAACTATACATTTTTTACATACCTCGGCACCAGATGGATCAGCAGAAAATCGTGCAGTATTCCCAGACAAGCTTCTTCGGTGTTCAACAATGGCATCAAAGCCCTATTCGAAGCCAAGATTTATGTAATCCATACTGGGCAATTCTTTGAACTAGTCGGCCTTCATATTTGCATGATGTCATTAATTTTAAAGCCTTTTGGCAGAACAAAACAAAAATAATAATCTGTATGATATTTGGATGTGGATTCTGGTTTTGCGATACTTACATATGGGGCCACCAAGTTGGAGTAACCATCAGGCCCAAGCTTGTGTTGGCCAATTTTTTCAATTCTTGCCTTTGTGGCCTTAGATGTGTCCGAGAGTCTAATTAAGTTTTTAAATACATTATTCGATGTACCAAAATTGATATAAAAACTAGTAATAATAAGGCTTACCACTACATTTTGGAATGTATTGCATACCTCCCTGTTCCACTTGGTGGTATCTTTCCTGATTTTCTCATGCCCTTCTCTTTTCCATCTTCCACTAGGGCTTTCCACTCCATAGATGGAATCATTGGAGGGCACGGGTTCTTTTCTAGGTGAACCCTATACTGGTCTCGGACAATATTTAGATGTTTTCCAGCCTTCTATAGGACCTTCGATGTATTGAAGCTATCTTTTCCAAACAGACTAACCAAGCAATTAGTCAGATCATCCTTTAAAGCTTTTGGCTACTTGTTCCACATTGTGTGGATGGTGGGCCTGAAAATCTCCAAGGCCAAATCAATCATATGTTTATAAAATAAATAATTTTTTGCAAAACATTAATTCCATCATTAGTCAACATTAGAAAATATTATCGGTACATTAGACAAAAATTATAAAAACTAAATTGAACAATCTATAATGACCTGGAATCCTCTCTATCTTTATTAGAACCAATTCTTCATTCACCAAAAATGTACACACTATTGAACTAGTGCTAGTCACATGAGAAGATCCAAGAAATGCTTCCACATCTCTATCTAACCCTCCATCCACCCCTTCTTCTGCAGCATCTGTTGTGGGAGCAACATAGACTGCACCCTCCGCTGCCCTCGGGGGTGTTGCGGAGCGTGTTGCCAATTGTTTAGTGGACAATATGGGAGTAGTATGTGGTGTACGTGGAGTGGTTTGGTCACTGGGACCAACATTGCCTTGAACACTACTGATAATATCCATAGTGAGCTGTAAATTCAAACCATTGTATTATAAGTTCAATAGCATATAAAATCAAATATTATAAAGTTTTTATAAATGAATTTACATTTTTATTCAATAACTTACGTCCACTTGTTTACGCTGCTGTAACAACAATTGAATCCTTTGTTCGAGCCCTTCTATTAGTGGAACTACCAATGTCAAACAAATCAGTTCCTCATTTTGTTTTTCCATTGTCCTTTGTAGCACCCTTAATGGGTCTGTAGACTCTCTAATTTCACTATCTCTCATCAACCGAGAGACCTCATTTTATAAAGAGTTTTGGGATGTTGTTTCATAAACGGAATCCCCTTTCTGCAATTGAAATATATAAAAAATTGCTTAGTATTTGAAGCAATAGTGTGCGCAAATAATTATATTAGGGATTACATCTAGGATTACTTGACTCCTAGATGAGGGTGTGGTCTGATCAATAGATGGGGATTTATCTCGATCAGCCACCTGCAAAAAAAGTAGAGAATATTATCACAATGAACGCAATATGTAAAAGCTAACAAATACAGAACAAAAATAAACACTATGCTACATGTTTTATATGTGTACATTTTTGAAGTATTTAGAATGTGGAATTACATTTAGCTTTACTAGTTGCCTCAAGGCTCCAGTCGTCTGATCAACAGTTGGGGAATTTCCCCGGTCAATCTGCAGAAAAGGGAGAAAACATTACTATCATGAACACAACCATAAAAACAAAAGAATACATAACAAAATAAACATTATGCGTCATGATATACATGTTTACAATTTTAAATTATTTGAAATGCAGAATTACATTCATGTTTGGTTGTTTCCCTGATGCTGTAGTCGGCTGATCAATAGCCGGTTGGATTCCTTGATCAACACTCTGCATTGAAAATAGATAATATTATATAAACGAACCTAATATACTAATGAAAATACATAACAATGTATCTGTATGTCCATCCTAAATTTAATATTACATTGGCAATATCGATGTATACCTGTTGCCTTGACTTGGGTTAACAAGCATCTACGGAGATGGAGGTGCCCCTGAGAGAACCCCGCATGAAAAATATACTAAAAATTACATAAGAAAACATGCAAAGTAGAAAATTTCAATTATATGCTAACGAAAATTCCTATAGATGTTAAAATAATTAATAAAAGGGTGGTTAAATTGTTTGTTGTACCACAACAATACTAACATTGTTTGTATCTACATGATTCAAATTGTAATCAATAAGCAGTTATTCACCCGCAGCTATTGATTTAATTGCACATACAAAGACACGATTTCCTTCATGCGACTCGAATATGCAGTTGGGTTGCTTTAGTGTAGACCCTGGTTGTGTAATGTTTATAAACCCCGCAATATTAGCAGTTGTTTTTGGCCTTCCGCCATGTACAACATTGCTCCTTTATTTTGAGCTTTGTCTTTCAGTTGTATATAATTCGTTGACAACCCATATCTACACATACTTCGTGTATATTGGACCAAGCACATCCAATCACTGTAGTTTTAATAGGGTCCAACATACTCCATCAATTTCGTACATCTACCATATCCAACCTTTATACCGTCCATGCAAAACAACCCCAATCCATGCAATGACGACACTGCAATTCTATATACCCTCTCATTCACACAAAAATCAGTGTTTACATGAGGAAGATCACTAGGCACCCATTTTTTCACTAGGTGTTGGTACCTTAAGGGCACATCGATATCTCCCAATGTCTCATCATCATAGGAACATGACCCCCCTCCTTGGAGAAAAAATTCATGCGTTTGTCGAATTTTCTTCTGATCTTCTGACATCTAGTTGATCTAGCCCTTGTAGACCTACTGGATGTCTCACTTTCCTCTAGCCTTCCCAAACTCCCTTCGCTGGAGGAAGAAAGGTCTGACAAATACCTGTTTGGTTCTACCTGCACCATGTTCGAACAAAAATTTGGCATAAGCATAGCAAAATACCAGCAAAAAAACTTGGAAAGACTTGTAAGCAAAAAACTTGTTAAAGAAAAATCTTGTCAAGAATGAGTTTGGTTAATAGGTGTAGGCATTTGGTAGCCCTAAAAATTATACTGTATGCCCCTCTTTTAGTTACATACAAGTCTCTATTCTCACTTATTGCTTGCATTGCCTTTTCCTAACATGAATTGGGTAGGCTTCATAAGCTTCATATGTATGCTTGTGGCCATTGTACTTTGGCCTTTCAACATTGTCAAGCTTGAGATGATCTGTTATGCATATGCATAAAATATAACACTATAATTTATGCCAATATATGTTTGTACAAAACCTAGAGGTTCTCCTTTAATGGACGATCTCCTTCAAAGAACATATCTTTGCATTCATCTACATTTACTTCGGATAGAAGTGATATGGAGTTGCTATGTTGGTCACTTCCATCAAAAAATATCTTTGACATGAGTTCCTTTTTCAAGGAATATTGATTAATCTCCTCTTCCAAACTTCTAGCTGGTCACTTTTCCACTCTACATTGGCTCGATAATTCATTTTCCTATCCACTCCTCTCTCCTTACTCTACACTCGGTGTTCTTGTAACCCTTACGTTTAATGGTTGTAAGTGGTTTTTAGTTCCCATGAATGATGTTGTGATGTTGTAGATGATTATCCATTTTACCTAATCTGTTTTATGATCGTTTCCATGTTTTCTAGGGTGCACATACTTGTTGTTTATGGCTTCTTTTGCTTGAAAGTTGAAGGGCCTAAAAGTGCACAGATCTCATCTAGGACCCTTTAAGAGTCATAATAACAACTATTGTTATAGTATTTTATTCTCCAAATGAAACACCAAAACCATACTTATTGGTTAATATTTGTGTAGGGATGTTTTTCTGATCTCTCCCATAATTTATGATACTAATGGGATTGTGACTATCAATTCAATGCCTTATTTGCATAGTGGAATTCCTACAACAGTACACTAGAAATTCTAAAAAATTCCAATGTATGCCACTCTTTTAGTTACATACAATTATCCATTCTCACTTATTGCTTGCATTTCCTTTTCCTAACATTTCCTTTTCCTTTTACTGGCCTACCCCCTTTTCAACAATAATAGTTTCAAATTTAATCAAGTGTGTTTCTACCGAATTGGCCGAGTCAACCAAGTTGACCCCCAACCAAGCTGACTCAACATTTGAAACGATTCGAGTGATAAGTTTGGTACCAAACCAAGAAAACCAGGGTATGATTGAATGGATCAATAACAAAATGGTCAATTCATCCCAATCCGTACTAAATTGACTAAGTGAATGTAGGAATGCATAGGTCACACACATGACACTTAAATTCAAAAAAAAAAAACCTAGAAATATAAACATCGATACTCTAAACCTACTTCATTGTCGAGTCAATTAGCTTTGTAGGATTCCTATACATCATAACACTATTTGGAGTAAAACATAGCTTGCTTTGTAGGCCCTAGATGCCACCCATGTGAAAAATAGTGAATATATAAAGTAACCCCTAAATACAAAAACATTCTTCACAAAATAGGGCATGAACCATGTGAACAACCTTCCGAAGTGAACCAGCTCAATGAGTAACCTCCAAGCATGTAATATCTCTCATGAAATGATGTATAAAAGAGTGTAAGCATGCTTCAAATGATTACTTATGCATGTGTCTACCCTTATGCATGTGTCTCCTTTGGTAGGGATGAACACTACCCTTATGCATGTGTCTCCAAGAGTGAATGTTCCTCAAATAATGAGAGAAGGTCTTCCTCTAACAATAAACCAATCACCAAGGTGAATTGGCCCTATTTAGGGCTTCCAAAACAAACTTGGTATTTTCAATGTCACACTAGGAGCAATGTTGGGCAATCCTATGGGCATAAATAACTCTAGAATCAAGTATGAGCATCAAAGGGATAAACCTGAGCACTTTGGGAGCATTCTGAAGGTCACAACAAACAGTAAAGCATCTCAAATCAGCTATAATTAGGCCAACTTTCAGATCTGGGCACATTGCAGCAATAAAAGATGATGATCAATGGCAATAGGAGGCGGCCTTTGCAATTCTAGCTGTGAAAATGAGAAATTTGTGGCTGAAAGCAACCCTAAAATCTCATTCATATGCCTTATAGCAGCATCCACATGAATTCTAGGCACAAACAAACTTGTTTGATAGTAAAAAAGGGTATGAAGCAACCCTATTTCACCATCTTGGGCACCCTTGTGCACTTATCCATCACCAAACAGGCATACCTCTAAATCTAGGCCAAATTGGAGGGTTAAAAGGCAGTTCTGGTCATGAATAGCCCTATGAAAAGTGACGAACAATGAAAAAATAGGCTTTAAGAAATGTTTGGTTGAATTTGAGGGTTGAAATGACATTAACAAACACTTCTGGGCACAGATATGGACGTAAAGAGCAGGCTTGGGCACTCCAACAACCTCAAACCTTCATTCTGGGAATAAATAAGGGTTGTTCCAACCTCCTAAACAACAATTTATAGCAGTGTCATGAATTCTGGGTGCTTTTTCTCCACAAAAGGGGGGTAAACAAACCTAAATAAAACAAATACCATTTAATTTCATACCTATAAACCAAGTTGGATTGTGCTTTAGGTAATTCTCGGTAGTCTCTTGAAGGAGATCAATAGCAAATAACAGTCTTTGGTGGCTTTCCTTGCAACCGTAGGTCACAAAACAACCCTAAAAATCTATGGACCTGTGCACAAGAGAAGTAACAACCCCATTTGGCCCTAAAATACCAAGTTTGTTCTACATTAAGGGCCCGTGTCAGTGCAATGATTCTTCCCAATGTTTGACAGTTGCCCTGTGATTTCCATTACATGATTTCCATCTATAAACCACTATTGTGGTTTCATCATTGCTCCCATTCAAGAATTAAAAAGTAGACATGACTTCTCTCCCTACATTAAGTCCACGTGCACATAATGACTAGCTTTGGTACTTCCTAACTTTTTAGTATTCCTTCTGACAACAAAAGTGAAACATGAAACAATATCCTTACTTTTAGCATCTTGCACAGCTAATGGCTTTGATTGAACTGTATAAGTACTTTGTTCCCAAAATAAATATTTTGAGACCTACGAATGAAGGGGAGCGAGATGAATGGTTGAAGGATTCCAATGGAGGATGAATTGATGCCCTGTTCTACCTACCCAAAGGTCCTTTTATAATGTTATCCCTAACTTATCATTGATTTGTAGTCTTCTATTGTTCACCCATACTGCTCTATGAAACAAAGTTTTATGCCAATCTAGTATGTATATTCATGATGATGCTTGTTTTCACATAGTAATTTTCAACCCTAAGGAAATGCTAACTTGTTTTCCCATACTAATTTTCAACCGTAAGTCAACCCTAGGCAATCCCATAGTAGAAAGAACCAAAAAATACTATACCCCACAAATCAAAACGCTCTTAAATTTACCATATCATGCCTTCCTCAATGATTTGATGAAACCAAGGGGATGGAAAAAGGGCAAGGAAACATCAAATATCACTCACACCATGGAATAATTCTAAATCTAACCAACTGTCTAAACCACAAATGTCATCTTATCGTGTTGATTGTAAGAGGGACAAAAAAAAATTAGACACGGTGAAAATTGACATAAAATGTTCAAACAAAAAATAGAGGACATCAAAATACCTAGTACTTGCTTCAAGACCCAAAGCATAAACCATAAGATTCATGATTTTCCATTAATGGCCAAGTATTACCTAACCCAATTTCCAGGAAACTAAGCACCTCATGGTTGAATCATGATATTGCAGCAGTGTTCATACATCCTTCACTTGAATGATGTTAGGATTGCCAAGAACTAACATCATTCAAGTGAAGGATGTATACAGACTACTCCAGACATTATATCTCTACTCATTTGATTTCCTACAAAGTGTTGTAGCTTGCTTAGTGCTCCTTTATGTTTATCATTACGTTCAACATCACAATGAAATCAACAAGTCCAGGAAAATATTCTAGTACATCACCTTTATAGTAATGGACAAATAATGATGCTGAGTTCTTGGAGAGCCTGTAGAGTGGATGTTTTAACCTCTTCGGTGCTACTATGTAGTGCATAACCCAAAACTTTAGAGGCATATTTCCCAGTGGTAACCTACAACAATCATATATATATATATATATATATATATATATATATATGTATAATCCATGGTGGTGAAGAGCGGACATTTCCAGATCTGCTACTTGGCACATTCAGGAATGAAAATAATGTTTTAAATGTATTTATATCAGTCTATAATATTTGTTGATTTATTCCTTTTAGCTTGTCTTGATGATGCTTGTTTTCCCATACTAATTTTCAACCCTAAGGCAATCCCATAGTAGAAAGAACCAAAAAAGACTATTCGCACAAATCAAAAGCCTCTTAAATTAACTATATCACGCCTTACTCAATGATTTGTTGAAACCAAGGGATGGAAAAAGGGCAAGGAAACATCAAATATCACTCACACCAAAGAATAATTCTAAATCTAACCAACTGTCTAAACCACAAAGGTCATCTTATCATGTTAATTGTAAGAGGGGCAAAAAAAAATCAGACACGGTGAAAATTGGCATAAAATGATCAAATAAAAAATGGAGGACATCAAAATACCTAGTATTTGCTTCAAGACCCAAACATCATTCAAGTGAAATGTCCGCTCTTCACCACCATGGATTATATGTGTGTGTGAGAGAGAGATTAGATATATATATATGCACTACAGAGTAGCACTGAAGAGGTTAAAACATCCACTATACAACATCGCCAAGAACTAACATCATTCAAGTGAAGGATGTATGCAGAATGCTGCAAACATTATATCTCTACTCATTCGATTTGCTACAAAGTGTTGTAGCTTTCTTAGTACTCCTCTTTTTTTATCATTTACGTCCAACTTCACCGTGAAATCAACAAGTCCAAGCAAATATTCTAGTACAATGCCTTTACAGTAATGGACAAATAATGATGTTGAGTTCTTGGAAATCCTGTAGAGTGGATGTTTTAACCTCTTTGGTGCTACTCTATAGTGCATAACCCAACACTTTAGAGGCATATTTTCTAGTGGTAACCTACAACAATCATATATATATATATATATAGAATCCATGGTGGTGAAGAGAGGACATTTCCAGATCTGCTACTTGGCACGTTCAGGAATGAAAAGAATGTTTTAAATACATTTATATCAGTCTGTAATATTTGCTGATTTATTCATTTTAGCTTGTCTTGATTATGCTTGTTTTCCCATATTAATTTTCAACCCTAAGGCAATGCTAACTTGTTTTCCCATACTAATTTTCAACCCTAAGTAAACCCTAAGGAAATCCCATTGTAGAAAGAACAAAAAAAGACTATACCCCACAAATCAAAAGGCTCTTAAACTAACCATATCATGCCTTCCTCAATGATTTGATGAAACCAAGGGGATAGAAAAAGGGAAAGGAAACGCTAAATATCACTCACACTAGGGAATAATTCTAAAGCTAACCAATTGTCTAAACCCCAAAGGTCATAATTATCGTGTTAATTGTAAGAGGGACAAAAAAAACCAGACATGGTGAAAATTGACATAAAATGTTCAAATAAAAAATAGAGGACATCAAAATACCTAGTACTTGCTTCAAGACCCAAAGCATAAACCATAAGATTCATGATTGTCCATTAATGGCAAAGTATTACCTAACCCAATTTCCAGTCAACTAAGCACCTCATGGTCGAATCATGATATTGCAGCAGTGTGCATACATCCTTTACTTGAATGATGTTAGGATTGACAAGAACTAACATCATTCAAGTGAAGGATGTATGCAGACTGCTCCAGACATTATATCTCTACTCATTTGATTTCCTACAAAGTGTTGTAGCTTGCTTATTGCTCCTCTCTGTTTATCATTTACGTTCAACATCACGGTGAAATCAACAAGTCCAGGCAAATCTTCTAGTACATCGCCTTTACAGTAATGGATAAATAATGATGTTGCGTTCTTGGAGATCCTGTAGAGTTGATGTTTTAACATCTTTAGTGCTACTCTGCAGTGCATAACCCAGCACTTCAGAGGCATATTTCCCAGTGGTAACCTACAACAACCATATATATATAGTCCATGGTGGTGAAGAGTGGACATTTCTAGATCTGCTACTTGGCACGTTCAGGAATGAAAAGAATGTTTTAAATACATTTATATCAGTCTGTAATATTTGCTGATTTATTCCTTTTAGCTTGTTTTGATGATGCTTGTTTTCCCATATTAATTTTCAACCCTAAGGCAACGCTAAATTGTTTTCCCATACTAATTTTCAACCCTAAGGGAACCCTAAGGCAATCCCATAGTAGAAAGAACCAAAAAAGACTATTCGCACAAATCAAAAGGCTCTTAAATTAACTATATCATGCCTTCCTAAATGACTTGGTGAAACCAATGGATGAAAAAAGGGAAAGGAAACATCAAATATCACTCACACTAGGAATAATTCTAAAGCTAACCAACTGTCTAAACCACAATGGTCATCTTATCGTGTTAATTGTAAGAGGGGCAAAAAAACATCAGACACGGTGAAAGTTGGCATAAAATGATCGAATAAAAAATGGAGGACATCAAAATACCTAGTACTTGCTTAAAGACCCAAACATAATTAAAGTGAAATGTCCACTCTTCACCACCATGGATTATATGTGTGTGTGTGTGTGTGTGTGATTATATATATGCACTACATAGTTGCACTAAAGAGGTTAAACATCCACTATACAGGATCACCAATAACTAACATCATTCAAGTGAAGGATGTATGCAGAATGTTGCAAACATTATATCTCTACTCATTCGATTTACTACAAAGTGTTGTAGCTTGCTTAATGCTCGTCACTATTTATCATTTACATTCAACTTCACCGTGAAATCAACAAGTCCGGGCAAATTTTCTAGTACAATGCCTTTATAGTAATATACAAATAATGATGTTGAGTTCTTGGAGATCATGTAGAGTGGATGTTTTCACCTCTTAAGTGCTACTATGTAGTGCATGTATATATTTATATATATCTAATCATATATATATATATAATCCATGGTGGTGAAGAGCGGACATTTCCAGATCTGCTACTTGGCACGTTCAGGAATGAAAAGAATGTTTTAAATACATTTATATCAGTGTGTAATATTTCCTGATTTATTCCTTTTAGCTTGTCATGATGATGCTTGTTTTCCCATATTAATCTTCAACCCTAAGGCAATGCTAACTTGTTTTCCCATACTAATTTTCAACCCTAAGGAAACACTAAATTTATAATAATAAAATATTTATGTATGTAATATTGCGTAAAATCGTAATTAATTTTAGATTTTTCTTATTTAAATTTAAACTTAATTTTATATTTTTCTTATTCGTTTAGATTTTATCTTGGGGCCTATGTGAGCTTTCACATGAGAGTCTACCAATTGACGACCCTTGGGGTTAGAAACCATAAAACTATCATGGCGTATCAATTAAGGAGGATCCTTGGGATTAGCAACCATAAAACTATCGTGGCGTATCAATTAAGGAGGATCCTTGGGATTAGAAACCATAAAACTATCATGGTATCTAAAAAATTGAAGGTACCAATATCAACCTTAGGATGCCAATCTCCACTATTTTTGCACCCATAACCTCACAAAAACTCCATGAAAACAAAAAGTTTGGAATTTGTAGGTTACTAGAAATGTGAAAAAATTGGAGTTACCAATAAGAGTGATGGTATATCAATTGATATTAGTGATCAAGTAACTAGCAAGTATTGGATGCATACACTAAAATATGTAGTATAAACCTCAATACATCCCTAAACTAAGATCTATGGGTATATTTTTATTATTATTATTGCCCATTGATAGTTATTTCCATTCATTTATCAAATTACGCGTGGATTATGGTGTGTTTTATTTTGTGAAATGATATTTCTAGAGTAGGGGTTATTTACTATTTATATTCTATTGAAGCAATTCAAAGGTGAAACTATTTTTTATCATCACCATTATTGACTCGTTTATAGACAATATCTAGGTTCTCCTTGTTAGGTACCACATCTACCTTCTCTTATCCCCTATCTTTTGAAGGGTTGAAGGTATTACAAAAGGTATCGGATGATCGAATGGAAAAATATAGTATCCCAAACTGATATTCTATTCTTTTGATATTATGTTTGTAGGTTCAGTGCTTTAGTTATGCTAGATTGAAAAAATAAAAGTTCCATGCAAAACAATGTCATGCCAAAAGGCCCTATAATATAGTTGTTTTGGAGAATAAATAGGAAGAA
This sequence comes from Pseudotsuga menziesii, assembly GCA_001517045.1. Taxonomy (NCBI): domain Eukaryota; kingdom Viridiplantae; phylum Streptophyta; class Pinopsida; order Pinales; family Pinaceae; genus Pseudotsuga; species Pseudotsuga menziesii. The sequence continues at coordinate 40,567 of LPNX010182342.1, read as the reverse complement.
GACTGTCGGTGAGAGAAGGTAC
>LPNX010182342.1:23045-35545 GCA_001517045.1 Pseudotsuga menziesii | reverse complement strand
TGATGATGATGATGATGATGATCATTAGAGGAATTTTGGGGTCTAAAATGGGCCTCCTAAGGAAAATAATAAAATAATAGTTAAAATAATAAAATAATATTGATTAATTTTGGAGGAAAAAAGAAAAAGACTACGTTTTGTGTTTGTATTTTCGACATATCTCCCTGTGTTTTTACTCAAATTTCAATCAAGAGAGCTCGTTGGATGCGGAATTTGATTCCGCATCCAACGAGTACCCACACTGCATACTTTTGACGGACCCCGTTACCCCAAAAACAAGAAATACCTGAAAAAATGTGATGATGATGTCATCATCATGTTTTTTCAGGTATTTCTTGTTTTTGGGGTAGCGGGGTCTGTCAAAATTATGCAGTGTGGGTATTCGTTGGATGTGGAATCAAATTTCGCATCCAATGAGCTCTCCCGATTGAAATTTGATTAAAAACACAATGAGATATGTCGAAAATACGAACAAAAAAAGTAGTTTTTTTTTAATGACAAATATGTCAATTCAACCATTATGGTTGACTTATTTTATTGAAATTCTCTTGGTTCTTGAATTCCAACTCACAAAAACTTATTTTGGCACGTTTTCTTATAAGGCTCATTTTAGAACCCAAATTTCCTCTAATGGATTATATATGAAGAATATGATAATGATGATGATGATGAGGATGGTGATCATGAGGATGGTGAGGATGATGATTGTGATGATCCACATGATGATGATGATGATGATGTCCGTAACTCTTTTTAAAAAGAAATAAGATAAAAGAATAGGTCTAATTAAATATTTACCTTTCATTATATTTCATCGTTCACAATGATGACGACGATGATGATGCTACCTTTGATGATGACGATGATATGAAGTAATTAATTTGATCTAGGTTTAATTTTAATGATGATGATGGGGATGAAGATGATGATGATGGCGACGATGATGACGATGAGGATGAAGATGATGATGATAATTATGATTTTGATGATGACAGAGATGACGATGATGATGATAATTATGATTTTGATGACGACGATGACAATGATCATGAGGATAATGATGTCATGTTCATTGATTATGATGAAAATGATGATGTTGGTGATGATTATGTTGATGAGGATGACGATGATGAAGACAATATGATGATGACGATGATGATGATGAAGACGATGTTGATGCTACAATGATGATGGCGATGCTGATGCTACAATGATGGCGATGATTGATGCTACAATGATGATGGCGATGCTGATGCTACAATGATGATGGCGATGATGACGATGATGAAGACGATGCTGACGCTACAATGATGATGGCGATGATGAACCACATGATAATGATGATAAAAACAATGATGTGTGATGAAGATGATGATGTGTGATAATGATGATGATGAAGATGATGATGTGTGATGATGAAGACGATGATGTATGATGATGTGTGATGATGAAGACGATGATGTATGATGATGTGTGATGATGAAGACGATGATGATGAACACAATGATGATGAAGATGATGATGTTGATGTTGATGTTGATGAAGGGACCAATTCTTTTATAATCATTATAATCTTATTTGTTCCCTTTTTGAGCTTGGATTCAATACAACAAAATATGATAGGCCAATATGGTAACATTGTCGTCATCATTGTCATCACCATCATAACAAAAAGTCATAAATTCCTAATAAAAGAAAGAAGAGAACAATGATTTATTATCACATACACTTTTACTAAGAACCTTGACATATATCTTATTTAATAGCTATAAGGCACAAATATGCTATTGAGGAGACTCAAGCTTTGGTGGGTGGAATGACAACAATTAGGAGCGTCAAACTTTGGTGGGTGGAATGAAAACATTTAAATGATTTAAGAAGCCATTGTTGTGGCAATTTAACAAAGTCTAAATATCTAAAATGATTTTTATGTTTGTCACCAAACTATAAAGTTGTGGTAAGATCAAAGATATATGAAAAAAATGGAATCTGATATCTTTTCTTGAGCCATAAGGTATGTAAAAGATTAGAAAAAACATTAATGTTATGTTCTACATTCTTAACATCGAGATCTTTTTATTATAGAAATAAACTAAGTAAAAATTTTGGACATCAATTTTTCTAACTACATTCTTCTATATAAATATCTTATTTAAATTAAATAATTTTTTTAAATAAACTTAACACATTCAAAACAAAAATATAATGATAAATTCTAAAATTTCATATAAAATATTTTATGGAAATTAAATATTTCAAATATAAATAAAATTAAATATTTATAGCTATAATCACTTTAATTTTATTAGCAAATATCACGTGAAAAGAAAACCATGTGTGTTACTAACTACAATGTAGCTTATGTGCATTATCAAATGATAAAGGTTTAGGCATAAATCACTTTAAATTAATATTTATTTATAGTATTTGGCAATATAATTAACTCACACTATCAAGATATTAGTGTTTTAAAACACTAATCTTCATGCTATGATGATGATGACGACGATGATGAAGATGGTGATGATGATGATGATGACGACGACGACGACGACGATGATGATAATGATGATTTTGATGACAATAATGACACTGATAATGATGATGACAATAATGATGGTCATGATGATGAAGACGACGATGACGATGTCAACGATGATGATGAAGATGACAATGAGGGTGATAATTATGATGACAACGATTACGATGATTATGATGATGATGATGATGATGATGATTATATATGAAGAATATGATGATGATGATGAGGAGGAGGATGGTGATCATGAGGATGGTGAGGATGATGATTGTGATGATCCACATGATGATGATGATGATGATGATGTCCGTAACTCTTTTTAAAAAGAAATAAGATAAAAGAATAGTTCTAATTAAATATTTACCTTTCATTATATTTCATCGTTCACAATGATGACGACGATGATGATGCTACCTTTGATGATGACGATGATATGAAGTAATTAATTTGATCTAGGTTTAATTTTAATGATGATGATGGCGATGAAGATGATGATGATGGCGACGATGATGATGATGAGAATGAAGATGATGATGATAATTATGATTTTGATGATGACATAGATGATGATGATGATGATAATTATGATTTTGATGACGACGATGACAATGATCATGAGGATAATGATGTCATCTTCATCGATTATGATGAAAATGATGATGTTGGTAATGATTATGTTGATGAGGATGACGATGATGAAGACAATATGACGATGACGATGACGATGATGAAGACGATGCTGATGCTACAATGATGATGACGATGATGAAGACGATGCTGATGCTACAATGATGATGACGATGATATGAAGTAATTAATTTGATCTAGGTTTAATTTTAATGATGACGATGGCGATGAAGATGATCATGATGATGGTGACAATGATGATAATTATGATTTTGATGACGACAAAGATGACGACGATGATGATAATTATGATTTTGATGACGACATTAACAATATTGATAATGATGATGACAATGATCATGAGGATAAGTCATCGTCTTCTTCATCCATGTCATCGTCTTCTTCATCTAAGTCATCATCTGTAGCATCAAATCTAGAGTCAACATTGTAAGGGTTGACCATATCATCACCACCATCATCATTAGTTATGCTCATCATGTCATTGTCGGTATAAATTTCATCGGCATTGTTTGGTACATCATCGGATTCAACTGTTTCTTGGAGTACATCTTCTGTTGGATCATCATCATCATCTAACTCATGTTGATCATGCTCTACATCATTGTATCCTTCTTCCAGAGAACCCTCTTCATTAGCATCGTCTAGGTTATACTTTACTGGCCTTCCCCTTTGATCGTGTCTCACAACAAATGACCAGCCTGGTTTACCTGGAACCTCTGAGTAAAATAATTGTTCACATTAGCTTGGAAGATCATAGGGCTCTGTTCCTAGATCAAAAAACCTTGTTTACCATGGTAAATCCATTATCATGTTCAATAATAGTTCTATTAGGATCACGTTGATTCAATCATAACCTGTACCATTTGACGATAAATAGAAATACCTTAAAGGATTTAAAGTCACACTATATAATATCTTCCAAATACCCATAGTATCAATTTTCTAAGACTTCTGGATGTCTGTCAATTCTAGATGAAAAATTGGTAACCTCAAAGACAACCGATACCCTAGAATCTAATGTTTTCTTTGTTTCATCCAATTTTTGGATCCAGTATCTACCTCCATTGCAGACCATAGCCTTATGGTGTTTTACCTGCAATAAGCAATGCACAAAAATATTAGACAACCATTCAGTCCTTATGCAGCAATACATGGAAAAGAAGAACATGTACTAATTTTCAAAATAAAAGATTTAGAGGGATTGATTAATTATATGGTTTCCATTTTATCTTTTACACCATATGCCAAATCGATTTCCCTTTCTGTTAGATTTCTATCTCCATTGCATTGTGATGCTTTTACCAATGAAGCCACACCTTCCCATGATATTCCATGACCCGATTGTTCACATCATTCAATCCATACCTTCATCCAGTCAAGATTATTTGTGATGTATAAATGAATTGCATCCCATTCTCAACCAACTGTTTAATGACAATAACCATTAAAATGAAAGAAAGGTGTAAATCTCCTGAACAAAGTATATGCTCTTAATTGAAGCAATTATGACTAGAAAATACAATTAGAATATGAAGGATATAATAATCATCCACTAGCTATTAATTACCTTTCAGCTTCCTCAATCTACCTTTCCCATTTAGTTGCTCCCCTTCAAATTTGTTATTGGAGTCCGGATCACAAATGCGACGTAAATTGAGCTTTGATGCTAAAATAGGAAGATATTCATTAACATACAACATGTTTTGGTATACTGTATATCCTTACATCATAGAACCCTCAGCATGTGCTCTTTGTCTCACCAAACCCTTCATAAATTTCAAGTGCCTCTCAACCATCCACATGGACCTTGAGTGCATAGGTCCACACAACTCAATCTCCTCAACTTGGTGTATGAGGTAGTGTTCCTGTGCATTGAAAAATTCTGATGGTATATGCTTCTGCATTTCACACATGAGACGATGAATTTCTCTCCTCCAATACTTTATATCTTCTTTATGGATTTCTTTAGATGTCAACCATCTACAAGTGATGCAAACAAATAACGATATTTAACAAAAATAAACATTAAATTTCAATATATGCTGAAATAGTGCACAAAAAAAACAAATATAAATTATACGTAGAATTAAAGAAACACTAAACACATGCAATTAATCGCTAGTTACCTCATGTATTTGCCAAGATTATATATATAACTTGTTTGACATTGTTGTCAAAGTTGTCCAGGAGAGAGAGAGGTAGAACATATTGTATCAATATACAAACCATGCCATTTATTAAACAAAGAGTATAAAAACAAGAAAAAAAAATTATATGGACATAACAATAATAATTACCTTGATGAAGACATGCCAATCATGTGTTTTGCCCCCGCAAAATCACCTTTTTTGGTTATGATATTCTCCAAGTTTGCACAAAATCCAGTGGGAAATTTAATTTTCCGCATTACTTCTTTGACAACATTGCTTTGTTGCTCTGTAAACATCCATGGATTTGATTTTATATTAACTTGTTCTCCATTGTTGTGAAATTGGATGACGTCTTTAATTGCATGGTTTCTTTCTTGAATGTATTTGCAAGATTACACAACTTTATATTTCTCCCTCCTTAGCTCTAGTAGTCGCCATAAGGTTTCAGTAACATTCTTTCCAATATACATTGTATCAAACGAATGAGCAATTTGTAGGTGCTCATAGTAGGGCAACCTGCTGAATTGAATAGGATAATTTTTCATTCCTCGTGGAAGCCCATTAATGCCTACATGATCACGCTGGAGATCATGAATATTAGTTTATAAATAAATTACATCATAAATCAAATATGGCCACTACAGTAAACAACTCACAATAAAAAATAAAATACATAACAATTCATACACGATGATCCATACGTACCATGATGATGATTTCTATTGTATTGCATCTTCCAAAGGTGAGGTGTCATTCTCCATGGTTTTAATGCAGTCTCCTGCTTCCCATTGAAAATATTTTTTTCAGTTGTTCTATACCTGTGATTCTTAGAGAGGAAATGCCTATACTCATCAAACACCTCCTTTCTTAAGCTTTTTGAACAACGAAATTTTATCTTAGGACCACAAACTGGACATGCAAATTTACCCTTTGTCTAAAGACCTATAATATTTAGATATGGAATATCTATGTCAAATATATTCATATATAAATTATTCTAACTACTCCATATCATTAAATGCAATTAAAGTGGAACTTAAAAGTACAAACCACAAAATGAAGTTAACCCAGGGGCATCGTGTATTGTCCATACAACCATTGCATGGAATTGAAATTGCCTTTATTGTATTGGTGTAGATACGTCATACATAGTTATGCCATTCCATAACTTCAGTAGCTCATCTATAAGAGGTTCGATGTATACATTCATATCTTTGACTTGGAACTTACCTGATTGATTTTAAGTACATATAAAATATATCATTATGAGAACCATTAAGATATATAAACCATGCACAAGAGTAAAATAATAGATATATATATATATGAAATTAAGAAACATAATACAAAAAATGAGATGCCACAACTACATTATAAATAAAACAGTTTTCGACAAAAAAACTAGAATAATCATTGACAACATTATCTGCTCCCTCTTTATTGACAACCATGGAGGAATGTTATTGTTAATAACAAAAATAGGCCACACCATATAAATGGATTTCATCTGTGCAAATGGATTAACACCATTTGCTGCCAAAGAAATCCTAATATTATGTGGTTCTTCTTTAAAGTGAGGCCACTTTTCCTCCATATCTCTAAAAGCAGAACCATCTGTAGGAATTCAGATAACATCATCTTGACTTATGTTCCTGGCATGGTAATCCATAAATTGTGCTATGTTTTTGCACCTGAACAGTCGTTGCAAACGTGGAATGATGGGAATATAACGAAGAACCTTCTGAGGCACCTTTTTTGTTACTTTATCTGTATGATATCTACTTCCATGAAATTTTGGACATTCTGTTGCAAATTCATGCTGATTATAATATATAACATGGTCATCAGGGCATGCATGAATTGCTTCATAATGCATTCCAATCTCTTTCATGATGGAAGATAAATCTTGATATGTGCAAGGTAAAATATTTAATGGTGGTAACAAAAATTCAGCTATCAACCTACAAAAAAATTTAAAAAATTGTTAATGTAATAAATAAATAATAGTAACGGAACACGCTTCATTCGTACGATGATCAATAATGAGTTAACAATACAATTATTAGAGGAATACAGATAAACTTTATCACGATCCTATATATGTGATGGATTATTTTACATACCTTAGCATCCATGTGATTGCAATGTTTGAGAGACCACTCATAACCTTCAAGTTCATTATCAACAATACAGTAGAGAGAAGATTTGTTTTGGAGCCTTCGTAAAGGGGTTCATATGCCTTATCGAGAAGAGGTATATCGTGAACATCATCAAAGTCATCATCATTTTCATTATCAATGTCATCGTCATCATCCATTCTAATATTAAATGAATCATGGATCAATGTATTTGTACCATCATCTTCAATTACATTATCAGTATGATCATCTTGTTCAATATGATCATTCACTTGTTCTCCATTAAACATACATGCTCCATGATCCTGATCTTGAACTTGTTCTGAAAGCACTTCCTCTAGACAATATGTTGTAGGGTGTCTTTCCTTTAATATAAATACATGGAAACATCAATAGATATACATTACTATATGAAAAATAAAAATAATACATACAATTACCAAAAAAACAAATATAATAAACTTTATAATGCTAAACCTACAATTGGACGATATTCGTTCCCCCCCTTAGTGTGTCCATGTTCCCTACAATGTTTTGTGGCTGTTGAGATAAATATTCTTCTCCTCTTAAATCCCCTGCATTGAGTACATGGACAATAACATTTTCCATCACCCCTTTGTTTCGCTGCATCCCATAGTCTAGCAAGCAATTGTCAGTTGTCATTGTTTGGATCCGGAATATTTCTATTTGACATTTTGTCACAAACTTCGTTAATGAATATAATTGGTTGTCTTAAAAAATCAAGTTCCATGCATCAAAATTTTGTCAAACAGAGAGAATTCGAGGAATAAAAAATCCCACCAAACTATCTATCGATGAAAAAAAAAATTCCCACAACTGCCCATTAAAGAATAAAACAATTCCTGAAAACGTTCGTCAAGGAACAAATAATTTTCACAAATCATCCATCGCTTCTAAAACAAACATGTCGAAATGTTTAAAACAATTTATATTTATAATGGCCATGCATCGGATATTCGCCACATTGAACATAGTTACCATTGAAAATATGGGACCATAAATTTAAAATCATGTAAACCTTACATTTAAAAAAAAAAAACTATACATCCCGTCAGATCTCCAACGCTAAGGGGTCGAATATCCAACACTATTGGGTCCACATACCGTCAGATATATGACACCATACCATCGGATATCCGACATCAGGCCATTGGAGATCCGATGCTTAAGGGTCGGATATGCGACACTCTAGAGGTCACATATCTGACGCCTGCTGTGTCGGATATTCGACGGTGCTATAATTTTTTTTTGATTGCCATTCTTTTCAGTGATTGTCGTTCGACACATCCATACGAAATGTTGGATGACGTCGAATTCTGATGTCATATTTCAGGTTCAAATCCTGTTGTGATTTCTAACGATGTATCATGTGCGTCAAACAGATGTAGTATGCCAAAGTTACGACCCCGGGAAATTGATGTACCAAGTTACCCAACGGGGACCACATCCAGGCGTTTCACCTCCTATGGTTAGGTTTTTGGATGTGTATGGTTTCCATTGTTTCTCAATAATATATAGGCCTTCTAGCCTCATTGTAACACAGAGTTCAGAGGCATGTAGCCGCCACATCTCTTCTCAGAGATAAGCTACCAACACTCTAGCTAGTTTATTTCCATTCTATATGTAAACAAGTTTTAGTTCTTTGATTAATGAAATGAAGTGTTATTTCCACTGCATCTTTGTTTCTATGGTTGTTTGTGTATTTTGTTGTGTTCCTGCATAAATATGGATCATATTTTTACTATCAAATTTACAAATTCACATACATAAAGAGTTTATGCCTATTTCAAATCAAGTTAAATCTCTTTACTTTATTCCAAAAGCTATTCTCGATTTAGAGATCAAGGATGAAGAGTGGGAAGACCAAGACAAAGAGATTCTAGAATAAATCCATAATCAGTCTTTAGAAGATTCCTTGATCAAGGATGAAGAGTGGGAAGACCAAGACAAAGAGATTCTAGAAGAAATCCATAATTATTCTTTAGAATATTCCTTGGGAGAAACATCCATAGTTGAAAATCCTTATGAAGAATTTATTAAAGAAACCATAGAAGTATCCTTGGAAGAGAAATCACATGATCATTGCATGGTTGAAAATCAACTTGATAAGGGTGATGAATAATTTGGATGGAATCAATGAAAGCAATCAGTTTAAGTCTCGTTCTTAAGGAACTAATATCAACCTCTCACCTAACGTAGGCCCTATGTGTGAAATAAATAATTTTAATAATTTCCAATCACAATGCCCTTCATCTTGTGAGAATTTAAGGTCAACCATTATAAGTGATATGGAGAAAAATACATTTATTCACTCCACCCTCCCTTCCCCATCATCAAACTCCCACCGTTCACTTTTTCATTTTCAAATCATGTTTCTGTGATCAAAGCTTTCAATCAAGAAAATAAGTGCCAACAAGTCTCTTGTGAAATGTCAAACAGTCTATTCATTTGACAAATGCAATGCAATGGGAATCTTGCAGCAGTGACCCTGACCTCACATGGAGAGAGAAATTCCAGGGAAGAGAACTTCAATTTTTAAACTATATTATGAACACGGTCTTTTCATCTTTTCCATACCAATATAAATACATGATAAATAAAGATTTCTTCTACATAGAGAACTTGTTCTTTATAATTCCTAATCAAAATTATTTGAGCAAACATATATTGTTTTTATTATTTTTATTAAATCTATGGGTTCTTATCTTATTGCCTTTGGAAATAAACAAGATTGAGGGTATAATATCAATAAAAATGGAGCATGCTCAGTAATTCTAGGATACTCACCGATTTGGGCCATTCTGTCGGCCTTTGTGTGACCTCCAAAAACCCCCATATTCCTCTATAAACCGTCGGACCGGTGCAAATCCTCCTCTACCTCTGCAAACCCTCGGACCGCTGCAAAGCCTCCTCTTCTGTGTACCCTTCGGAAGCAAGTGTCGTGACCTCCGAAAACACATAATCCACAGTGAAGAAGAGACACAAATCCTAAAATGGATTCAATTAAGAAAGGGTGGGACACAAACTTTGCCTGGATAATGGACTTGGGCACTGTCCTCTTGCTTCTGTTGATGCAGCAAAGCATATCCATTATGCAATACCATGAGTAATTCTATGTGGATGGCCCAGCTATGGGGGAGACTTGTAAGAAAGAAAATATATATCCATCTACATCCACCAGGGAAAACGCACCGTAGAGACCTCGGGTAGCACCTGTAGCGGTGTTTGGATGTCGCGAGGATCTAGATAGTGGCTTGTCGCCATGTTTGGATATCACGAGGATGTAGATAGTGGCTGTAATCTGTTTCACGTGGTTTGTATGCGGCTATCGTGTCTGTTCATTGTTTTATTTTTATTTTTTTCATTTTTATTTATTTTTTATTTATTTTTGTTTTGTTTTATTATGTTATATTTTAGTGTATTTTGAGACTAACTAACATCCTTTTGATATTGATGTAATCTAGATTTTGTTTTGTGTTGTTTGATATTGTTGGAATTTACTTTCTCTTTTTCTTTTTTTTGCTTGATGGTTCTCGTATTATTGAACTCAGTATTATACGAAACTAGCATCTGTAAATTTGGTTCAAAACTAGTTTTTTGTTAATACATGTATTTGCGAGTATGGTGTCAAATGCAAGTTTGATCATCCACAAGAAAAAGGAGGATATCAAAAAATATATGAACAAAAAGGAGATGGGGATTCTTCCATAACTGAATGGATATAGGATCAAGGGGTTTCTGTAGTTATAAATGGGAAAACTGAGAATAAAGTCACTACTATAAATCCTTCTACTCTACACAATTCCAAGGGTTTGACACTGAGGCTTCTAAGTGTTTCTTTGGGTTTATTTATTTCTTAATGTGTGGATAATGGAATATATATTATTAGTAATTTCAAGTTATATTTGTCAGTGCACATCAACTGAAGCTATTGTGTTATTAAATGGTCATTTGTGTTGTCTAGATTACTCCAATAATAAACAAACTAGGTTGGATTCTTCTAATGAGTTCTACTTGTAATTTCATGGGATCTACATTTGAATGGAGGTAACCTATTTAGATCTATAACAATTATGCTGTAAAATTAATGTATATATAATACCTCAAGAAGAGAATAAAGTTTCCTTTATGAGGAATTAGGCACCAATTCTAAAAAGAACTCACACAAAATAGATCATCTTCATTTTGGAAATGAAAATAAGCTTGAACACTTCATCAATACAACAAACTAGGCCAAGAGGAGAATGATAAAGTTTCCTTTAAGAGGAATTAGGCACTAACTATAAAAAGAACTCACAAAAAATAGATCATCCTAATTTTAGAAATGAAAATAAGCTTGAACACTTCATCAATACAACAAACTAGGGCAGGAGGAGAATGACAGATGGACCTTGTCTTACAAATGTTAAAAAAACTGAGATCCTTTGATCCTAAAAAGAATAATACAATTGTAAGCTTTGAATCTCAAGCCACATCCAATTCTAAGCTTTGAATCTCAAGACATATCCATATGGTGAAGTCGATGTCGATGCGGATGATGATGATGATGATGATGATGAAGGTGATGATGATGATCATGACAATGATGATGATGATGATGATGATGATGATGATGACCACCATTTTTTCACATTTGCAGGAACGCTTTTCATATTGAAGAGATTATTTCACACACTTGTATTCACAAGTGTCATGCACATATCTTGAGGAACACCCATTAACTAAGGGGTTCATATGGTTGATCGCAAGCATGGTGTGGGGTTTCGACACACATTTTGCAGCACTTCACTCTACTTGCACATATTCCTTCTATCATTTCATATGGTACTCAAGCAACACAACCCTTGCGTAAGTTCATTTTGGCATAGTTTGTTGAGAAAACACCAAGACTAGATATGGAGATGTGGTCCAATGTATCCTCTACAGGTTCAAGATGTGGTGCTAGCTAAGAGGATTTGAAGATATTTCCAAAGTCATATTTTTCAACAACATATTTCATGGTGG
>LPNX010182342.1:12323-22776 GCA_001517045.1 Pseudotsuga menziesii | reverse complement strand
CCATTATTGAGTTCTAAAAATTAGTCTATAGAAATCTTTGTTTTCCTTTGAGCTCCATGTGTGCTTCCGCTAATGAACTACTAAACAAAACTTTGTTTTCTTTTGATGTTAATGTGGGATTCCACTAATGAAACACTAGTAACTACTCTATATGTTATAATACTAACACTTGGATACCTAAGAAGACATTGTCATTTTCCCTACCCAACCATATTGTATCATACAAGTTGACATTGTCCAATTCCCTACCCAACCATATTGTATAATGCATGTCTAATGATCATACTTATAAGAGCATTTGTATCTCAACAACATGTTGGACATAATCCATTAAGGGCTTTTTACAAAGAGGTCCCATGTAATGATCCACAATAATGTGTAGAATATGCCATAAGTAGGTTTTCAATGGCTAATGATGATGATGGTGGTGATGATGTCGATGATGATGATGATGATGATGATGATGATGGTGACGATGGTGATGATGCTGAGAATGATGGTGATGATGATGATGATGCCGAGAATGATGGTGATGATGATCATGGTGTTGATGATCACAGGTCAATGATGATGATGATGATCATAATGTCGATGATGATGATCATAATGTCGATGATGATGATGATGACGATGATGATGTCGATAATGATGATGATGATGGTCATGGTGATGATGATGATGATGCTAATGATGATGACGATGAGGATGATGATGAGGAGGAGGAGGATATTGATGATGATGGTGGTGATGATGATGGACATGATGATGATGATGATGATGATGATGATGATGATGATGATGATGATGATGAGGATGAGGATGAGGATGATGAGGATGATGAGGATGATGATGAGGATGATGACAATGATGATGTCAATGATGATGATGATGATGATGATGATGATGATGATGATGGTGTTATAGCAATTTTCACCACTCTAGGTGAATCACACTTTGTATGGCCTTCCCCTGTCCTGCTGCAGACTCTTTAGACCCCATGGACCATCTTTTATCCTTTGATGTTTCCTTGATCATCCCTAAAACTATATAAAAAGTGATATACGTGTCCTTTTACCCGATAACCGTGTACATACGTGGGTTTGACCCCTATAACCGCATACATCGGGATGTGTGAATAATCCAAATCCTTTTGGAGTTTTCCTTGACATGGATCCGACTCATTTGACTCCTGGCCTTCCATATGCCTTGAGATCGCTCGGATTCGACCCTTCATTATCCCTTGTGAAGCTATATAAGGAACCCCTTGGTACATTGAAGGAATATAGAGAGATTGAAGCAAAGAAAATATAGTCCACTGTTGTCGGAATTTATACTTGAGTTTGCATCCCTTTGTCCCTTTGGAGCACTTTTGTGTTCTTCCCAAGCTTGCCTTTTGCTAGTAAGCTTGCTATGGAGAGATGGAGGATTGAGGTGGTGGAGGCCCAAGTGGGGGATTCAGTTTCTCCGGTTCGCAGACATGCCATCAGAGGTTGTATCTATCTTGTAATCTCTGATCTATATTAATAAGAACTATATTTTCCTGTCCAATGATGTGTATTTGATTGAATGTTGTATCCATTGGAATATGTCAAATGCTTTTACATTATTGATTATATATGCTAGAATAGATCTAACACCATGATATAGTATTCTTGTATTGTTTACTTGTTGTTGAGGAAGTATTATATCAATTCAAGCTGAAGATTGGAAAGCTCAATGGGGATCTACTTCAACCGTCCAAATAAGGTACGTGGTCTGATCCTTTAGTGTTAGACATTTTATTTCTATTGCATATTGGGAAAGATTGATTTTTGGAGTCAAGTCTGTCTGTTGTGGTACCCCAAGCCATAGGAATTTCTCTCCATAACAGAATTGGCGACTCCGCTGGGGAGTTCCTAGTAGTTGTCCTTTGGGGTGATTTTCTCGGCATTCAATGTATTTGAATTGCTCTTTCTCTCTTGTTTCTGTGTCGGGTCTGGGGGCATGTATGCCTAGTAGAGTCTGATTGGAGTGAAGTTTGTCTCAGCCTGTCTATTTGCCTTGTTTTTATGCACCTTTTTCTTCCTGTACGCAGGTTTTTGATTTACAGTCGCGTATACACGCGGTTTCCTCTGTGATTTCTGTGTATACACGTGGGTTTACTGCGAACAGTCGCGTATACCCTAGTTTTTTCCTTTTTTGTGGAAGATTAGTGGTTGCTGGGTGAATACTGTTAGTTGGTGAGTCTCCTTTAGCACTGCCTGAGTCTGTTTTGACCTCTGTTTCTGACCAAAAACTTTTTTTTTTAGCCTAAAATGTTTTTTTTAGGAAAGTTCTTGTCATGGCATTTTTCTTTTTTGTTTGAGATTAGTGCATTAGAGTTCTTTTACCTTAGTGTTGTCCTTGGATGCTATTTATGTGTGCTTGTAGAGTCTGAGGGTGGTAGAATCAATCTTTTTCTTTATGCATCTCTTATATTTTAAAAAAATCCAAAAACATTTGCTTATCATCATGCATTGCATTTTGCACTTTGCATTGTACTTGCACTAGATCTAGATTTGCTTTGGAGTACTAGTTAGGACTTCAAATAGGAAAATTTGCATTCTCATTTGAAGAAAAATTGTGCATTTCACGTAGTACGCATACCCTGTTTACATGGACACAATGCATTTGCATTGATTGTTACGATGTGCATTTTACTTCATGTTGCGTCATAACACCACTAGTTGCACGACCATATCCTATTTTTGAGTAATAAAGCCAACTAAAATCAATGCTAATTAAAATGAATTACACTCTTTTTCTTTCTAGGGTGCACCAACAAGCTTAGGTTTTAGGATCTTGGAATAGTTCATTGTATGTTAATTCTCCAATATCACTAAACAACAACATCTAGGTGTCTGTGCAGGGAGTGTGTGAAATCCTTGGTATAACCATCGTTCTCAGGATCCTCCTCTCAAATGGGAGTTAAGAACGAGGCAGTGTGAGCGGTTATTGATTGGGATGACCCCTAGTCATAACTGAGTAGCACCAGCGATATTGCCAGGATTGTATTCGTATCTGGGGGCTCTTTCGAGAGTTTCGGGCTTTTCTACCCTACCCATACGGTCAATCCTGCCTACGACTGTCTGCCTGAGCTTTGATTATATTGAGGTGACCTTAGTGACCTTACCTAGGATATCGAGGGGGTACTTGTAGAGGTTATTCTACATGTGTCCCGACCAGGTTGGGGTCGGACAACACAGTCGCTTTATGCGTTGAAGCTGAGGGCCACAATAATTGGTTACGTACCTCCGCTTGTTGTGTATGGGAGTCTCAGGCCTCTCCTAGGTGAGACATACCTGCTTCATTTGGGAGCTCACTTATCCAGCCCTTGTTTGCTTGCATTTGGCTTTAGATTTTATTAGTGATTGCTCTGTGCACGCTAGTTGGCCTAGGGTTTACGTAAATAGAGAGTCTTTGCTATTTTTTGAGTCATTGTGGATTCGAGTGCGGTTCCATGCCGTTCTCGTCGATTAGCAGGACTTCCACCTTCTAATTATCCTCCTCCTTTGGGAGAGAGACCTAGACAGTCCAGGAGGACTATGTCACACATTGATTCACACACCATGGAGGATCATTCAGAGACTATTCCTGAGCCACCTCCTCTCGTTCGTATTGACGATGGGGAACTTAATCCTACATATGATCCTTCACCTGACCTAGCTGAGTTTGGTCCTGTGATTTCCCAGATAGGATCTTTGCACGATAGACCTACTCACCCTAGGACTGATTTCCCGTTGACACGTTACCGGTATGGAATACCGGAAGATGCCGAGACTCACTTTCCACCCGCTAGTACTAGCTACGGTAGTTATGCTACGACTGGTTTTCCTATGCATGATTTGACATTTCATGTCGAATATGATTCCAAGCCTAGCACTATGCCTGGGGGAATTCCCATTCCTTACCTTACGGAGAGGTTTGGGAGTACTAGTCACATTGCACCTTCCGTCCCAGTGGTGGAAGCCACATCTTATCTCCCTCCTAGGTATAGAGTTAGCGATCTGATTAGGATACCAGGTCCTAGACGAGTGACGATAGGCACTAGTACATATCTTATTACTGAGATTCCTTCGTCCTCAGTTTCAAGTTCTTCAAATGTACATCCTCCACCTTATCCATGTGGTCCTTCGAGCCAATATATGGCTACGAGTCAGGTCCGTACTGCGGTTACTAGACCGATTGTGTCTTAAGTTCATATACCACCCGCTGCTTCGAGAGGCTATATTCACCCTTCTAGTGGTCAGATCATTACATCCGGGACATATATACCTACTTCGGGTATGTATGTTCCCCCTTCCGAAGCTTATCTTCCTACCTATGGAGTATCCCATGGGACATCGCATGCGATGACCTATGGCCCTTATTACGGGACGCAGTATGGACAGCATCCTTCACCTTACAGAGGCGGGTATCAACAACCTTCTTATTCTCCTAATTATGGCTTTGTAACCCCTACTAGTCAAGGTCCACCTTATCATGGTACTTCCACACCACCCTACACGAGTCAGATAGGAGGAGGACACTATGGCCAAGGCCATGGTGGTGCTCAAACCTATGTGAACCAGGGAGCGGTCCATCGACCTCATCATGCTAAGCTCCCTTTCCTTGCAACACTTAACCTTCTTGACTTATCGAGACTTACAAACGATCCTGTGGCTCACGACCCGGCTTGGCTGGCTGTCCCTACAAAGCTTCCTTCAGACATACCTAAGTTAGAAGGCAAATTGAGAGACGATCCGAGCGAACATGTTACCACGTTTCACCTTTGGTGCTCTTCGAATTCGTTACATCAGGACTCCATCCGCTTGCGACTGTTTCAATGCACCTTCACAGGGCATGCGGAAAAATGGTATATAGAGTTACCAAAGGGAGCTTTTACCTTGTTTGATGATCTTGCGATGACTTTTCTTAATCACTTCCCGCTACCAGTACGATATGATGTTGGTACTGAACTCTTGTCGACATTTCGACAAGATAAAGCCACCCATATTTCTGATCATATTCAGGAGTGGCGTAGACGGAAGAGATTAATTAAAGCTTTTATACCGCTGGAGTTCCTTCTTGAGTGGTTCCTCAAGTCTTTATTGCCATATATCGCGAAGGATGTTTCCACATCTGGAGTGCAGAATGAGGAACAAGCGATCTTTAGGGCACAGGAACTGGACTTGATTTATGCTCAGTCCGGTTTTTTGTATGAGATTATTCCCAACGCTCCTCGTTCTAGTTTCGATCCCAAGGTCAAACCTAGACCACATGCCGATGGCATTGTGGGTTGTGCAAGTGCAAAACTTGCAGATTCGGTTGCAAAACAAGTTAGTCAATTATCGCTCAACCAATCTGCGTTGGGACAAGCTACGACTTCGTCTCAACCCGCCCAAACGGCGAGTGTACTTTCTATGCAATCGTCGGACTAGAAGGGTAACCAGCAGCCCGAACGGAATAGAAAAAAGGGTAAGAATAATAATCGAAAGGGTGGGAATAAGAATGAGAATGCTTCAAATAATGACAAGAATGGTCAGAATGCTGGGGGGGACAAGCAAGCGAAACGTAAGGTTAAATTCCCTTGCAAGCTATGTAAGGATGATCACCTCACTTATTTGTTCCCTCGAATCGATGAAGCTTTGAGACTCTTAGCACAAGGCCCAGTTGTGCTAACGAACCCTTTACCGCATAACTAGAACATGAACTCGAAATCCCAAGAGCAATCTAGTGAGAATGATCCACCAGAGGCTAGTGCTCGTGGGTGCATTAACATGGTATGTGTTGCTAAGGTTGTGACTCATGAGAAATATTATGGATCATCACAACCCATCCCAGGCAAAGAACCTGATCCACGAGGAACCCCTTTGCGCATTGAGAAACCTGCGAATAAACCTGAGGCTGCGCCTTGCATTCCTAAGGGGGTACTTAAGCATTTGGGGCATAACCCAAATGCCCGAGCCGCCCAGAATTATTCAGTTGTCGAGGATTTGGGCCATACTCCTTGTGTGATGTCTGCATTGGAAGTGCTTCAGAGTTGTCCTTCGCAAAGGAAGGATTTGCTTTCTACTCTTGGTGTGAACGGTGATGATTCTTCCCCAGTGATCAAATTTGAAACTGCAGGACATTAGCCTCGATTGCCCTACTATGTGTCGCTTTTGGTACACTTAGAATGTCTTAATATGATTGTCAAGCGCACTGTGATTGATGAGGGCACTGCTGCTTCTGTGATGTCTTTGTCTTGTTGGAAGGGTCTCAGTTCTCCTGAGCTGTCGAAATCAACGATTATGTTAACTGCTTTTGATGGGAGATATTTTAGGCCGCATGGCATCCTTCCTTCCCTTAAATTCTG
Source organism: Pseudotsuga menziesii (assembly GCA_001517045.1). NCBI lineage: Eukaryota > Viridiplantae > Streptophyta > Pinopsida > Pinales > Pinaceae > Pseudotsuga > Pseudotsuga menziesii. The sequence goes on along the minus strand of LPNX010182342.1, from coordinate 16,421 downwards.
TTTGGGGGGGAAGACCGTTGCGATAGAGGTTGAGGTGGTTGATGCGCCCCTCGACTATAATCTCTTGCTGGGTTAGAACTGGATGTATAGTATGCAATCCGTTGCTTCTTCCTTGTTTCGAGTTGTATGCTTTCCACATAATGGGAAGATTGTAACGATTGATCAAATGGAATTCAAGAATTCCCCTGTTACTGCATCTTTGGGAGCTTCGGTCCCGATCGTTGAACACTCTCAGCCGGAAACTGGGAGTGTGGGTGTAGGCATGTATCCATCCCTCATGGGAAGCTTTAGTTGTCCTGCACTGGTCCTCATGATAGGATCTTGTTCCGATAAGGCTTCGACTTCTACGACCTCAATGTCTTTTTGCACGACCCATATGGAAGATCCTTGGATTCTTCCTACGCTGAGTATTTCGACTGAGCCTGTCGAGACCAACGTGCCGCTTCTTGCAACCATGATAGCTTATCAAGCCAATATTCAGAGTGTTGCGGAGCCTTGTTCTTTCTCTTCGCAGACGGAGGAGGAAGACCCCTATGTGCTGCCGGCATGGGAAGTACAGTCTTCTCATGCCCACAACTACCTGGATACGGTTTTCCCTTCAGATGAAGCGATCATCGAGGCTATGTCGGGCGTTGAGACGCTATGGGAGGAACTTCATCATAGATCATATTTCCTTCCACTGCTTGACCGTTTGGAGCATGAGGATTATAGGGAGATTCTTAGTCAGAGAGTTGGTAGTCCCATGGTTCCATTAAGCTCTCCTGGTCAGATGGCTGATGGGAACATGGTGAACATATCTTCCACGATTGATATCAACATCTCTCGAAATCTTGGCACCATTGAGAATGTTTATATTGGGGCGGATTGTTCCCAAGCTGAGATTCTCGAGTATACCGAGCTATTCAAGGAGTTCTGTGATGTTTTTGTTTGGTCTTATGATGAGATGCCAGGTATTGACCCTCGGATTGTCGAACATGAAATTAGGACTTACCCCAACGTTAAGCCTGTTTGACAACATTTACGCGCTGTGAATCCTAGGAAAGCACCCGCCATTAAGGTAGAGATAGAGAAGCTGTTGAAAGCCGGTTTCATCTATCCCATTCCCTGGACGGAGTGGGTTTCAAACCCCATTCTAGTGAATAAGAAGCAATGAGCGATCCGAATATGCACTGATTTCCGTGATTTGAATCGTGCCTGTCCTAAGGATAACTTCCCCACACCATTTATAGATCATATTTTGGATGAGTGTGTGGGTAGCGAGGTGTTCTCCTTCATGGACGGATTTTCCGAGTATAATCAGATCCAAATTAAACCTGAGGATCAACACAATACTGCATTTATTTGTCCTTGGGGAACATTTGCATATTGGAAAATTCCTTTCGACCTTAAAAACACCGGAGCTACATTTCAGCGGGCGATGACCTTGATTTTCCACGATCTCAAGTCTATTATTGAAGTATTTTTAGATGACCTCGCTGCTCATTCTCGTATGAGGATGCATCATCCCTATCACTTGAGATTGGTATTCGAAATATGCCAGCACTATTCGGTTCGATTAAATCCTCATAAGTGCATCTTTTGCATGAAGCCAGGTCGTTTCTTAGGATTCATCGTGTCAAAGGAGGGCATAAGAGTTGATCCCTTAAAGGTTGAGGCAATACTTCAGTTGTCTCTCCTGAAGAACATTCGTCATCTTCAGTGTTTTCAAGGTATGGAAAACTTCTTACGAAGATTTGTAGTCAATTTTTCCAATTTGACTAGAGGCTTCATGCGTCTCTTGAAGAAGGATACTCCCTTTGAATGGGATGAGCGATCCCAGTAGTCCTTCGATGCACTTAAGCGAGCCCTAGCATCGGCCCCGGTGATTAGTCCTCTGGATTATAGCCGTGATTTCCTATTATATCTGGCCGCATATTTAGAGATGATTGGTATGGTGTTGGTTCAGGAGGATGAGGAGCTCTAGGAGCATGTCATATATTATCTGAGCCGAAACCTTATTGACGTAGAGATTCATTATTCTCATGTAGAGAAGCTTGCTTTAGCGACCGTACATGCGGTTCAGTGTTTGAGACATTATATTCTCCTTCGCCAGACCTTGGTTGTGGCCCATGTTAATCCATTTCATTTCATCCTCACACGAAGGATGATTGCGGGAAAGTATAATAAATGGACTGTCATTCTGCAAGAATTCGATCTCGAGTTTGTTTCAGCAAAATCGAAGAAGTCATTAATTTTTGCAGAGCTTATATCGGATTTCCTGAGCAAGGCCGAGGAGTTGGTTTGTGAGGATACATTTGTCAATGAACATATCTTCTTAATCTCAACGTCTGACCCATGGTATGGAGATATCATAGTATATCTGCAAACACAGAGGACCCCTACTCACCTCCTGCAAGATGAACGTCGACGATTACGTCAAGTCTCTAAGAATTACCTTATAGTGGACAATACTTTGTACCACCGTGGGGTGGATTCCATTTTACGACGTTGTTTAACTCATGAGGAGGCTAAGGTTGTACTGAATGATTGCCACGGAGGTGCGTGTGGTGGTCATTTATCTGGGCTTTCTATAGCTCAAAATATTTTGAGAGTAGGTTATTTATGGCCGTCGATCTTTAAATATTGTGTTGATGCGGTCAAGAGGTGCCACCCTTGTAGAAATTCATGCCTGCAGTAGATTAATTTCACTCACAACAATTAACAATTGATCATGCAAATTATCAACAATGGAGACTGAATATGGAGCTGTAACACAAAATTATATTAACTGAGTGTACAATAGCCAACCCTGTAATAACATAGGCTGCTGAATATATAGAATACATGAGAAAATCGAATGCATGAGGAAGCATCCAAATCTAGCATAAAGCAGGCTTACCCAAAATAGGCAAATCCCCCATAGGTGTAAAAAGCTGATCCCAAATCTATCGAGGACCCCACGAATTAGGAAGTTCGCATAGGCAAGCTAAAGAGTGGTCAAATGGAAGCTCATACATGCTTTTGCATGGAGGAAAGAGTGGAGGATGAAAGGGGAATAAAACAAGTTCACCTCACCTAGTCTAGCTTTCCTTATGTGCTTTAAAAACTGGAAAAGCAGTCAACAAAGCAGAAAAAGCAGAAGGGCGCCTAGGAGGCCAGGAATAAAGCAGATTTGATTCCCAGCACTTTCCCAAGCACTCCATGAGTCAATAATGGCAAGTTTGACCTCTATGGATAGGCAATTGACAACTTGCACATGGTGGGACTCATGGACTAGGAAAATAAGACAAAATAAATGAAATAATGTCTAAGTGGGTAAATACTATGGGTTGATTATTATAACACCCCCCCTTAAGCCTGACTTTATGAGTAATAAATCAAAAATATAGGGCCTAGAAACAAGGCTTAGTCACCCTTTACATACTGCAAGTCCATATGAACCAAGGAAAGAGGCAAAACCAACTTGGGAAAATCCTCCCTTAAACATGGACTATAAAACAAAATTGTAGAATCTTGTCTCCACTAATGCTTTGACAGCATGATCAGCAATCCCCAGCAGTGATTTGAGATTGCTGAAGGTCTTTTCACAAAATGATTTTGTGAAGATGTCAGCTACTTGTTCTGAAGAAGAGCAGAAGAGTAGGTGAATGGTGCCATCATGCACAAGCTCTCTGATGTAGTGCATGTGAATCTCAATGTGTCTGGTTCTCTGCTTCTGAACTGGATCCTTGCAGATTCGAATGGTACTCTAGTTATCACAGTAGATGGTAGTTTAGTACTCAGGTTCGAAACCACACTCTCCAAGTAAACCCTGCAACCATAAACACTGAGTTGCTACATTGACAACTCCTCTGTACTCAGCTTCTATAGATGAGAGTGCAATGGCACTCTGTTTCTTGCTTGACCAGCTGATTGGCCCTTCTGCAAGCATGAACACATAACCTGAAGTGGAATTCCTGTCAGTGCTATCACCTACCCAATCACTGTCAGTAAAAGCAATTAACTCAAGGTCAGAATTGGCTTTATGGAAAATCCCATCAGTCCTTGTTCCATGAACAAAGCTAAGGATCCTCTTTCCTACTTTCCAATGGATCTCATGGGGCTGATCCATGAATCTAG
>LPNX010182328.1:259210-315616 GCA_001517045.1 Pseudotsuga menziesii | reverse complement strand
TATATATATATATATATATATATATATATATATATATATGATCAAAAGGATGTTAACTTTCTTCATAGACTCAGATACATGTCTCTAGCCTAAAAAATCGACTTCTTGCAATATAGAGAAAAATTCTAAGGTTGGGGTATCTCCTCATAATCCTTGTAAAGCCCTGATTTGGGGTCTGCTCTGCTAGTGAATCTTGCTCTTGATGTAAATCTGAATTTGCTGCACTAGATTCTGAAAATATGGTGAACTAGATTCTGAAATTTTTATCCTATGTATACTTCGCTCTTTCTTCTGACAACTCTGAAGTTTCGATGCAATTCCATTGATCCAAAAAAAGTAGAGCGGAAATGGTAAGATGAATCATTTGAAGGAGTCAAACCAAGGGTCGATTGCTTTGATACCAAATGTTATGCACCAAATAGCCACAGAAGCATAGCAATGTCTCATTTCATTAATATCATGCCTAAATCAAGTTTAAGTGTGAATGAATAAGAATTCTCTTTCAAGGGGGAAACCCCCTATTACAAGATATTATATGCACAACATAAGATGATCCTTTAAATAAGTCTATATATATAGGAGACAAAGAGGGCTAGAAAGCAATAATAAGCTGGTATAACAGTAATGAATGGAATGATTATGAATGAGGGATATAGTTTGGGGCTCAACAATCCCTCACTGCTTTTTTCATGTCAATTTTTCTTGTCTAGTTTATGGTTCACATAAACTTGCATTTCTTTTCTTTATTTTGTGTGTATGCTTAACCTGTTGCCATTGAGTCTACAGTGAGTTTCGACTTAATCTGCTACCATTGAATCACTTTTAAAGTGATTTGCTGGCAGAGTTGGTAATGAGCCTTCACTATCTACATTGTATTCTTTGTTGATTAGTCGAGAGTTCTATTTCTTGGCTTTCAAAGTGTAACAACGTTCCATTTGAAAGTGGTCTTTTGTCTCACAAACTATACACTACTTGCACATGTTTTTTAGACAATTTATTGAAGTGCGTCTTTGTTCACTGTAGTACACACACCACTGTAGTTCACAAGCTGCACAACCTCCAAGGTTGCCAAAGCGTGGGAGTGGGAGCCCAGAAGTACCATTTTCCAAAAAAGTTAGGGAGCGAAGCATCTCAGGAGTGTTTATATATATATATTAAAAAGACATTTATATTAAAAAAAGCATGTAGAATGCCAAATTAGTTCTATGTGAAACATGTACATTTGTGCTACTTCTAGATGAATATTCATAATTTCATTGCACATTACTACATAGTACATAGTAACATACTACCATAGGACATTAATGGTTAATCATTCAAGCATCAACCCTCTAGCTGCTAACAATTACAAAGTTACAAATACAAACCATCTAGCAATTACAGACATACAAATTTTAAAATCATATAATAAGAAGTAGACCATTAACTTATGGAATGAAATAGATTATCCACCAACTGTAAGCATGACCAAATAGTTATGTTGTCTTCTCCAAGCTCCTACAAATCTCCTCCAAGCTCAAGCCTCAAGCACGCAAGCTCTCTACTCCAAGCTCAAAGCACACAAAAATGAATGGAATGAGAGAAATGGCTAGGGAGAGGAGTTTTTATTTCTCCCTCACCTTCTCTAAACCCTGAAAACCCTAAGGGGCCCACCCACCACTAAGTTAGAAAAATAAAAGCAAAAAAAATAGCCATTCCATGGGATCGCGTGGGGGAGCATGGTTGGAGTGCGCCTGGAGCATGCCTGGAGCGGATTCCAAAATTCTGGGAGCATGCTCTAGGGGGTGATCCAGCACGCTCCAGTCCGGAGCGCAGTTTGGGAGCGGGAGTGAGCCCTCCTAGGGCGCTCCCAGTAACCCTGTAATCTTCTGCTTTCTAAATATCCAGGCATCAATCTCTCCATGAACTATATTTTCTTTGAGCCATGATTAGGTGCATTATTATGGCATCAATTATACAATCCAATGTTCTCTCCCCAGTCTTGCTTCAGACTGTAGATTTCATCTACTACTTCACCATATTTCCTTGTACTTAAATTCTTTCTGCAATCCTTCACGGCAATCTCTTCACTTGATGAAATGCCCTTCTGCAGAATCATTGGCAACATGCTGCAATGTAGTAGGGATGACTGAATGATGAATCTACTTCTTGTTAGCCTGACCATTGGCCATCCAGATTGTTTCACATATATTGCAATATCAGGTTGGGTGCCCTTTCCCAGAGTCCACTGAAGTTCAAGTTACATCGGTCTCTTATGAGAGTAGCCATTCCACCCACCATCTATTGTTTGACGTAGAGCACTCAATATCGTCTTTCATTTTGTTAAATTAATGTAACTTGGATCATGAAGGCTTTGGGGTGTAAAACTACTATACCAATGTTTTGGTACTTAATTATTCTGTCTATAGATGTCAAAATTTAATTTCCCTTCCTTATGGTGAAATTGAGCATGATTGAGAAGAACTGAAATGGTAGTCTAATTATAAATTAGTTGGTTACAGGTTAATTATACTGTACAAATTGTTTTTTTTTTGTGTTTGGCATTTCTGTCAAGGATGTTCTATAATGCATTTTACTTGTACAATTCTTCAAACTGGTGTTATATTTCATAACCTATTACTTGAAGGGGTGAAGCTTGTATTACGACTGCTGTCAAACATGATTAATGTACTTTTTGTGACTAGTGTAAGTATTGACTAGACATGACACAAAATGAATGTATGGTAGACAAACATCATGCCTATTTATATATTTGTGGCTTTTAAGTTTTCTCCTAATCATGTTTGGCTTGTTTCAGGTTGGTAGTTGACAGAGAAACTGGGAAACCTAAGGGTTATGGATTTTGTGAGTATAGAGATGAGGAGACAGCAGCTAGTGCACGTAGAAATCTCCAAGGGTATGAGATCAATGGTCGGCAACTACGTGTTGACTATGCTGAAAATGACAAAAGTGTGGACAGAAATAGAGAGCAGGTACTGTCTTAATTTCAAAGCTTTTTCACAAGAACAATCCTAGTGTTCAGAGTCCAGATTAATCTTTTGATCTGCCAAAATGTGCTTTTTACAACTCCCTCACATGACTCCTTGAGCACACATTTCTGACTTTCACCTATGATTTCTGACTTTCACCTATGTTCATTGAGGCTATACTTGTCTGTTTATATTCGTGAGTGTTTTGCTATTAAGGCCCAGATCAGCAGTGTTGTGGTTTCTATATGTGTACAGGCAATAGAGTATCATAGCGTGAATTGGTTCGTGTACTTTGCTGGATTTGCATCTTACTATAGCTTTCTCTGTTAAAAATTTAAAGTCATTATTACTCTTCCAGATTAGAATTCTGGCAAATTTTACTTGTGTTTTTGTCTGTTGTTTCACCAAAGTAGAAGTAATGTTAATGCTGTTCTTTGAGCCACTAAACTTTTCTAGAGTTTTGAAACCTGTTTAACCCATCTTTTGAAAGTCATTTTGACTCCTTTAGAAAATTGGGTGCTCCATTGAGCAACTTTTTAAGAGTAAAAGTTGATTATATTCTAGACAATACGTAGAATCTAGATAAGCTTAGAGTATTGTAGAGGAGATTTTTGACATTGTGGACAGTGATTTTATTGGAATTTCTTCTTCTTTTCGTATATTTTTAATTATAGTTCTTAAGCATTTTAGTAGTTTCAGCATGGCCAGAATACATTTTTCATGTTATGAGATGCAAAATTAGTGCTTGGCATTTTGGTGTTTCAGATTGCAAAATCCGAAAACAAAAGTTCTGGAGCTCAAAATTCCATACACCTGAAATGATGTATCAATTTTTTAAATTTGTCATAGCTTGCTCATCATTAATATATCGTGCATATGGGAACCATCTGATCTTTCAAGATCATTCATCATTCATCTTTCCTGAATTGTCCATCGCAACCAATTTTTATTCGGCACTCCTCACACATATTCATGAATCATGATTATCATATGATCCTCAATGGTGGCTTAGAATATATCATATTGAAAACAAAGATTAATTGAATACCCTTTGGGGTTGATCCAAATGATACCCCATTCCTCTGTCATCAGGTACTCATACGATATTATGAATAGCTCCTTGTCATCATCTTTTCTGCCATCATTTTCTTCTTGGACAGGCTTATCTGGGAGTTCTCTTGCTCATGTCTTAGAATGCTACTTGTAGTTCGTGGTCCAGTAATTTTGGTCCTGTATTGGACGAGGTAAGTTGTCGATTGGAGTGAAGATGGATCAAATCCTCTATCATTGACATGGCCAAATGATTCTACTTAATGGAATGGCCAAGACCATGCATTTCAAATTTATTCAAACAGATGTTCTCTTTGTCAATTTAAGTCATATAGATTATTCTGATTGTGGACTCACAAACTTGGAGGATCTAAAATGGGTGCACATGTATCGTTCCCTTCCAAATGATCACTCTAGGTGGATGACTTATTAGCTTATTTAATTTTTGTAGGCTATAGTCGGCAAAAAATGGAATTAAATGATATTTAATGTCATTTAGGTGAGAAAAACAACATTAAAATGTGAGATTGAGTAATTAAATAAAAAAGGGTGCTATAAAGTAACATTGACTTTAAAAACTCACTTTAATTAAATAATTAAGCGGGAAAATGTAAAAAGGTCGGAAAATGGTGGAAATGGGCAGAAAAGACCAAATTGACCTATTCTTTCATTCATTCATGACTTATTTTTGAAAAGAGAATTTGAAGAGCTCTTGTGGCTTTTGGTTCTTGGGACGAAAACCCTAAGAGAGATTGGGTTTGGTGGTGAAACAATCCACCCCAGTTGATCGTGAGAGGAAAGATCATTTATATCTTTCATGGCGCTTCATTATTGAAGAAGAGAACCAAGTTAATCTTGTTGACTTGTGAAGATTTAATGAGTACTAGTCATTTCTTTCAGAAAGGCACATTTGCCAAAGAGGGTGCTTGGGGTTGTGTGAAATTTTTCGTAACCCCAACACGGTTTCAATTTCAGTTCACTGCATATGGTTTAATGCCCAACCCAGTATGCATGTTCATTTAAAAATTAAAATATTATCTTGAAACTTGAAACACATGAAATAATTTCAACTTTTGCAAACTCAAATTTTTTTCTAGTAGCCTAACTTTTCAATCTCAGAAAAATATTTCAGCCACACACAATAAAAATGACAGTATTTTTGACCAAAACGGTACAGGATTTATCCCCGAAGGGAAAACCTGTATGAGAGAGAATTTTTTATTATTTATTGAGGCAAAATACAAATCTGAACAACAGTACTTATCTCCCTTATTTCTTCTCGAAAAATTTAAAAATGTGCCAGAATCACTTTGTGTTAAAGTTTATGCAGCTGCAAGACCCATTCTCAGAGAGGATGGTACCCTAGTCCGTCGATTAGGCAGAGTAAGACCCTAGAAGGTACCCTAGGGCCCCCAGTAGTCTCCCGGGGTTCTTGGTCTAGGACCAAGCAGGTTGATGCCATGACAAAGCCCCTAGCATGTGTGGGTAGGGCCCCTATATGCCTCTAGGGTATTCTGGTTTGGGACCAGGGACGCGATGTCCAAGTAGAGCCTGCAGGTAGAGGTAGAGATATATTCTGGTCTGTAACCAGGGACACGATGTCCAAGTAGGTCCTACAAGTAGTTGATCAACTTTCAGTGTGAGACTGAAACTCAGCTTAGTACTGAGAACCATTCTGCGAGAGAATGGAGGACCCGGTCAGGGTCCAGGGATTGACCAACCTGTTTTAGTGTGACACTGAAACTCAGCCTAAGGCTGAAAGCCATTCATTAAGAATGGAAGATAATGATGTCCCCTCTCTTAATTGGTTATTGCTAGGTTGCTTCTCAAGGGACTGGCCACCCCTTGACGATGTCCCTAGTACCTAACCCTTAGGAGTAGTGTTAAGGACAAAAGGATTGTACCATCCGTTTGGATCTTCCCCTTTATACAGTGATGACAAAATTATATAAAACAATGTACCTTGAGAGAGAGAAAAGTTTACTGGTCCTGTTGAGTTGTTTGTCCACCTTTTATGGTTCACATTATCTTGTGGGTATGTGGGTTGTTGTAACCCTTTTGGTTGACACTTAGTCCTTTACTTGGTCTTGTCACTCTTACTGGTTTGCACCTTTGATTATGATGACTCCTACTTTATGTTTTTTTTTATCCTAAGTATTTTTTACCTTATGGTTGATTAAAGGACCATTGGACCTTTCATTATTATGGTGACTTTATTTTTTGATGAACCATATGACCTTTTCTTTTATAAATTCATTAAAGATTACTTTATGGTTTTATTTAAATAAAACCTTTATGGTAAAGGTTTTATTTTTATGGTTTTATTAAAACAACTTTGGACCTTTATTTTACTATGGGCCACTTTAACCTATCCTAAGAAAATCTAATTGTTATCTTTCACCTACCATATAACCTATATACGGAAAGATATTATACGTTTTCAATCCATGGGATTTTGCTCCGTGGCTTACCTTCACGGGCTTTCTTTCACGGCTTGTTTTCACGGCTTTCTTTCACGGCTTCCTTCACGGCTTGTTTTCACGGCTTAGCTTCATGATTCTTTTACGGCTGTTAGTTTTTCATCATATAAGCTAGCATTATGATCTTAGGATCTTTTCACTGAGAGAATAACAAGCACAGCAATAAAACATAAGCACATCACAAGAGACAAGAGACACAGAGTTTTCCTCGGGGAAACCATAAAGGAGAAAACCCCGCAACTTCCTCAGAGATAGAATCAGCACCAAAACAGTAAAAGCCCAAAACAGTAAGATGATCTCCACACAGCAGCAGACACTCTCTCTCACACTAAGAGAGCTTCTCCTCTCACTCATGCGCCCTCATAAGTGAGTGTGAGTGTATCGAGTGATAAATAGAGAGGCTCTCACTCTCTATTTATATTCTTCCGTTCACTTGAAGTGCACTCCAACATGTCGGCCTCACTTAACAATTTCTTACTAGAGCCGACATCTCTAGGAGTGTCTAATAACCCTAGTGCCCCACCACTTGTGGGGACTTTGCCTCCTCTGACCAATAGGAGGGTAACACAATGGTGGGGACTATTGCCTCGACTTACAGTGACTCACCTAGGGTTGACCTCACTAGGATAGTCTAATATCCTAAGGGCCCCACAACTGTGGGGACTTTAACCCTTTACCAATAGGAGGGTTACCCACAATGACTTGACATGACTTTCTCATTATAGACACTTTCCCGATCGGAACATCGGGGCATGACATGACTCAAATACATCCCGGAATGAACATCGGGTTACAATAGATAAGAAATACAAGTGAATACATTCCGAAGTTACAATTACATCAACAACGGCTTCCTTCATGGCTTGTTTTCACGGGCTGTCTTCACGGGCCTGTCACAGGTTCCTTTGCGGTGATCTCTGTCTACGGTGATCTCTATCTGCCTGCCGGTTTCTTCACGTGCTGGTGATCGCTCCTATCTGTCTGGCTCTGCGATTTCAATTGACTGCTCTTGCTGGTTCCCTCACGGGTTTATCCTCTGTCGATTCCTTCACGATTTGATTTGCTGGTTCCTTCACGAGTTTCTCTGCCGGTTCCTTCACGGTGATTATCTGCGATCTTTTACCCGTCTAGTCTTGCCGATTTCTTCACGTGGTTATCCACTGCAATCTTGACCGTCTGCATGCTTCCTCCGCGAGCTTTCCCTGCGTGGTCTGCCTTGTGTGACTCTGATTCATATCATCTCGTGACTTTCACCTTATGCATTGACTTTGGTTGACTTCCATCGTGATCATAAACCTGTCTTCTAATATGGACTGTGTTTTTCCTTCATCATGACTGAGAGGTTGTTATTCTAAGTGTGACCCTGAGATTACTTTGTGTGTGTTGGGTTCTTTCCCAGCGTAACCGTGAGGTTGCCTATCAAATGTGAACTGTGGGTTTATCGGTATGACTGTGTGTCTCTATGCAACTACATCTGACTGTGTGTCTCTATGCATCTGCATCCTCACTAGCATAACTGTGTGTCCTTCTTCAGCTTGACTGTACAAGGTATGACTGTGTGTCATTTGTCAGCATGACTGTACTAGGTATGATTGTGCTTCTTAACTAAGAAGTCTGGGTCAGTATGCTTCTGCCTTAACCATCTTACGCTCTCTCTCAAGGTACGTAAAATTGTTTGCCTAGTTGACTTGTCCCTTCGGTGACAAGATCAAATCTGAGTATAAGGTTGATTCAAACATTGGTCATGATTCTTTACTGCTGATTTTTATTGTACGTTAGTTTATCATATTGTTACTGCACATGGCATTTGATAATTCTCGAGGACCAACGTTAACGCAGTATCTAATGAAGCGTTAAGTTGAAAGAGATGAAAATTATGTTCTTGCTTTATTATAGTTTAAATTTTGTTAGTGGCACTATTCTGAATCTGGATTTATATGTTCATGCACTTATGCTTATTGCTTGTATTAAAACATCACTAACCCTTAAATTTCAACACTTTGAACTAGCTGTACGGCCTGCCTGACAGTCTGCAAATTAATGCCTCGATTTTTGTGCTGTACAGTCCACATGTGTGACTGTATGGACTGTTTTTTCTCCTCGGAAATTGTGTCCACTGTACTATCTGTTAACAGCATTAAATGCTGTCCAAATCACCTTGAAAATCATGCCCACAATGCCTTGAAATCTGTGCTGTATGCATTTGCTTTTGTACTGCCTTGCCTTGAAATCTATGCCTGTTATATGGTACTGTATGGTCTTGCCTCGATATATGTGCCTGCTGTACGGTCCTGTTGTACGGTTTTGCCTTGGGAAACATGCCAGAAACTTGCTTGTTCTTCTTGGAATTTGTGCAAGGATTTCACTCTTTCTTCTCTCTTGCTCTTCTTCTTTCCAAAAACTCTCTTTGGAATGTGAACAAATGAATTTTCTCATGCTTTTTCCTAGCCTTTTTGTTTGAGTAACCACCATTTTAGAATCAATGGCCAAGATTAAATCATAACTAGATGAGATCTAGGGCCAAGATCAAATCTCACTTTTTTCTCATTAAAAAGCAATTAATTACTTTTTTAAATAATAAATGAGACATTTAATGCACACCCAGTTTTAATTCTCATTAAGGTCACATTTAAACTTTTATAAGTCAACTTCATTTTATAAAGTGATTTTATAATAATAAAGTCAATCTCACTTATTAAAATTGCTAGGGACCACATTTAAAGTGTTCTTGTCCACTCCAAGGAACAAATGAAAGGACAAACACTTCCTAGGTAAAATTTCAACATTGAGGAGAACACCAACTTTCAACCATCTTTGTTTACTTGTTTCTCTACTATCCACAGTGGCTAGGAAGGGCAAGCTGGCATTATCCTACGTCTCTAGGTCGGCCCTCATTGAAGCTGGACTCAGAGACGTAGTCCAGGAGGGACGAACTCTGTTATCACCTAGTGCCTTCAATCTTCTGGTTTGCATACTTGTTTTTTATTTGCTTGTGTGTGTTTTAAGCATTTAAAATTTCAGTTTTAAATCTTGTTTATGAGTTTTTAACATACAAATTTCACATGCAATTTTTAATTGTTAAAACGATTCTGAAGATTTTTAGATCAAGTTTGGTATCAGAGCAGCGTAACCATTGCATTGTGAGTTTGTGAATGTTAACAAGGTCAAGGCTTAAGCGAGGTGAAGATGTGCTTGAGGCATTTAATCCTGAGATTGGACGTGCACATTGAAGAAAGGAAATGGCAGATGAAGAATACCGAGAAGAAGACGAGAAGGCCTTTCACAAGGGTTTTCATCAGATGGCAGATAGAGTAGAAAAAATGTTTGCATATTATCAAGAGAGGTTGGAAAAGAAGAAAACAAAGAAGGAGAAAGCAGAGAATAATGCTTTGCGAAAAGAAGACCCTTTTGAGCCTTCTTCTCCATCTTCTTCTTCCTTTTCTGAAAGCTCTAGTACTACTTCAAATCCAAAGAAACAACCTGAGAAGGCTAAGTTTGATTTACCGTATTTGAAACTTGATATTAAGTTTGAATTGCCTACATATAATGGTGAACTTAACCCAGAAAAGCTAGATGATTGGATCAGGCAGATTGAGGTGTATTGCAAGATTCAGAAGCTTGCAGATGAGAAAGCAAAGATCTAGTTGGCTACTCTTCGTCTTGGAGGCACTGCACTCATCTGATGGGAGAGTAAGACACAAGAAGACCTCCTTACAAAAGGTAAAATTATTTCTTCCTGGTATGAATTTACTGTTGCGTTGAAAAAACAATTTTATCCATTAGGATAGATACAACAAGCTATGATGGATTGACAAAACTTAAGTCAAGGTAAAGGTCAGAATGTACAAGAATACACTCGGGAATTCAGAAAGAGAGCTTTGATTTTGGGTATACCTCTTTACACTCAAGAAACTCTGCTTAAGTTTATTGGAGGATTACATAGTTATTTACGTCATACCATACTTTTGTTTAATCCTACTAACCTTGACGAGGTATGTGTGCAAGCCACGCACATTGAATCCAAAGGGAAGAGTGCTCATACTTTTCTTCAGCTGAATCTTGCCAATCAAAAGAAGGCAAGGAAAAAGGGAAGAGCAAGCATACAACTACCGTGAAGAAAGATGATACAAAGCTTTCATGTTTGCATTGCGAAAGAGATGGACATGATGAAGAACATTGTTGGAAGCTACATCCAAATCTAAAACTGAAGTGGGTTCAACATCAAAGAGGTAAGAAGAAGATCACTGCTACTATTTAGTGTGATCTTGGATCCGAATTTGATGATAAATCTAAGGTATCGGTTGTTGGCATAAAAGGTATAATATCTAATGTTAACACATGTGCTTCTTCTAACAAATCTCACGATGAAAAGGAGAGGGATGCATTATTCCATCTAAGAGTAATCTCTAAGCACACAAATATTGATACATTGATTGACAACGGTTCACAAGCAAATCTTATATTAGAAAACCTTGTTATTTAGCTTGGATTGGAAACTAATTTGCATCCTAAACCATATCTACTTGGATGGGTATGCAAGAATGCACAGTTGCAAGTCACTAAGCAGTGTCGAGTAAGGTTTGCCATTAATTCTCATTTCATTGATGGAGTTGTTTTGGATGCAATACCTCTTGATATTTGTGGCCTGGTGTTGGGTAGTCCATATTTGTTTGATAGAAAATCCATCTTCCTCATGAAGCATAATATGTATCATTTCTTCAAGAACAGGATCAAATACATTGTAAGAGTTCATAAAATGACAAATGATTTGACTATGGTTGCTACAGGGCAGATGAAGATGCTAGTAAATGCAAGTAAAGGTTTATCTCTTATGACAATTAAAGATTGTGGTTTTGGAAATGAATTAGTAAATATTGATACTATTTAGATGTTACAGGATACACCACAAGTACAGTATGGGGGATTAGAGCATGGAAACATCTTGGATTGTAGGGAAAGAGATCTATTTACTGCTTTTGTAAAGAAAAACAAGCTTTCATTCTATTTGGCTTTTGCATGTTTAGTTTCTTGTCTGCTTTTGCTACTATTTAGTTATGTTTGGATGGTAGATGTGACATTGACTACAAATTTATGTAAGGATGATAGAGTGATTAAGATTGTTAACATAATGGCTGTTTTTGTCTTTGTGATGATGAGCCAATTGATTCTAAATTGAGCAGGTTGGATAGTGGACACAGGTCAAGTGGGGCCATGGTGTCCTCACTCTTTTTCTAAGTAATTTCTGCTTTTGGTGGTCCAAAAGCTCCTCAGTGGGGAGGTTTGATCCAAGAGGATCTTCGAGATTGATCAAATCTAAAGTCTTCAAAATGCGAACAGAAGCTTGTAGCTGCGTAGAGCTCGATGAGAGCTTTTTGACAACGTTTGTTTCGTGCAAAGCGAACTCCATACATGAAAGTTATTCAGTTTTGAACTTTCGGCAAAATAGGTAAATTTGGCAAAAAGGGGTGCCATGTGGCACCATTATAAGGGTGACACGTGCCCTGTACGACGCTGATGTGGCACCACCACAGTGCATCACGTGGCAGATACCGATGTACAGGTGGCAGTCCAGTTGGAGGTTGACTTGGCAGTTCTACAATAGCCCACGTGGAGGTGACATGGCAGACGACTGGACCTTTGGTAGGTTGACATGTGAACCAATGAGGGCTTGCCAAATGGCAACCTTGTTGGCAGTTTGTTGGACAGTTTCCCAAAAGCTATGGAGTCGGGGAGGATCGAATCCCCGACCTCCTCTCCGCCTAAGCCTCCACCGAATCCGGCTAACCATCTTCTTCACCGATGTTTCTTAACCATAGAGATTGTAAGTTTTATTTAAACTTGAATGGGTTTCTATTTTTAAAAAGGGGAGGACCGAGGGCTTAGCCCTCGGCCCATTTATTATGCCACATGACGGAGCCAACACATATTAGCCACCACAAAACCATAGTCCAAAGCCTCCGCCATATGCCAATATGGAATGCCAACAAAACTCATGATACAGGGAGAGGTCTGCGGGTTTGAACCTGTGACCTCCTCCCCCTTTGCCAAACGCCCTCACCATTGCGCCAAAGGCTCCTTCTGTTAAGGGATTTGGAGTTTAATAATTTTAAATTAGTGTTTGGATGGTTTTAACCCCCAAAATGGTTGGTTTTAATCCCAACTCCATCAGAGATGTGCACAAAAAAACCATAGAGAGCATACTACTCTAATACCATTTATCAATACGGGATTGAGCTTGAAATGAAAGAACACTATTGCAGAGGAACAACAGTACACTATTGAAAGTACAGTACTGCAGTGAAAACCACATTCTTTCAATGGATCAAATGATGAAAAAGATTGCACTGTATATAGCACTACAAAACAGCTAGAATGGTGGTAGCTTATCTTTGAGAGGAGATGTGATAGTTAGCTAATTCGCAAAAATCCCATAACAAGAGGCTGAGACTACACTTTATTTATATTATGATGCCAAGGAAACTGAAGAAAAAACCCTAAAATGCAAGAACACTATCCCTAGCAGGATTAGGGACGAGCAGGAATGCTGAGTTGGACAAATTTTAGCTGACCTGAAAATGGGGAGCCATGCCTGGATCATAACTTTCTGCTTTGGTGCACCATTTTGGGTCTTATGTAGCTTGTTGGAAAGAACATTAGTAAATGAAGTTGTGTCCCTAGTTTTTGCGCTAACAGCCCCCAAAAGTGCATGGCAGACCCCAAAAATGCATCGGAAAAAGTTAATCCAAAAACTTTTAGTATCAGGGAAATTTTTGATACAGTTTTGGATGGCCACTTGTATAAAATATAACAGTTTACATCTTATTGTGGGACTGTTTGGGATGTAATAATTTTTGATAGGAGCGATGCCAGAAATATATCTCTGTATGCTACCTTTTATTGTGACATATACCCTTGAATTGGAAATATCGATTATAAAATTATTCATTTTTTGATATGAATGAGTGATGATGAACATGCCAAGTTGGAGGCATAATGTAGCAAATTATGACCATGTGTCTTTTGGTAAATGGATAATGGTGACGAACATAAAATATTTCTGACCATATGAGAATTTTGCTGCACAGGAGGTTTGGCATTGGGCATGGTTTGTCTTCTCGCTTGGGGTGTCTGATAGATGCATCACTGATTTGCCACTAGAGTTATAGTACGATGCATTTGTACTGACATTGCATGCTAGATTCTCTTTTTATAGTTATATATAAAATTATGTTGCAGGCTGGTGAGAGACCAATCTGTAATAATCGCTGGCATCACTGGCTTTTATTTTTGACGTTCTTCTTACTAGTACAGTTATGATCGATTGCTTTTTCTTTATATGTAAAAGTGAGTTATTTTATTATTTTGTTCAAAATATGTCATGCTATTTTCTTAAAATAAAATGCATCATTTTGCTGTTCATTGGTGTAAATTTGTGCTCTTGCAAGTTTGTGTCTGGGAAAGGGTTAGCAAGAGGACATTACTTAACTAGATCTCTGTCCTTACCAAAAATTATTAAAGTTTTACATCACTAATTATTCTATCTGCTGGTGTAGGGTCGAGGTGGACCTGGTTTGGCCTCAAATTTTGGTCAGTATCATGTATCTTTTATACTTACCCAATGAAGATCATACCATTAGATTTTTGGAGTGCTTAGATTTGTTCCATTTTTTCCATGCTAGTCAATGCTTATGTTGTCTTCCGTTGGTTCAGACTTGTTGACAGTTGAGACCTACTAAATAGCATAAATATTTTTCTACAGATAGTCAGAAGTCATCTGTTGGCCCTGCAATCCCTGTAGATCCATCATTTAATCAGCCTATAGGCCTTGGAGTGGCAGCAGCTGCAGCATCTGTCATGGCAGGGGCTCTTGGAGAGCCACAGACATCTGTGATGGATCAAAATCAGAGTGCCATCCAAGGTCAAACTAATGTTGGAGGCAATGATCCTCTCACTCTTCATTTAGCTAGCTTGTCCAAAAACCAGCTTTATGAGTTCCTGAATGAGATGAAGGTAATGTATTATTTATTGGAGGTTAGTTCAGGGCCTGCCTTTTATGCATTTAGTGAAAGTATTCATCACGATTATTTCCATCAAAACATTCTGAGTGCAGGCCCTAGCTCAACAAAATCGACAGCAGGCTCGCCACATTTTGCTTCTGCATCCGCAAATACCAAAAGCTATTTTTCAGGTTAGTCATTACACGAAATATCAAATAGAAGATCTTATTTGAATGCATATGTTGTCTTTGTCTTAAAATCTTGGTCTGCAAAAATACTTGTTTGATGAACCATTAACTTTTGTATAGAGTATTGGATTCTTTTGTTAAATATTTTAGGCCTTTACAAGGTTGTAATATTATGGGTATCCCAGTTAGTACATTTTAAATACGACATTCTACTCTTTATTTTTCCAAGGTTTGGGAAAAGAGGGATGGGGGGAATGGGGCACAAGTTCCTGGGATGACTTGAGATATCTGCCCAACTATCAGGGGACAGTAGCGTGTGGGACTTAGGATATGCCCCCAATGCCTTCCCTTTCATTCGGAATATGGAAGAGTAGAGAAAATATAAAATTTTGTAATTTTATTGTTAATGGAACAAGTCAGTGACAAATAAACTCAATTCTAACTTGAGATCTGTTTCTGATTAGTAGTATTGCAGGAGTCTGGTTTGAAGATGCAGGGGTCTGATGTCACAGTACAGAGGTCTGATTTTGAGTTGCAGCGTTCTGATTTCACACTGCAAAGGTCTAATTTTGAGTTGTAGGGGAGTGATTTTGTTGGCAGAGTTTTTGTACAGTGTTGAATGGGCCTGATTTTGCATTTTCAAGGGCTGATTTGAGTTACAACAGACTGATCCAGTGTTACAAGGGTCTAATTTTGTATAGCGGTAGTTTGATTTGGTGCTCATCTATGTTGTAAAGGACAGAATGATGTTAGAAATGAAGATTTGCATACCCATCAATCCTTTAGATGGCTTAATTCACGCGCTTTATCATTTTGGAGGGCTGGGTAACAGCCCTACCATAAAGGAAGAAAGGGTAGAAAACCATTTTTTTAAACCTTTATAGGGCTTGCCTAGTCCTTCCCTATGACAGCATCCTTATGACATCACCTTTGTACATGGAATGTCTTGGGCAGTGAACCCTTTGTTTCAGCAAGAGTTGGGGACCTTAGTTTAAAACTTCAGTGATTTATCACCGACATCTTGATGTGAACCCATAAAAAAAATCACCAAGAAGAAATTGTCATATTGTGACTTTTCATAAAAATCGTGCTATGACTAAAAATTCACTGGTTGGGGGAAGATGCCTATACAAGGCTGAAATTGGATTTTTTGGGGTTATTTGTCTTTGCAGCTTTTGGGGATTGAGAGCCGAGCTGTTTGTCATCATTATCCATTGATATTAGGAAGGCCAAACAATTGTTTTTATTGCCATTAAACAATTTTTCTTGGAGTGGGGATTGACTTCTATCTACAGTTTTCATATTCCTGGGGATTTTTTAAAATTCCACTCCGACCTAGTTTTTTTTTTTTTTTAAGACTTAGAAAAGGGCTTGCAAAGTGTATACTGCCTTCCTCTTATTATTGATTTTTCATTAGTCATAAAACAATTTTATATGTTTGATTTTTTTACCAGCTTCCTTTTATGTTCATTGTTTGGTTTTGCCATAGGTTTGAAGTTTGAAGTTGTACATTGCCTTGCCAATATGCAAAATCCTTTGGACCCATTTTGGTAGTATGGTGAATTTGAAGATGGGACAAACCAAGAAAAATTAATTGCCAGTTATGTGGGAAAGTGCCCGGAACAAGAAGCCCTAGTTTCTGCAATTTCTTCTGCATAATTGTCCGATTTTGATTTTGCTTTAAAGCCGAACTTACTGCTCCTCAAGGTCTGAAACTTCGTCCTGAGGGAGCCTGATCTGTCTTCTTTCCAGCTCCACAGGTTAGAGCAGTATTGATTCACCAAGTGGAACTTATGCTAAGTTTCCCAAGGTGACCTGTTTGAGGACTGGTTCGGTATAGCGAACTTGTACGGACTGCCACATGTCACTTTTTCAACTTCGGAGTTTGAAACTCGCACCACAGAAACTATAGTCTGTGCCCTATCTGCCAATGTTACAAATGTCTTATCGCCGAATATATTACCGAGGGTCCAAAAACAAATTATCAGATTTATCGGCGAAAATGTCGGCAAACATCGGCAATATATCGACAACTTCAAAAAATACAAAAATACTCATTTTTTTCACTAAACATCTAAAGCAACAAGAACATCAAATAAACACATTGCTACATAAATATGGAAAGAAAACCGATATATAAGATGTATAAGACTTTTAGTGATACGTCACACATAAAAAATGAATCGTGTCTTGGATCTTGAGTCTTCGACTCATCAATCACCAAAAAGATACAATCAATGTATTATGTATCTCATATGCAATGAAATCAACTAAATAAAGTAAACTATGGAATTCCTCTACCCCTTTTATGGGCAAAGGTAATCGCTCTAGTAATGGCTCTGCCTCTAGAGCTAGAAAGCTTAGGCGCTCGTGGGGGTTGTCGTGGACTATGTCGTCCTCTAGAAGTGCCTGGAAACTGATGTACTCTAGAAGAACTAGAAGAATGATGAGGTATTGGACCCTCATAAAGTCCTCTATCATTGCTATTGCTACCACTGCCCATATATTTGGTTCCCTCTAACTGAGACTGTGGCTGTGAAACAGAGACTGGTGGCTGTGCAACTGGTGGCTCCGGTGGTGGCACAATCTCAAACAAGTCTAACCACTATCGTCCAATGTCTCACTCTCCATATCATGTCTATCATCCTCTAACCAATCAGGGGCTGCCTCCATAATAGGTTCCTCAATCTCCACACTCCAAGCAACAGTGGTGTGAATCACATCCAATGAAATGGCCTCCACCTTAGGTTTTTTCTCAAGCTGCTTCACCCACAACCTGATATTGTAGGAGACGTACACTAGATCATTCAAGTGTTGGGTATCCAACCTGTATGATGACCATAAATTTAGCCAATTAGAATTTATAATACATAAATTACCCATGGGACATAAATTACAAGTTATAATGAATTTAGAATTTAATTTCAAATTCTCAAACCTCTTGTGCTTCTTGGTGTGTATTTTTTCAAATACACTCCAGTTGTGCTTACAACCAGAAGAACTACATGTTTGGCTAAGGATCCGAACAACAAGCTTTTGGAGATGGGGTACTCGTCTGCCATAGGTTTCCCACCAAGTATCTACAATGAATTGGAGAAACATTAGAGAAGACATTGGAAATTTAAAATTTAAAACAAAGAAAGTAATGAAATGAAATTTTGAAACAAGGTGAAACTTACTTGGCATTATGTTCTTCCTGTCATTAATAGCCATATCAAAGCCAAATGTTCTCATGGCCCTCCTATAGACTTCCAACTCTTTGAAAATCTCTGAACGGTCAGCTGCACTTGGCACCATACTCTGGACACACTCCAAGAGCCCATCCATTACCTCTGCATCAAAGTTGAAGCCACATGAGTAAGAGAATGCATGGTTGAGGAATAGGCCTCCAGCATGAATGGGCCGATGAAGTGTTTTGTTCCATCGTTGATCAATCGCCTCCCATATCAATTGTTGTTTCGCTTGCCCCTCACCTCCCTTGTCCTCATAGTAGGGATGAATGGCCTCTCTGGCCCTATCCATGGCCTCATACAAGTAGCCCATTGCGAGCTTGTCTCCATCAACCAAGCGTAGAACCCTTACCAAAGGTTCACATATAGTACACACCTCCTTCACCCCATCCTAGAAGCTCTCCTGGTATGACACTAGCCTGAATATGTCATATCCCTTCGGTTTAGTGCTAATTGATAAAGCACGCCACTCACCTGAAAGGAACATAGTTTGCAAGTCCCACATAGAAGTAAGGAGGCACTGAAGAGAGATGAAACAAGTGGCAAAGCGAGCGATGGCAAGACGGACCAACTCCCTATCATGAGTGAACTTCCTCATCAAGCTAACAGAATCATGATTGTATATAAATTTGGTGATGCTTCTTGCTAAATCAATGACATCCTTGATACACTGGATCTTCCCCATATCCTCTAAGATCAAGTTAATACAATGAGCTACACAAGGTGTCCAAAACAAAGTAGGATGCCTGTCCATAAGCATCCTACTCTAATACGCAACATTGTCCGTTACTACTTGGACAACATGCTGCGGACCTAACTCTTGGATGAACTCATCCAACAACTGACATAGTAATGTTGCATCTTTGACCTGTGCGGATGCATCCACGGATTTTATAAATATTATGCCTTGATGACAATGAACCAAGAATTTGAGAAGGTTCCTACCCTTCGTATCACTCCAACCATATGACATCACGGTGCAGCCCATGGCCTCCCATGAACCTCGAAGCTCCTCCAACCTAGAAGTGCAATCGACCTTTTCATCATCAAGGATGGGCCCTCTCAACTCCTCATAAGTGGGGGGATTATACCCTGACCCAACAATAGCAACAACTTCAAACATAGGCACGTAGAAAGGGTTTCTCGCAAAGTGGAATGTAATATCACTCACAAAAGGGATCGACCCACAAGTTTATCTGCTTTCTTTTTCTCTTTTATCTTGTACATTGACTTTATACTTGGTTGTCCACCAAAACCAGATCTCGACAAAACATGAGAAATAGAATGTGTCGTTGAAGACATGGCGGAAGATGAGGATAAGGTCTCAGTCCCCACTCCCCCTAAAGTGTGTCCGACTGCCCTGGATTCTAATGCCTCTCTCATTCCAAGTTCCTGCCACAAAGCTTCCCTTTCATCTTTCCTCTTGCCAGTACCTTCAATTGCAAGTTTGGCCCTATGAACTATTTTAGGAGTGGAGTTTTTGCAAATATCCACCTCATGCCCTGCAAGTTGTGCGAGGTGGTATTTGAGCCTATTTATCCCCCTCGTCATCTCCTTCCCACACATATTGCATCTAAGCTTTTGCCGATTATGTGGATCAACTGGTTATGCATACTCCCAGAATGGATCCAAAGTCTTTGGCATGTTTGTAGCTTTGTAGCGTTGCAATATGGAAACTAGCTTGAAACTTCAAAACCTGTAATATAAAAAAAAAGTTTTTTTTAGCAAATTTCATTGCAAATAAGTGCAAATCAAACATACAAGCATAATTAATTTACAACGTACATTTCTAAAGTTAAACAGTGAATAAATGATAAAGTTATAAACTACCAATTTTCTAGGGTTGTTTTTAAATTTTAATAAATCAATGCTTTAAGCTTAGCATTGAAGCATTCCTTAGCCACCTCCCATGAGATATTTTGAATTATCCAAGGTTGAAAATTGAAATGCACTCTCAGTCTCAGATTTTAGACAAGTGGCAACGGTGGAGGTTTGTGGAGTCAAGTTCACTGTTCTTTTGAATTATTTGCAGCAGAGAGTCTCATGTCAAATTATATATTGTCAATCTCATGTTAAATTATTTGCAGCAGAGAATCTCATGTCAAATAAATTGTAGCAGAGATGATCATCATGAGACATTACAGTTTTCATTGTTTAACTTAAAAATTTAAAATACAAAGGTTAAAAACTTAAAATTTAAGAAGTCCTTCTTTACAATCAATATTGTCAATATTTTGTGATGGACATGTTGCGATTGCATAAGGCTTAAGCACGTATGTCATATATAGAAGCACTGCTGTTTAAACTTTAAACTTTAAAGAAATTGCTTAACTTGAATTTCTAATTTTCTATACTTAACAAGAATGATCTAGAAATTATCTATTAAGTTTTAACTTTTTAGTTTTTACAGATTTAGCTCACAATGGAAAAACCGTAAAAAACATGAGAAATGAAAGTAGCAAGTAGTGGCGATGGTTTAGGGTGCAACTGCACACTGGCGATGATGAAGCTTAGAGTTTGGGTCAATTTCTCCTCCACGGCGTGTGACTGTAGTGCTAGCAGCTAGACATACCAACGAACTCTCTGAATCTCCTCTGAATCTTTGAATCTTCTCCACGCACCTGTGACCTACCACCAACTACTCAGCGTCCTCCTCCACACTACACCCAGTGTCCTCCTCCACACTACACCCAACTCTACCTCTCTTCCACATTGTAACGCAGACCTCCGAGTCTCCACACTACACGCAAGCGCATGGGAAAAAGGCTAAAAACGCCAAAAAAACGTGTGTTTTAAACCCCCGACGAACCGACAATTTTACCTTATTGACTCGCGATTTTCACTGCAAAAATCATGATTTTTTCTTGGAAAAATCGTCAATATATTGCCATGATTTTTCTTGATAATTTCGCCACTGAAAAAATATCGTGATATCTCGCGATAAATCGGCAATATTTGTAACACTGCTATCTGCAACATCTTGTGAAATTTGATTTGGACCTTCCTAGCTCGAGATATAGCAATTCTCTTTAAGTCACTTATTTATGACTGAATTCTGGAAGAGGCTGGAACCCTGATTTGGAGGGATAATATCTCCTAAAGTATAGTGAATCTGAGGCTGAAACTTGCACACAAGGTACATCAAGATTTCATCTTCGGCTTGTCCAAGTTTCAGCTTCTGAGCCTTCTCCAAACTCGATTTATAGCGAAAATGCCAAGGTGACTAGATTTTGCCTTCCAGGGTTTTCAAGCATGAAACCCTAATCTTCAGTAACTATAGTTGTAGCAGTGTTTCGGTTGCACAAAGACTTCTTTCGGGGTGCCTCTGATACCATGTTAAGTTTTTAATGGTTATACTAGATCTTTAAACTTTTAGCATCATAATGTTATGCAATAGGATCATTGAAAGAAAGATAAGCACAACATGACAAGATACACAACAATTTACCCTGGGAAGCCCAAAAGGGAAAAACCCAACAAAACTTCTTGAATATAGATTACCAGAATGTAATGACCAAAGAACAAGGTCTCATGAGAGAGAGAGACCAAACCCCAAGCACAAGAACCAAACACCAAAGACACTAGTCCTCCTCTTTCTCTTTCTCCTTTCTCTCTCTTGCGCAATACATGAGTGAGAGTATGTGTACAAATGAGGGAGGGTGCCTCCCTATTTATACTAAACTTCCCAACTGTCTTTTACGCTAACTGGGCCGACCCGTCTAACTAACAGGCCCAACCTACCTAGGTAAACTTCACAATAATAATTATATTCTTCTTTTTTGGGTGCTATTGACCCGACTCACAACTGAGGGTTACCTCATGACTTTTACATGACCTTTTACATCGGTAACATCTCCCGAAGGAGGAATAAGAATAATGTGAAATATAAGTATAATATTCTTCGAATTTACATTATTTCAACAAAAAAAGGGTGTATCTTTTCACGCACAAGAACACAAAAAGGACTATTTAAAGTCCCGAAAAGTATATTGTAAAAATAATCTCATATTCATTGTTGTATGTTTTTATAATTTTCTTTAAAAAATGATTGTATCATTGGTATCAAAGCATTGGTTGTTGTCCCAGCTACGGAAATGGGTCGTGTTCGTGAAGACAAGGAGTCTCTCACTGCCGTTACTCACCTACGCCCTCATCTCCTCCGCCTTTCGCCCCTCCACTCCACACTTCGTCCTCCACTCCACACTTCATCTTTCATGCCTGTGTTGCATACCTTTCCGACGCTTCCTTCTCCCACGTGCTACATACCATTCCCCCCTCTGCGCTTGTAACTCCTCCCATGCTCCACGCTTCCCACATCCCTCCGCTGCTCCACGCTCCTGCTCGCACCCTTAATATATCTTCCCTTTGCTCACATCTCCACCTGCACTATCATTTGCACTCTTCCTTGCGCCCTCACATCTCCTACGTGTCACTTCCTCTTCCCCACCACTGCCTCTTACCAACCGTTGCCTTTATTCTCCAACCCTTCTCCCTTCTACGTTTGTGCCCAATCCATACACCTCTTGCTCGCTCTCTTCATCCACAACCCCCAACTTCATGTCGTGCTCTCCATGTGTGTTTGCAACTCCTCCCTCCTACTATCTCCTTCCCAAAACACTTTTTCCTTCCATTCTGCCGCCCTAGGCAACTTTGCGCCTTTTGTTGCGTTCTCCCACGTTGCTCCCTCTCCTCACTTGAGAGTCCATCCATCCAACCAGTGAAATCCTTGTCGTTGCTTGGCCACACTACTTTCTACACCTTTGCGCCCTCAAACTCCATGTGTCCCACGATAGTTCTGCCATCCCACCATCCCTCTCCAAAGCCACCACCTCCTCGACAACCCTAACAAAAATGCAAAACAAAATTAATATAAAAAAAATTATTTTTAAAAAATAATAAAATTATAATAATAATGTTGTTTATTTTTATTAATAATTTTTTTAAGAACAAAAACTTATTATTGTGATAATTATTATAAATAAATTAAGTCAACCTCGTTATTTCCACAAAGACATAAGTTGTCATTTACCCTAGTTATAGGCCAAAATTGTGTTTAAGTATACGCCCCCACACACTAGAAGCATGTTAGACTTGAAGAACCAGTTCAAACAATTAGAAAAGGAATTCAACACTCTCAAAGACTTCGTCAACAAAAACCAAGAGAGCTTAAGAAAAGAACTGAAGAATAACAATGCGACACTCAAAAAAAGATCAAAGACGAAATCATCATGGTAATGGAGAACAAGTTGAACACCATGACTGATGATCATAATAAAAAAACATGACCAAATCATGAACATGTTACAAAACCAAGGTTCTAGAAATCACAACAAACAACATAATGGTTCAACCAAGTCTATCTCCTCATCTCATGCCTTCACATCACCACCACTTCCACTACATGCACCTCTCTATAATTCACGAGGAGGCACCCAATATCATCCCCTTATGATATGCCCACCTTGGGCCAAAATAGAACTATCCAAATACGATGGGAACAAAGACCAATATGTAGGATGGTTTAATAACGCTGAAGAATTTTTCAGTATATATAACATTACAACATATGAAGAAAAGGTAAACTATGCATCCATGCATTTAGAAGGTAACACATACAACTAAAGGTAAACTATGCATCCATGCATCTAGAAGGTAACACATACAACTAGTATATGTGGTGGAAAGGAGAAAATTATTCATACACCTAGCACTTGGTTAAAAACGATTTTTTTAAAAGATTCCTGGGAATTGACGAAAACAAATGGTATTCAAAACTTACCAGGCTACAACAAAAGGAAAGTGTTGAAGAATTCACACATTAATGGGAAGCTCTCACCACACAAGTATTTGGGTTATCTAGCAAGCAATTACTTGAAACTTACCTTGGAAGCCTTAAACCATATATCCAAAATGAATTGAAAATGCGTGACGTACCGATTGTGAAAGTAGCAAGGTTCAAGGCAAGAGCAACATAAGTCAAATTCGAAGGTTTCCAATCAGGAAATGGAAAACGTATTCAAGATACCACAAACAACATACAAAGACAAGGATAAATACATACATCCACATAGACGAGACGGGAAAAGAAGTTTGGAAGCTCAATGAATGAAAGAAGGCAAATGTAGACGTTGCAGAGACAAATGGGATCCCAAACATAGGTGCCGCTCAAAAGATAATTCAAAGAAGGGAATGACGAATTAGATACAAAAGAATCAGAAGATGATCAAGAAGAGAATCCTCAAAACATTGAAACAAACTTAGAAGGCGACAACACACCTAGGATGCCACTTGCAGCCATGACAAGCATCAGCCAACCACAAACTCTTAAATTGAAGGGGCATATAAAAAATGATAACATCCCAGTACTAATAGATATAGGAAGCTACCATAACTTCCTTGACATAAGAGTCACAAGGAAACTTAAGCTCTTCATAAATGCAGTTCTAGACATGAAGGTGATGGTTGCAGATGGAGAAAAGATTGAGAATGTAGGGAAGTTATCACAATTTTTGTAGTGACCAAGATTAAGTAATCCAATCCAGGACGACAAAGATCTACAACCAATAAGAACGTGATACTAAAGAATCCTACCCCCCCCAAAGATTGTTGTCATATTGGATAGGTTTCTTCTCCCTTTAGGCTTCTTAATCCACACAAAGCAAACTAAACTAGCCATGGGAGATGTCCCAAGCCTAACCAAATGGCCGCATCCCTTTTAGGCTATAAGATACTTGCTAAATACTATGTAAAAATGAAGACAAAGAATATCTTGGGGAATGCTCCCTAGACTTAATGAATTGCCTATTGAGCTATAGTATAGTGGATTGGCTAGGGTTTAGCTAAGTGATTCATTCATTCCAATTCAAGGAATTTAAACTCAATAGTAAATTAACTTATAGACCTAGGATGTTTGTGCTAGGGCAAAAATGGATCCAAATCATTTTAGGAGTACACAAGGATATGAGATGGTATGAGTTTAGATAGAAACCCTAACACAAAGCGGCTTGCTTCACATAAAAAATCGACCATTTAACACACTCAAAGAAGACGTCAAGCATGCACAGTGAAATCAACCCAGTTTCCCTTGGTGTGAATTGATCTAGGGTCTAGTGCTTTAGATGCGAGGTTTAATGGAGTACAAATGAAGTTGCCTAGGCTCAAGATGTATCTCGAATGCAAAAAAAAATTGCACAAGTGCCAAATTGGCCCAACAAACCAAGCATGCAATAGCGATTGCAATTATTTTTAAAAGAGACAATTTTTTATTTTATTGACAAAAGGTTTTCCAAGGGTTTGATCAAAACGTTTTGGGTACCTACCTTGATTTGGAGATGTGGATGGAGTTCGTCCTCTTTTCCCAACAACACCAAATACATTTCGTCTTCTTCTAGCCAAGTCGCCCTAGTAGATTCGATGAAATCCAACCTACAAAACAAGCAAACAATTAGATAAGCTTTCACATTTACTAATAGATAAACTTGTATTTTGCAAACCAAATGGCAAGCATAGGAGACAAGAGAGAATATGGCAAGAAATAGATAGCAATAACAAATCTATCTTATTCTCAAATGAAACCCCTTGTCAAGGAGCAAGTTTCCCTAGGTGCTAAAGTCGCCCCAACTTCCCTAAGGTAAAATCACCACAAAAATAATCTATGGCAAGAGAGAATCTTGATCTAGTGGTAGAAGAGGCTTAGTATGACATAAAATCGATCCATCATCTCAATCACAAGAAATTTGCACCACAAAAATATTTTTATATTATTTCTTGAAGAGCCAAGAGTCCTTTACAAATGAGGAGCTCTCTCTCATTTATAGCTAAGAGAGGAGCAAAATCCCTAACCAATCCTTATGGGGATGACTGAAATTAAAATATATAATACAATGATCAATGGATGAGATTTAATTCACTTTTGTAATTGTTAATGAGCTGGAAAAGTCTATCCTAGTGAGTGGGGCGAATTACCTCCTAATATAATGATAAAGATACAATCGATATACATTGAATAACATGCTAGGGGACTCAATTCACCCCTATGTGATCATAATCCACTTTTAAATCACTTGCTAGCTCAAGGTACAAGTCACAACAAGAGAAAGTCACCCTCCTAGGGAGAAAGACTCCCTCACCATGGGGGGAAATACATGTGCCAAATAATAACATGATAAAGTGCTAGGAAAAGTGACAAAAGTGTCTAGGGGACCATCATAACAAAACCCAAGTCATATTTCACCATGCACCTATCGCAAATCATACTCTTCAAACCTTAGTCATCTTTTAATTAATTAATTTTTAGCTGGAAAATCATAATAATTCATAGAACTGCTCAAAGTTGGATCTTCCATTGCCCATAATGTAATTGATTGCATAGATGAATCCATAGACATCAAAAGCCATAGGATCCACTACTCATATGCCCATAACAAATCTCACCTTTGTGAAGAAATCTCCAAGTATTTTAATTAAAACAGGCCACATTATTTTTTGCAAACTTTAGAAAAACTGATTAATTAAGCTTATTAATCCACAACTAATATTTGGAGGGGTCTAATTGGCCTTCAATGGCAATAATATGAACACTGTTCCATCATAGTAGGATCCGACTTCTGACTTGACTTGTTGACCAAGTAAAATCAAGGTTTGACCAAGACAAAAAGTAAAACTTTTGTAAGAAATTGACCATAGCTCAAAATAATCAAATGAACATGTCTAAATCATGCAAGAGGTGTTAGTACATTCAACATGACAAATATTGGGAAACAACTAAATGCTAATTTAATAATTTATGCTATACAATGGTGATTAACTCAAAAGCAAAGCGAGAGCAAGACAATTACTCAATGTAACTAAAGACAAAAGTGTTAGTTCTACATACATACTCCTACTCACATTAATTACAAATGTAATGCATAGATCAATCCTCAACCTCTTGGGTGAAAGTGGAATGGGTGACAATCATATGCTTTGGTCAAAGTGAAAGTTGACTTAGGATAAACTTAATTTACCTTTGGAGAACATGGGATTGTAGGGGTCTCTGTGACGTTTGTTGGGATGATGAACACTAGGGGAACTTGGTGTCCCACAAATGGATGAAATGCTCGGAAAGCACCCTTTTGACTCTAGCAAGCCCCCCTTTATTTAACACTTTTGAACTTTGCATTTCACATTTCATACTTGCTTTGACTTTCATTTTCACTTCGCATTTTCTTTGGATATTTCATTGAAACACATTTCATTTTTGCATTCCTTTAGCTAGCTAGTGAGCAAAAGGTACCGACCCTAGATAGCCTTTTGGGCCCCGGTTTTAACATGGCCTTAGCTCCATTGCTAGTGAACGTCCATAGCCCTGATGTAGTTGCCACAATAATGACATTTTTATGGGTAAAAACGCTGACCTCATACAAAGGAGGAGTGCCTACCTAAGCTACAAGCATTAAAAGATTGACAAGTCTATAGACTTTGCCACACACTCCAGCATCGAGACATGAGGGGAAGACATGGGGGCCATCCAATTAAAAAGGTCACAGAGGGGGAGTTCCTCGGGTTCAGCAGTCAAGTCCAAGTCAAAGGATTTTGAAAACAGACAGATGAGATAGATAAGTGTGATAAGGTCAAATATGTAACTAGGAGAGTGGTAACTGATCTATATGTTACGCATGGAATTAACCCAAACAAGAGCATGTATATGAAACTTAACACTAATGCACCTATATCAGCCAGAGTGCAAGTCCTATATCAGCCAGAGTGCAAGTCCTACTAATACTAACCAAAACAACCAATCTGATCACCAATGCACTGCAAAGTTTAGTGTAATCAGTTAATCAATAAAAGTCATGAAATCCATCATATACCTCATGCCATATACCTTCTCGGAGCTGTAGCTGCAAACTGAAATCCTTTTGTGCTAACATTGAATGACAAGGAAAGATAAGGTCCAACTGAAAAACTCTGCTCCTAAATCCCATTGGACCAAGGTTTGAAAAGTATGACTAGGGAGATCAATGAAGAGGGATCAATAATGACTTGGGTGGTCCCTCTATTGCTATGCCCTTGCAATATCCAATTGCTCAAAACTGATATAGATCAATCATCCCTTGATATGCTCTGATAAGTCACTCCGTCAAGTGTAAGGACTAGGCTTTGGCTATTGTCTACTCTGGGAAAACGATGAGTATCTCCCATCCTACATAATATGTGATAACGATGCCATAGAGTGAAGCTTCAAACACAAGATTAAATTGGAATCAAAACTCTACATCGTACCTCTCGGCAAAGTAGAAAGATTTAGGAGTCCAATGGCTACAAACATTGGGGACCCACCCAACCAATCATCAAAAACATTTTATCAAGTTCAAGTGGCAAGGATAAAAATATAAGCTACATGGGTTCCAACCACCCCAAACACGAGTTGTTTCATCTCAATAGATGGAAAAACTTATCCGGAAAGGGGCATCAAATTACGTGATCCAATGCCATCAAATGGAGATACAAGATTCAGAACAAGATGATTCCAGTGGAGAAGAAGTCCAACAGTTACACCAAAAACTCAAGAAGATATTTTGAGATCTTCCCATGGAGTTACCACTACAGCGAGTCAAAGTTAAACCCTATAGATACCCCCACCACAATAAATCATAAATAGAAAGATTAGTTCAAGATCTATTGAAATGTGCTCTTATCACAAAGAGTAGAAGTCCATATGCAACTCTAGTAGTATTAGTATGGAAGAAAGATGGCTCATTTAGATTATGCATAGATGACTAAGGTTTAAACAAAATAACAATCAAGAACAAGTTTCCCTTCTATTCATCGACAACATGTTGGACAGACTTTCAAAACTTGATTTAAGATCTGGGTACTATCAAATCAGGTTTAGATTAGAAGATGTCGATAAGACCACTTTTCAAATCCATGAAGGGCACTATGAATTCAAGGTAATGCCTTTTGGATTAACGAATGTCCCTTGCTACTTTCCAAGTAGTTACGAATGGACTTTTCCAACCCTACCTAAGGAAATTTATGTGTGTCTTTTTATGACATCCTGATATATAGTAAAACATAGAAGGAACATCTGAAGCATCTTGGAACAAATACTATCTCTCTTGGAAGAAAACTAATTCTATGCAAAAATGCAAAGAGGTCAAAATGTACAATTGGAAAACAAGTAGAGTATCCTAGTTACATTATCTCGAAAGAAGGGGTCAAAGTAGATCCAAAGAAAATCAAAGCGATTGGCGAATGGCCCCAACCAAAAAATATCGCCAAGTTAAAAGGATTCTTAGGTTTGATAGGATACTATCAAAGATTCATAATGAACTATGCTCACTTAACCGCTCCGCTAACTAACCTCCTAAAAAAGAATTTATTTTAGTGGAATGATGAAGTAGAAAGTTATTTTGAGGTGTTGAAAGAAATTATGTCTACAACTCCTGTATTGGCAACACTAGATGTTGGACACAATGGCCACATTGAGAGGGGGGGGTGAATCAGTGTGTGAGCAATTTAAACCTTTTAACACTTCTATTAGTCAATCAGACTATATCTATCATTATGTCATCAATTACATAATCAGCCGAATCAATCATGAGTCATAAGCATAAACATCACATCAAAAGAGACATGAATATATGTAATTTTGATCTTTATTTATTGTACATGGAAGATTATAATCTTCTCGATTATAATCAGCACGAACTGATGAAAAGAGCACCAACTCTCATAACGTGATCCAGCATGGTTTTCTTAGCTCCAACTAAGAAGGGTTTGAGGAGTCCAATCTTCAAGTGCAAGATTCTTCTTGCAAGCAATCATATGGCTCTGTTGCACAACCAACCTCTACTTTGCACATCAATCTCTGTTTATCTATGTTGCTAGTCATTTGCTCATCACTCTCATCAACACTTTTGCAACACTTTTCTCAATCTTCTTTGTTCACCTTCTCTTCAATACCGCTGCTCAATCTATGCTGATCAACCTTTGCTCATCCCTCTCTGTCAATCTGGTCAGCAACACCTATTCATCGGCTCATTACTGCTGCTCATCAATACTGCTCAATCAACTGTTCATCTACTCATCAACCATGTCAAGTCTGCACTGCTGGTCATGCCTCTCTGTTCATCATTCTCTGGACATCAAAACTGTTCATCAACACTGAAGAGTGTGCATCATCATCATCATGGTATGTGGCATCATCATAGGGTACAAGGCATCATCATCCCTCATCATATCATAGGAGTATCATGCCATCAACTAGTAGTATGCATCATCAACATCAAGTATACACCATAGTGCATAGGAGAGCATCATCACACTATGGTATGCATGTACATCATATTGTACAAGAGTGCATCAACTTTATAGAGTGTACATCATTATCACATGCATTATCATCATTAAGTGTATCATATCATAGCATAAAGGTATGCAACATCATCATCACAGCCTCCCTAATGACTTCAAATATATATACCAATATAAAGGTTCACATACTAAGATCAAAGATGAACTCTATCCATGAGAGACATGTGCCATCACAAGAGAAACCCAAAAGCATGAACCATACCTTTTGGAAGATCAAAAGATGAAGAAACAATATAAAAACCAAAATAAACTCTAGATCATGTCCACATAGCCCTCGTAACAAGCTTTTTAACGAGCCAAGAATTTTGTAATTCCGATTCCGTATGAGAAAGTTATGCCAATTTTAGTGAAGATGCCCAAAAATTTCTCCTCCACAAAGTTTCGCACTTTTCTCCAAGAGTTGTGAAATACCAAAGAGAGACTTGATAGATGAACAAATGAAATGCTTGATATTCTATTTATATAGGTTGTGGAGGAAAGTTAGTACCTCAAACTGGGCCGGTATGCAATTCAAAATTACAAATAATTAAATTCTCTTTTGTTTGGTCGGCTGACCCAAAAAGGTGGGGTACACCAACTTCAAAACTTCATGTCTCTTCAACCGTAAGGAGTTAGAAGATGCTCCACATATCAACGAAAATGACTTGACGAGGACTATCTCCCTATGATGGGGTTATTTGCAAATTCTTGGTCTAATACCCTTAAATTCTTTAATTTGATCAGGACTTAAAGATTTCACACATAAAGGTGCCAAAGACCATGTTACCTTATGCATAAGTTCCAAGGTCAAAGGATTCAATGCACATCATCAAAGGCATGAGGTATTTAATGGTCTTCACATCCACATACTTAACATCAACAAGGAGGAGGTCTCCACCATATACTCATCATATGAAGGGTATTAACGACCATCATAAGTGTGTCCAAGTGTCCAATCACCATCATCTGTGTGTGGGTGCCTTCATCATGCCATCTAACCATGTCAAGTGCAAGTAGTGAGATCCAAGATCATACCAAGGGCATCAAGGTCATTATCAAGGGTTCCAGGTCTTCATCATGTCATCAATGACCACATCATCTTCATCAAGTGTACAAGGACCATTAATCCATCAAGTGTGTGTTCAAGGACTTCTTCAAGGCTTCTTCAACCACTTCAACCACACCAAGAGACCTCCAAGGGTCAAGATCCATCATGACATCACCTGTGGGGTTGTTAGGCCTTCTCCTGGGGTACCATGACATCATCAGAGCATGAATGACCACATAATGGGTCATTAATGCGTCTCCAACCCATTTAGGGCTTCTCCATCATCCACAGGGGCTTCAACACCATCTCCAGGGTCTTCATCACCATCAACAGGGTCTTCAGCATCTTCAACAAGGTGGTGGCTCCAAGATCCATCCTTGTGGGTACAGGGACCTTGTCAACTGGGTACAAGGTGCTCCAAAGAACAAACCCACTCTTTAAGGGGTCCAAGGCACTGCAAGTGGGACTTGGTGGCATCAATGACAACTTGTGGGGCCACTGCAAGTCCATGTTGGCATCAATGACAATTTCATCAACACCAGATTTCTCAAAGCCATTTGTAATCGAATGTGATGCCTCAACTCTTGGAATAGGAGCAGTTTTGAGTCTTAACACATGGACACCCAATAACTTTTGAAAGCAAGAAATTAAACAAAACGAAATAGTTGTTGTCCTCATACAACAAAGAGATGCTTGCCATCATGCATGCATTAAGAAAATGGTGAGAATACCTTTTGGGAAGCAAGTTTATGATCTGTACAGATCATACCGGTCTTCAATAAGTGTTTCAACGAAAGCATAAATGGATAGAGAAAATTGCTACAATTTGACATGGAAATCCTACATAAATAGGGAAAGGACAACATAGTAGTCGATGCTCTTTCAAGACAAGACGAAGAAGCGCAAGTTTTTGCAGTGTCGATGGTGATTTCCAAATGGATGGATGAAGTTCGAATCGAATACGCTAAAAACCCAAAGACTTGATCCATAATCAATGATGTAAATCAACACCTCAAATTTGAGTGGAAAAATGACCTCTTTTGGTATAAGGGAAGAATTTATTTAATTTCCTACTCAAGTTTTAATTCCAAGGTGCTTAAAGAATCCCATGGCTATCCAGTTATAGGACACGTAGGATTTTTCAAAACCTATTATAACATATGACAAGCTTTCCCGAGCTCTGGCTTCCTGGAAGCTTTCCCGAGCTTTGCTTGTCTGCTCGGATGCCTGCCCAAAGTCTGCAGCAGCAGATTCTGGGTGCCCGGGGTTAGTGGCAGCTGCTCGAGGGTGATGGCAGCCTGCTCAAGCCCTGCTAGGGCTTGTTGTAGGTGATCGAGGAAGAGGAAAGGTTGCCCGAGGAAGAGATGAAGGATGCCTGTGATGGAAGGTGCTTCCCGTGACTGAGATCGAGGCTGCCTGTGAAAATTCTGAAGGTGCCGCGAGGGTTTTGAAGATGCCCTAACTCATGAAGAGAGAGAAAATGTTGTTGCTGCTGTTCATCATGGGTGAAACCCTAGTTTAGGGTTAGACTACAATAAGAGTGGGTTCCCTAGCTAGAATCCTCCATGCTAGGGCATAATCACAAAAATTATCCTTCTCCAAGATCAGCGAAAATCTTCCTTGTGCAATTGGAAGATGATGAGCAAGTGTGTGTGACAAAATGAAATGGATTGATCTTCTTTTATATCCTTTGAATCACCTGTAAGTGGACCAAAACTTAAAAGAACAAAATAATATTATTTTATTCTTTTTTCTTTTTTACTTTTACCTTTAGTGGTACTAAAGGTCTTTTTGCACTTTCACTTTGACTCCTTAGTGAGCTAAGGGTCCTTATGTATTTTTGACTTTTACTTTAGTCTTCTTCAAGTGCCCCTGTGGTCAAGACAAGTGGTCATAGGGGTCCTTTATCCCCACTCAAAGTACATCATCTTAAACAAAGAGAATTACTAATGCTTTTATCTCACACTCCATGTGACACCAAGATTAGGTACTAGGTGTCTTAACCAAGGGTAGCTAAGCCTTGGAGAAGATCACAAAGCCCACAGATCGAGGGTCAGAGTGTCTCACATGCCCAGATTTGGTCTAGGGCTTATAGTGATATCCTGGTAACAGACCAGGGGCCTCAGCCATAGGATGCATAATTTGACCCAAGGTCAAATACTTGGTAACAGACCAAGCGCCTCCATTCTCCTAGAGAATGGCCCTCAGCTCTAGGCTGAGTCCTCTAGTACTAGACTTGGTCATCTTCTTGGTAACTGACCAGGTGCCTCCATTCAAAGAATGGCCACTCAGCTCTAGGCTAAGTCCCCCAGTGCTGGACTAGTTCCACATCTTGGTCCCTGACCAGATGTCTCCATTCAATAGAATGGTCACTCAGCTCTAGGATGAGTCCCCTAGTCCTGGACTAGTTCTACATCCAGGTCCTTAACCAGATGTCTCCATTCAACAGAATGGCTACTCAACTCAAGGTTGAGTCCCCCAGTGCTGGACTAGTTCCACATCCTGGTCCCGGACCAAGTGTCCCCATTCTCCTAAGAGAAAGGCTTTCGATGCTGCTCAGGAAAAATCAACACATGGCCCCCACAGATTGTTGGATGTTGTGAGGATAAAGGAAAAGCAGTCATTTTCCCATCATAACATTGTTCTGTTCTCAGTTTTCATTAAATGTTCACTCCCCTCTATAATTGCATTATGTTAAGAGCAGCAATTATTTTCTTAATAAATGTGCCAAATGTTCCTAATAAATGCAGCACAATTTAAATATTTAATGTAATGATTTATTATTCATTGTGGATTCCTCCCTCATGAATGCAGTGACTTCAATCTTGAATATTGCTACTGTTGATTTTATGACATTTGGGCCAACCAATGCAGTTTTACATTAATTTCCTCCTTATACATCCATTATGCTGCACTATTACTATAATGTCTTGTATTTTACGTTTTCCTAATGCATTCTACCTCTTCTAAATCGAACTACCTTTTAAAGGATATCCGATATTGTAGTCATAAGTAGCTATACTACAAAGGTGACATATTCACAAGGTATAATAGATATATATTGTGCTAATGATGTTGCTTGTACACTGCCATATGTTAATCTTTATATACAAATGCATTAAGCACTTGTTCTATCCTTAGAATTGGTGATCGTAGACTGATCTTGATTTTGCCTCCATAAACTAAGTAATCACCATCACAGAAGAAATTCCTGATGGGATTCATGCCCGAACTGTTTTTTTTAAAGCATCATCTAGGAGGAAACTTTCACTCTAGTCCATGCTTGGAGTATTAAAAGGTTGTCAGGGAAGAGCTCCTCGATCATCGATGGGATTGGCACTCAAATTATATATAATGATTGTGCCAGCAGAGTTATCACAGAAGAAATCCCCCATAAGATTCATGCTCAAACTGTTTTTATCGAAAGCATCATCTAGGAGGAAACTTTCACTGGAGTCTATGCTTGGAGTATTGAAAGGTTGTTGGGGAAGAGCTTCTCTATGGGATTGGCACTCAAATTATATATTATGATTGTGCCAGTGGAGTCATGACTGACAGGCTTATGGTTTTTCTAGATATATTCCCTCTTTTCTAGTTTTCAGATTTTACTTTCCATTATAAAAAAAGTGATGATAAATATGTTGAGTTGGTGGAGTCACAAATTAATGAGCAAAGACCATGTGTGTGGTTGTGGGATAGCTAGGAGATCGATTATAGGATGGATTACGAATTACTAGTATCTACTCATAAAAATGCGTCATGTGCTGCAGACAAGTTTTCTAAAAATACTTTATTCTAGAATGATCATATATTGGCTAATTTTTTTGTGTATATCAGATGTGGAACAAGATGTATGTGACGCATTTAGGATTATGTATGAAAGGATCAAATGATTGAGAAACAAAGAATTTAAGAAGCATTTAATGAATTAGTATGATTAATGCCTCTCAAGGAGGTAACATGGAAATCTGCCACATTTTTTGTAGAACTCGGCATTATTACAGGCAATAAATTCTTAATAGGTGGATATATGTTGGAGCCTAGAACTTTATGTAGAAAAATAAATTAACTGGTGTGTAGTAGCTAAGTTCTTCGTATGTGGACATATGTTGGAGCGTAGAACTTAGGTAGAAAAATAAATAATTGATGTGTACTATGTAGTAGCTAATATTGTGTCCTGAATAATTAATGAAGGCTTGGATAAAAATGACAGGTTTTTTCTCAAGTTAAGAAGCCCTTTGTTTGGACGTCGTTGATAAAGTTGGTGTCCCCCCCTTACGAGGGGGCATGCTATTAGAAGTCCAGATTTGTTGGGTTCCATTAGATGACAGTTTGGCAGCTATAGATGTGGCATGGAAGTTGTCCAAAACCTAATAATAATAATAATAATAATGTCAGAGCCTAGCTAGACACCAAATATTGACATGAGACCCCTTCTTTGTGGGATAAGGAACCTCTTGTACACAGTGATTTGACTACTTAGTCTATGGAGGTCTACATACCCTAGCCCCCTCTGGATTGAAACCTGTGACCTCAAAGGAAGAAACACATATTCTTTAACATTAGGCCCACTCAAGCTGTATATATTCATAATTCTCGTATTTCATTTTTTATTTATTCATGCATGTTGAGCAAGAGCAGAAATTGTGCCTTTTATAACTAATTGAATCAGCCTCCATAATAGCTACAACATGTTCCTTTTTGAGCGAAATCTTGAGCAAGAATGGGGCCGTTTACATCTTAATGTGCACCGCAATGTGTATTATATATATGAGGTGTTAGATTGTGCAACAACCTTGTTTTCTGGGGTTTTCAAATGCATCTTACTATAGCAATCTTTTCAACTATAATTTCTGGACATTGGACTATATTGGTTGGGACTTTAGACAATAGCCTATTAGTTTTTACTGTCAGATTTGAAGCTGACCTGCACATAAGGCCTTTTAAGTTGACCTAGAGCAGTGGCCTAAACCCAAATCATAACTTTGTTATTTTTATCGCATTCCAATACTTATTAAGCCCTTTTGATTAGTAGTGTCATATGATTATTCCTGTTCTTTGGTTATTGGATCATGTTTTTTTAAAGGAAATAATCTTATCCCACCCTCACATACTTTAGTGAAGAATGGAGGCGCTGGTACAAGGCCAGCTCTGGGAGTACTCCCCCTTCTTCCCTGGAATTTCCTGATGGAAGGCAGATTGACTGCCAGCCACAGAAACAGCTGGTAACCCCAAAGGACTTGATGGGAATTGATCTAGAGACATCTGTGAATTTTACACACAAGCATTTGTGAATTGAGCTAGCCCTTGGGGCTAATTATTGTATAATGTTATGGACCCAGGTTCAGTTATTGATCTAATTTTCCTGTCCTAGTTTATGGTTTTTCACACGATGATGATTGTGACATTTATTATTGGTAGCATTAGTGATTATGTTGCATTTAAATTGTATCATCATGTTCCATAGTTGAAATGCCATAGGGTGATTTTTGGTTTTGGAATACATTGTGGATGTGGATTGGTCAATGGGCAATGCCTATTACATATAGACCTAACTAGTGGAAACTGATACACACTTGTATCTGTATCTTCTCGCCATTGTCATCATATAAGCTCTGCCTGTAGTGTGCCTATGGCTTACCTGGGTTTGGCACATATTGGTTTTGTGAAATTACGGTGAGGATTGAGTTGTGTTACTAGGTGCAACCCTACATGTTACTCTATCACCTTCTGTGTTAATAGTCTCTCACCTACTGTGGTAATAGTCTCTGAGGTGCCAATGTTATTTATCCTGTTATATCATGGGGAGTCGATTCATAGTCTGTTTGATGGGGTAGAGATGAAGACATTGTGCTCACCTTTGGACTAGGATCTCCATTGAAAGGTTTGCAAACTGGCCATATAACTTCCCCTTACATTGCATGACTGTCCATTGCATAGACAATTCATTGGCTTGATAATTGCATGCTTGTACTTGCTTGAGCAGGCATGCATTGTGTACTAGCACCATAATACTAATCTCTAACTATTAATGACCATATGGGGCCTGCCAACATGAGGCCATGTTGGCATTTCCTTCTATGTGACCCTGCCATTCGGAGGCTAGTGTCCAACAGTGGGGTGCCTTCTAAACTCAATGAGGTCTTTTTTACTTTTATTGAAGTCTTCATCTGATTATTCTAGAGACAACATTAGGTACTCGTGCATTAATCATTAAGATCATTGTATGCATAGAAACCTAAGTTATAGTAGTGTTTCTTTCCAAGAGTTATTCATTCTGATATTTCAACTACATTGTTTTGTGTCTTTGAATGTTTCAGGCACAGATAATGCTTGGCATAGTATCTACACAAATGGTATTTTCAATTCTTTTAACTTTAGTTAGTATCATCTATGGTATTTCTTTGCAAAGGAGTATATTGTTCACGAGTTAATAAGTGTTATGGATGACACATTTGCAGGCGCCTAATTTCCGCTCAGATTCTGTGATACAGCCTGGTCATCAGGGTCAGATACGTTTAGCACAAAATCAGATTCAACCTGGGAAGCCAACCCAGATGCAGGTTGGGCAGCAGGGTCAGGCCCAATTGTTACAGCAATCTCAACCCCAAAACATTCCAATGCAGCATTTAATGCAACCACCTCCATTGCAGCCTTCAGCTAAGGTTATCCAACCATCTCAATCTCAAGTGCCACAGACAGTATTGCAGTCTCTACAATCGTCATCTCAAGGTTTGAATTTGCCAGTACAACCTCCAATGCAGTCTCCTCCACGCACTGTACTTCCTCAAGTTCCTCCTATTCTTTCAGGTCAGCCTCAACAACCTTCCAA
This sequence comes from Pseudotsuga menziesii, assembly GCA_001517045.1. NCBI lineage: Eukaryota > Viridiplantae > Streptophyta > Pinopsida > Pinales > Pinaceae > Pseudotsuga > Pseudotsuga menziesii. The sequence continues at coordinate 277,483 of LPNX010182328.1, read as the reverse complement.
CCAGCCAGGTCTGGGGAGTCTACATCAACCGCCACTTCCACAACAACCAAGGCCAGTGTTGCAATCGCTTCCACCTGCAGGTCAGGTGCAAAATCAGCCAACTCAGAATATGGGGTTCAACCCATCAAGTGTGCCACACCAACTGTCAACACAGGCACCTTTTCAGGTATGATCGTTGATACCAATAGTTAAGTTATTCATTTTGTTCAGTTAATCGTGGGTGAGGGGGGCGGTGGGATGTGTGTGTTGGGGGTGATGAGCAAACTATACATATTATATCTTTAGGCTTGATGTCATTAATAAACTGTGTAGGAGGGGAGGTCCTTCACATTAGTTTGTCAGAATCTAAGTCACATGGTTCGAATTCAAATTCGAGTTTGAGAACCATTTGATTCGGTTCGAATTTGAATTTTTGGATGAGGTTCGTTTGAGATTCGTCTTGAGATTCGAATATATATATATATATATATATATATATATATATATATATATATATAATAAAATTGTTAATAAAATTTCCTATTGAAATAAATTTTAATTTATAAAATGAAATATATTATGTAGCATGCTTAAATAGTTTAAAAAATAAACAATAAAATTGAAATTCTCGAGTTTTTTTTTTGATTTTTTTCAATTTTTTTTCGATTTTTTATTAAATTCGCCTTCACATTCGAATTCGATAAAATTCGTTTTTAAAATTCGGCGAATTTAATTCGAAATTTTTTTCCCTTGAAATTCGGCGAATTTCGAACCTCAAGATTCAAATTCGCCGAATCCTGTGACTTAGGTCAGAATTATGGTATACATTCTCATGATTTTTTCAATTGTTTGAAATGATACTTTTTGGTAGCAGTCAGGAAACCATCCTCAGAATACCTTGGGGATTCCTTTCCAGAAACACACCCAGCCTCCACTGCCCAATCTACCTCCTCCACTGCAGTCTTATCAGGTAAGTGGGTTCTAAAAAACAGTTTAACTCAAAAACTTTCTCCAATTTGCATTATGAGGCTCAGATTTGGACGTTTTGCAGATGGGTTCTGGTAGTACAGCTGGCACAGCTCTACATATAGGTTCTGATGCAATTCACTCAAGCACAGGCCCAAGTAACTTTCCAAGCAATTCTGGCCTCATAAATTTAGGCATTGAGGGTGCCCTCCAAGTGGGAAGAGGATCCAATTTGGTTCAAGGATTGGGTGGCATTCCTGATGTATCCTGGTCTCAGGTCCCGCAATCAGCTGGTGGTTTATGTGGGGACTTGGCAGCAGTTGCATCTACTTCTGCAGGCCTACCTAATATAGAAGATGGAGGCAAGCAGCCCTACACAGCTGTGGGTGGTGGAAATGTTGGAATAGGTTCTGGCTCTTCAGACGGTGGAGTAGGAGATGGCCCTGCTCATTCTCAAGGGCCCAGCCAAACGCCAATTGAAGGGATGTCGCAACCACAACAGCCTGCATCGCATGGGGTACATCATGGATTATTCTTTAATGTGAATTCCTTTTGGTACAAATCCTTTTTGGCCCTGACGTGACTTTTATTGCTTTTTGATTCAGGCACAACTTACTCCAGAACTAGAATCTGCATTGCTGCAACAAGTGATGAGTCTTACTCCAGAACAGATAAATTCTTTGCCACCTGACCAACAACAACAAGTGCTTCAGCTGCAACAAATGTTACGTTGATTGGATGTGTTAATCCTGTTGAGATACTGTGTTCCTATTTAAGTCACATATTACTAAATGTAACTCAAATCCGCACAATGGCGTGTGCAAAGGAACAAAGCTGGTTATAATATACCATTTTCAAGTGCCTTAAGTCATAGAACAATTCTTATTTCTGTTCCCATTTGTTGACCCTACTGTCATATAGAAGGAACAGTGATGCAAATTGAGCATCTCATTTCTAAAAAAATTAAACTGGGATTTTTCCTTACACTGTTGAAACTCATCTCAAGTATCTGTTATTTGTGCCCAAGCACATAGCTTTTAACACAACAGTCCTACAAGAGTTGCATGACTGATAAATTTCTTTACATTGTTTGGAAGAAGAAAGAGAGATTACCTGATATGGCGTTTGCAAGCATATGTTATATCATTTCCACCAAATTATTGATTATTAAGTCTTGGGGAACATGCTTCAGTAAAGAGTGCATTAATTATATGAATATTTCACAATTTGTTTGTCTTAGATACCATAGGTCTCTTTGGACCATGGAATTTCAGGTAGCGGTTTGGCTACCAGTGTTTTGGTTTAAGCCGGTCCACCGATTTTGAGCTACTGTCAGCATACTTTTTTTGTATTAAAGCACTGTACAATCTTTGTTTGTATTTATAGTTAAAGGAACTTTAATTCTTTAATTAAAAAAACACAAACAAATGGTGTAACAAAAGATAAAGTAGCTAAATTATCTCACTAATAGAGGAGTCACTTTTGATGTTCTCATTTTGAGTGTACATGTTCTCTCACACATGGCAAGATGCACATAATGTGGGTGGATAAGGGGTAAGGTAGTGCAAGTGTGGGTATGGAAATATTATTTTTGAAATCAAGGTGTGGGAGGTGCATCACACATATATGTACAATGAAATTATAGTCTCCAAACATGAATATACATGATCAAAATGTCCTGAAAATCAAGTACAGATAGCTGTGTGACCCAAATAAACTTGAATAGGAAAAAATGATATGTGATATGATGTTTGCAATCTACAAAATCTATTTATATATTGATTAGATCTAACCGAGCCACTGCATTAACTATTAAGCACTAGGTCATCTTCTAACCACCACATTAAGGAGGGACCACCAAGGTCACCTTCTAACCTTACAGAATTGACGAAGCAAACATGGTGCCTTGATTCAGAACTGTAGCCTCCCATAAGCTCCAATACATGAACCTCTTAGGAGTTGCCCAATCAAACACAATGAAATCCTAATCTAATTGTGAAAGAACGTATGCACAAGGAAATCCCGCAATGTTGACCAAAAATAGTCTTCAGGAAATGACACTGGATGGAAAAGAACACATTGTGAAGTTGAAAGTGATCAATGATGATGCTAATTAGGAAAGAGTGTTAACGATTGAAAATATTGCTTTATGTAATCCAACCAATATCTTGATAATGCACGCAACACGATTAATAGGCTCAACACGTGCATTAAACACTACATATGATGAGATGGTTTTTTCATCATAAAGTAGACACGCATCTTGATCATGCATGCAACACGATTAATATGCTCAATAAGTGCATTAAACACTACATATGATAAGATGGTCTTTTAATCATAATGTAGACATGTGCCAAGCAGAGGCAACAAGGTTGCGATCAAATTTGTCAATGCTGACATCGTGGCTATGGACAATCAAGAAAGAAAGTGACGAGTGCTATACCATTGTAAAGTCAATGACACAAGTTGTTATGAAGTTGTCAAACCATTGCTTAAATGCTGCCACAACCAGTTCTTATTTGAACAACTTTTAGTTTTAATAATTGGTATTCAAGTGCTTAAACATCAACACAACCAATGCTTAGTCCAACCATAATTAGTCCTAATGATTAATATTGATCCAAAATTTTTCCATTAGCATTTCATAACTAGGTTTGTATATTTGCTATTGATTCACAATTTTTTCATTTACATTTCTTATCTAAAGTTTTGTAAGAACCACCAATGAAAATGCCAATCCCTATTAAATTGAGCACATAGATATGTGGACCAACACACAATTCACAAGATATATCATATAATTTACTCAGCAATTGAAGAATGAAACAGTGCAAAAATGGCTTGCAACTGTAAATGCTTTCATTAATCAAAAGTAATTAGATAATTAATTACAATGAAGTACAATGGCTAAATAGCCTCATGCAATTCAAATCCATGTGAGGAAATTCGAATTGGTTGGACTCTACTTGACTGAATGGTTAACTGACCTTGTCTAAATCATTATCGGAGTTCAAAATCAAAACTCAAGTTTCTAATTCAGTGTTAACTAGTCTAATTGCTTGAGGTAGGTGAGTAAATGCGCCTCACCTGCATGCAACCATGCAATCCTAGTGCTAACTGAATAGAACTGAATTTAGGGAACTATAATTGAATGTAATTGACTCCTAACTGAGCTTGACTAGTCACCAACTGAACTCAACTAATGGAGATTGGTATCGGCACTCCCGGTGGCACCTAATTTGTAGGGATTGATCTAGGAGGCTCGTAAACTGATGCATGCAAGTGCAATCAGTGACAGTTGGCCTCAATTAGTGTTCCCTACACTTTAGTAATTGGTACATGTGCCTTAATTAGGCCAAGTGGACCCAATGGTGTTAGTGACTAAAAATAGATTGAAATGACTCCCAATTTAGACATGACTCATGATTTAGACATAAATGACCAAATTGGATAAGGGAGGATTATAATCCTAACACCCCCCTTGAATGCTAACTTGGACAATTTGTGGGCCCTGGTAACTAAGACCATAGTTCACCCATTACAACAAGTAAGGTAACTGCTCAACACAAGGAGCTGGAGAAAAAACCACATGGGAAAAAAGACCCCCTCTAACTAAGCAGATAGAATCAAGACTCAAGTTTGAAAAAATTGAAAATATGTTGCTGCAATCTCTGTGATGTAGCGAAGCAACATGCATGATGTTTTGTGCACAGGTATCCTAGGGCCTGGCATGTAGACTTCTCAATCTTCTTCCAAAATGATTATGGAAGGAAGGAGGAATCTAGCCTCTTTTTGGATGAAGAGGTGTATGATCCACTCTATTCTTATGAATGCAGTTTCACTGAGCCCTTGCCATGTAGCATCTTACAGGCATGGATGATTTTAAGGAACCATACTTATTTAAAAGTGTATAAATGTTGGCGAATCTTAACAATTCTTAAAACACCAACTATAAAATGTTTGGCGATATTTTTCAAACAATATTTTATTTTCCAAGGATTTTATATTGTTTATATAATAATTTGGCAGTTTTTACGGTGAAAAAAGTTTTCTCCATCAAAATTGGGCGAAATATGACTTTAAAAAATGCAAAATGGCGAATCTTTTTTTGGAGAAAAACTCCTAAAAATAGCCCATGGGCTAAATTTCGCCCCTAAAATTATCTTTGTTTACAGGGAGTTTGTTGCATCTCTTTGAAGGAGGTAAGATTGCATGACATAGCGCAAGGTTCTTAGTCTTCTGAGTGTCAGATGGATTTCCAGTCATCTTCCTAGCTTCCCGCTTGGGAGTAGGGACTGGATTTGGATCTGAATCACCCTGAATCTCAATCTCATAAAACTATAGTCGGATCTGCAATACTAGTGGAAATTGCAAAAGAAGTAGATGAAATGTTTTTACCTTCCCTTGCAAGTGGCTGCTGAGAGTGCACTGGTTCTAAAAATGGCATGAAGTGTGAGAATTCATATGCTTTGGAGGCATGATTTGCAGCACTCTTCGCTATGATGTTCCCAGTAGAGATATCTGTGATCTCCACTAAGTCAGGACCAAATATCACTCTCTTTGGAGAGCCAATATGAGTCATCTGGCATATAGATAACAAATTTGCAGCTAAGGAGGGCACATAAAGCAAAGATGTTCAAGCTTGATAGAACCCTTCCCCTTGGCTTGAATTTTACTGTTATTGCCCATCTGAATACTAGGACCATCAAAAGATTGCAAGGAAGATAATGATTCTCTGGATTCAACCATATGATTGGAAGCTCCATAATCAATGAGGAAGGCATGTGCTGTTGAGCAGCTAGCCTTACAGGGAGTTTGTTGCATCTCTTTGAAGGAGGTAAGATTGCATGACATAGCGCAAGGTTCTTAGTCTTCTGAGTGTCAGATGGATTTCCAGTCATCTTCCTAGCTTCCCGCTTGGGAGTAGGGACTGGATTTGGATCTGAATCACCCTGAATCTCAATCTCATAAAACTATAGTCGGATCTGCAATACTAGTGGAAATTGCAAAAGAAGTAGATGAAATGTTTTTACCTTCCCTTGCAAGTGGCTGCTGAGAGTGCACTGGTTCTAAAAATGGCATGAAGTGTGAGAATTCATATGCTTTGGAGGCATGATTTGCAGCACTCCTCGCTATGATGTTCCCAGTAGAGATATCTGTGATCTCCACTAAGTCAGGACCAAATATCACTCTCTTTGGAGAGCCAATATGAGTCATCTGGCATATAGATAACAAATTTGCAGCTAAGGAGGGCACATAAAGCAAAGATGTTCAAGCTTGATAGAACCCTTCCCCTTGGCTTGAATTTTACTGTTATTGCCCATCTGAATACTAGGACCATCAAAAGATTGCAAGGAAGATAATGATTCTCTGGATTCAACCATATGATTGGAAGCTCCATAATCAATGAGGAAGGCATGTGCTGTTGAGCAGCTAGCCTTCAGCGCATGACATGTCTCTTCATGTTCTTCAGTTTCTTCTTTATGATCAACCTTCCTTGCGCTAACAGGTATAGTAATGTTATGTTTCTTCAGAAGAAGAGCCATCTCATCAATTTTTCTTCTCATACAGGTGCTTTCTGGATGAAAGCCTCTTCCACAGTGAGAACAAAGGGTCTTTCTTTTTCCATTCTTCTTGCTTCTCTTCGAACCTGAAGGCTCATTTCACTGCTCTTTCTCCACAAGAGACTCATCCTTTTGCTTCCCTTTATCATTCGCTACCTTAGGGCCTCCTGCAACCAGTGCTTGATCTTTGGAAGATCGAATGATCCCCATTTGGATCATGCTCCTGGGTGAGAGATTCAATGAAGGAGTTAAGAGTAGGCATCCTCCAATTTGGAGTAGCAAGCTTCACTAAATGAAAGGTTGTTACAAAGGCGGAGTAGTCTACACCAATAGATGCTTGAATTTTGTGAAGAAGTCATTTAGTGTTTCGAAATTGGCTGGATGAAGAGAAATTGGCTCATTCTCTAGCTGATAGATCCTTAGGTCATCCTGCTTATCAAATAAGGAGGCAAGCTTGTCCCAAACCTGATTGGGAGTCTTCAATCCATTGATGTGGAAGAGAAGATCTCGAGAGATCGAGAGGCACAAGCATCCATAGGCTTCATCAAGCCTATTCCAATAATTTTCTTTGTCAACATAATGGATTGGATTTACCTCTGTCTCCATTGTAAGTCTGAAGAGTCTTTTGGAGCGTAGCTACATCTCCATGTCCTCCTTCCATTGGTGGTAGTTGAAAGGAGTGAGAAGCTCCATTGGAGGGGCCATTTAGAATGCAGTGAAGGAGACTGAGTTGCTTGTAGCGAATGCAGTGAAGAAGACTGATAAACTTGTAAATCACACAATCAAAGAGACAAAATAAGGTCGACAGTCTGCACTTTTGGAATTTCCTTCACACCCAGCATAGTTGATCAAGTAAGCTTGATCAACAATTCCTTACCTTGGGATATAAATGGTAAATTCTCCGCTTCTGGTGCAATACTGGAAGGAGCAATTTTGCTCAATATTTTTTTTTTGATCCAAGTATGAATGTGTAGTAGGAGAAGTGCCTTGTCCTATTGAGGCTTAGTTACCATATTAAATTGAGCACATAGATCTGTGGACCAACACACAACTTACAAGATAGATCATACAATTTACTCAACAATTGAAGAATGAAACAATGCAAAAATGTCTTGCAACTATGAATGCTTTCATTAATCAAAAGTAATTAGATAATTAATTACAATGAAGTACAATGGCTAAATAACCTCATGCAATTCGAATCCATGTGAAGAAATTCGAATTGGTTGGACTCTACTTAATTGAATGGTTAACTGACCTTGTCTAAATCATTATCAGAGTTCATCGGAGTTCAAAATCCAAACTCAAGTGTCTAATTCAGTGTTAACTAGTCTCACTGACTGAGGTAGGTGAGTAAATGCGCCTCACTTGCATGCATCCATGCAATCCTAGTGCTAACTGAATCGAACTGAATATAGGGAACTAGAACTGAATGTAACTGACTCCTAACTGAGCTTGACTAGTCACCAACTGAACTCAACTAATGGAGGTTGATATCGACACTCCCAGTGGCTCCTAATTTGTAGGGATTGATCTACGAGGCTCCTAAACTGATGCAAGCAAGTGCAATTAGTGGCAGTTGGCCTCAATTACTGTTCCCCACACTTTAGTAACTGGTACATGTGCCCCAATTAGGCCAAGTGGACCCAATGGTGCTAGTGACTAAAAATGGATTGAAAGGACTCCCGATTTAGACATGACTCCCGATTTAGACATAAATGACCAAATTGGACAAGGGAGGATTATAATCTTAACAATCCCTAGATGTAGAGTGATAAATGCCTCTTCTCATGGCTAGGATACACCACAAACATGTGGATAGAATTTGGTGTTGGTTGAAAATGATTCGCAAGGTTTGGTTTTTGTGAATCAATATTGGATTTAGGGTTCGACAAATTATTAGTCAATGCAAGCCTTGGGTTTTGAAACAAAAGTGACTAAGAGCACATGGGGACTTGCAACTAACAATGAAGTCTCAAAACATGGAAGGAGTGGAAGAACTAGTTTCATCTTAGGAATTATAAGAGCAATAATTTCATTCCCATTTTTACCAAGACCACCATAGGTATAGCGCATTTGATGAAGCAATTTTGAACTCAAGTTTTTAATATGCTTCTAAAAAATTGTAGAACGCTGCACATGAATAGCCAATAATGCATGAGAAATCACATCAAAGGATGTTAGATCCAAGTACCTCTTTCTTCTTTAATTAATTCATGATATTTTAATATCCACAATTTAAGGTTTCATTTGACTCATTAATACAATGTTCATTTATTAACTGGCCATTATATTTCTTAGAAAGACCATAAATGACAATATGATCTATTTCAAGGTAAGTTAAGGATGTTAAAACAATCCTCAAAATGACCTTTAGTACTTACATACTTTTGGGACAAGGTATTTATGGAGGTTGCACATGGTATAAATGGACTTTTCTTTTTCAACCAACCGTATATATACATTTTTCACAACATCATGATTATTGTTTAGCGTTTCATATTTGTCAAAGAATCAGACATTGTTATTTTGAAGTAGGATAGATTTCTTATGAAGTTCATAAACATAGCCTTTATAGAAATTGACCTCATCTTGTAGTTAAACATTAGTTTCTTGCAAGGAAGCAACTTGCTCCATAAACATTCTCCAACTAGGAAATAATACCTTGTAACAAAGTAAATAACTTCATCAGGTAGGTTCCTCTTGTACCCCGACTTTATTCTCAAATGCTTTTAGAGTTTTTGAAGAGTAAGTAGGATCAACCATTTTGTTTTCAATAATCAAACTAATCGACAAAATGTAGAATCTTTGGGAGGCACATATAATGTAAGGGCCCTTGTAAAAGAAACAACACATTACTCCCCTCCTCGCATCACCCTTTTGCCCCCTCTTGCTAGGAAAAACACAAGCTTGGGATACTTCATTGAAACTATAGAAAGAAGAAGCCCTAATCTATTGTAGAACAAGCCACAAGCATGGGAAATTGCTTCCCACACGTAGGGAAAAACTAAAGTTTTGTAAGAATAAGCAACATAAATGTCGAACCCTAGATGTAGAGTGATAAATCCCTCTTCTCATGACTAGGATACACCACACATATGTGGATAGAATTTGGTGTTGGTTGAACATGAGTGGCAGGGTTTGGTTTTTGTGAATCAATGTAGGATTTAGGTTTCGACAAATCATTAGTCAATTCAAGCCTTGACAAAGGTGGCTAAGAGAACATGGGGACTTGCAACTAGCAATGAAGTCTCAAAACATGGAAGGAGTGGAAGAACTAGTATCATCTTAGGAATTATAGGAGCGATAATTTCATGCTCGTTTTCACCCCCATAGGTATAACACATTTGATGAAGCAATTTGGAACTCAAGTTTTAATTTGCTTTTTGAAAATTGTAGAATGTTGCACATGAATAGTCAACAATGCATGAGAAATCACATCAAAGGATGTTAGACCCAAGTACCTCTTTCTTCTTTAATTAATTCATGATTTTTAAATATCCACAATTTAAGGTTACATTTGACTCATTAGTACATAGTGTTCATCTATTAACTAGCCATTATATTTCTTAGAAATACAAAAATGATAATATGATCAAGGTAAGTTCCAAGGATGTTAAAGCAATCCTGAAAATGACTTTAGTACTTCTCATATACTTCTGGACAAGGTATTTATGGAGGTTGTACATGGTATAAATGGACTTTTCCTTTTCAACCAATTGTATATATACATCATCCACAACATCATGATTATTGTTTAGGGCTTCATATCTGTCAAAGAGTTGGAAATTGTTATTTTGAAGTAGGATAGATTTCTTATAAGTTCAGAAACATAACCTTTTTAAAAATTGACCTCAGCCTGTAGTCAAACATTAGTTTCTTTCAAGGAAGCAACTTGCTCCATTAACATTCTCAAACTAGGCAATAATACCTTGTAACAAAGTAAATAACTTCATCATTAGGTTCCTCTAGTACCCCAACTTCCTTCTCAAATGATTTTAGAGTTTGTGAAGAGTAAGTAGGATCAACCATTGTGTTTTCAATAATCAAACTAATGGACAAACTGGGAGGCACATAGAATGTAAGGGCCCTTCCAAAAGAAACAACACATTATTCCCCTCCTCCTTGCATCACCCCATTGCCCTCTCTTGCTAGGAAAATTTACTTTTCAAGTATCAATAAAACACAATCTTGGGATACATCATTGAAGCTATAGTAAGAAGCCCTAATCTATTGTAGGACAAGCCACAAGCATGAGAAATTGCTTCCCACACACAGGGAAAACAAACACTGTCAATTTGTTGTATTTAATAAACATAAAAATAAATATTATGATAATAATAATTAATAGTAATAAATGTTGAATTTATTAATGAGCGAAAGGGTAAATACCCTTTCACCTCATGATCAATCAATGCGGATAAGTACATAGTCACAAGGCTCATTGTAATCATCAATCATATCCATTAATTCTTTATCATTCAATATATTCTTATACATTACGAAATCTTTTGTTAATTTCTTAGTGAATAAGAATGGTCCACTTCATGGTATCAGAGCTTAGTTTTTGTTTGAAAATCCCTCAATTGCTTAAACTGTGCACTCCCACAATTTTTTCATACATCAGTCACATAACATTCCATTGCTAGCAATTGGCTTCGCTCCATACAAGTCTATTGTATGTCTACAAATTCCATGCCTTCCATAATCCATCTCGTCTGTTTTCGTCATCCTTTGAACTATGTCCATTGCACTTTGTCTTGTGCATATACTTTCAGTCGTACACAGGTCAATCAACATGACATATCGATTGTACATTATACTTGATACCTCCACAATTCTTTCTAGCCTTATTGTTCTATGCATACTCATTTGCCTTTTATTTCCATGTGACATTTTGTTCAAGTTCAATCATGCCCAAAAAAACTTTATTTAATTTTATACATGGGAATTTATATTGTAAATTGACTTGGGCTATAAAGTTTTTTGTCAAAATTTGGTTATTAAGTCACTTCATTGGTTTCTAAAATTACCTTATAAAAGTAAACTTTAAATAAAAATAAAAGGTGGGGTCTACAAAGAATAAAGAAAAATCCAAGATGGTCAATAAAAATTACATGTAGAAATTAATCAATGTAGTGATGTTGTCACTAGCTGAAGACATTGCCATTGATAACGTTGAATAATGACCAAAAGAGTAAGGGGAAAAGATTAGCAAGTCAATAGAAGAAACACAAAATGTTTGAGGAGAGAATTTACAAGCTAATAGAGAATTTGAAAAGTGTTGGGAAGAACGATGACAAACCATATTAAGAATATGAAATGATGACATGGATGAAACATTAAAGATACTTAATGATTAACGTGAAAGCATCAACCAACTATAACCAAAATAGTAGATGCATTATTTGCACAACCCTAAGTCCACCAAATATCGACACCAAGCCCATAATCACAAACATTAATTATCATAGATATCTAGATGACATGTGGGTATCAAAATAAAATCAAAATTGAGATAACTAAACACATTGGAGTGGATGATTTAAGGGTTGTCATGTGGGTTAACAAAATTAAGATAATTTTTGCTATGTACCCACCAACAAATGAATTAGAGAGTATATCAATGACATCTTTATATTTAGAGGGAGATGCTTATGATTGGTTCACACCTAGAAAAACTAGGGGTTTCTTAGTTAGTTGGCAAATGTTTCGAAATAAATTTTTAAAAAGTTTCACAACAATGAAGAAGATGACATTTATATCTAGTTTTCCCATTTACAACAAAAAAAACAATAAATTAATATGTTCATAAATTAAAAGTTATTACAACTTGATTTCCTAATAATATAATATATATAAAAAAACATCAATAAATTAATAATAATTAAACAAGATAATAAGCCCACATATATATCCCATAACAATGTAATCATATCTTTTATTATAATTTGTTTTTTTTTATAATATTAAATATTTAGTAAATCAACCATGTTTATGTTTATATTTGAAAAATGAACTTTATTTATTTCATTTGGTATCAAATCCAATTCTGCTAAAAATAGGGAAATAAAACCAGGCATGCACAGTACGATCAATACCATCCTCTTTCATGGAGTAAGTGCAGTGATTATTCATAATAAATATCATTAAAAAAATCATACACATACATTCGTGGCAAGATACGATAGGGAAAGTTGACACCAAAGGATTGCGAATGTACATGAATCTGCTTGGATCCCAATGCTAATTATATATAAACTTAAATCATGTTCTTTTAGGTTAAAAAAATCAAGGTACTTTACAAGTGGATACTAACTTTATGTTATATTTTCTACAAAACATTAAAGTACTTGAGAAGAGGATTAATTAAAATGCTTTACATGATTAATAAAAAATATTTAAGAAGCAAAGCAATTAAAAAAGTTGCATATATGTACTTTTATTTTGAGAAGGTTATAATAACTTGTAGACATAAAGTGTTAATATTAATAATTGTTTTGACCAATACCCACTTGCAAAGATAAAAATAGGACTCTTAAGTTAAGATCTAAAATATATAATGTTTTATCACCGTTGTTTTAAAGTTTGAATATCCAAATTTACATTGATGAGATTGGGGTCTTTCACATTTGTTTGTCTATTTATTATGAAAAATATTTATATAATTATTAAATTATAGAAGTTTTATTGTGAATATAATTTTTATTTATGAAATTGTATTTAAAAATTGCATACATAAATTATGGAATTATTGATGGAAAAAATATATTATAATCAAGAGTGCAATGATAAATTATAATAGGAAAATTAAGATCTCAAGAAGAAGTTTGACAAACGTTCATAGGAAAGAGATGCAAAGATCTCTAATCTAAAAGATCATAGTGAAACATTACTTGCACAAATTAAGAAGTCAAATAATAAGATACAGTGCAATCATAAACTAGAACATGAGAATCAAGAGCTCCAGAAGAAATTAGCAGAAATTATAAAGAAGCTTCTAGCTTAAAAAACCTTAATGAGAGGTTTGTTGATAAAATCAAAAGATTAAAAAATGATTAGTCAAAAGGAGAAAGTTGAAAGCTAGAGAATGATGAGGATATTTCACCCTTAAAAGTTCATAATCGAAGTTTAGTTTCCCAAATCAATAAACTAAAGAATGACAAGAAGTCACTGCAGATCAAGTTAGAGAAATCTACTATCGGAATAATTCATTATTGATAAAGAAACAATGATTGTATTATTTTGAAATAAAGAAGGCCTGAGATGTAAAAAATGAGATGTTGGAAAAATGAAAGATCCGATCAAAATCTTATCAACCCATAAATTCCTAGAAGTATTAAAAGAAAAAGGTTCCGCAATCAAGATACAAGATACACTGATGATTTATCGACATTGTAACTATACATGCCATCAATGTATTGAATTAAGAAAAAACCAATTTGAAAAGCATACTAAAGACCCTATTATATTAAATAGATTTTGATTGAGATTCATTACAAGCTAAGAAAATTTAAAGAGCTGGGAAAAACTTGTTGAGCGAGACCCAACGTTTCATACTATCAAGATGAATCCATCATCAGGGGATCATGATGGACTCATCTTGACAGTTCGAAACGATGGGTCTCGCTCAAAATCAAAAACAAAATTTTCCTATAAAACAATGCAACACAAATCCATAGAAGATTAAATTTCGATGGTCTAATGCTTACACAATCGATAACTTTGTTTTATAGTTAGAAGGTCATACCACCTCATGTTCTCAACCATGGCAACCTTAAGAATGAAGAATCCCGAGAAAGCAGTACAATCTAGAATGAAGAAATAACTTTTGTGTGCTCTGAAGTTTCTAAAGGAAGGAAATGTAATATACATATATTTTATTTTTATTTTTTTATATTGTCGTTCACCTACCCTCAATGGGCCTTGTTACATCCATGGGAACAACACATAGGGGGCCCACCCGAAGTGGCCTCGCCCATTCACTATGATTACAGAGCTAACCCGATGGGGACATCAAGTGAGGCCCTTGTATAGTGATGTATAGTCTCCCAAGGATTTGACCTCAAGACCTTCTGCTCACAACTTACAACACTCGACCACTTGAGCTAGCCCACCGGGCTATATATATACATAAGAATAAATTATTATTAATAATAACAATAATAAATTAACTAATTAATGAAATGGCATGATTTAATGGAAGGTCATAACCATTCACCCATGGTGATCAATCAATGCATATATAAGTATATTGTCCAATGGCAATGTAATCATATATGTGAATCATTCTACAATTATTATATACTTTCCCTTTATGGATTATAGCCTATTGTATTTCTTAGATTGGCTATTATGCATGTGTTTACGCTACTATAGAATAATGGATATAAAGCAAGTAGAAGTATTGAATCCAAAAAATGAAATCACAATGACATACGACTTAGATTTCGACGGGGACAAAACACTCCCATAAGTTTCATTGGCATCAATTTCATGGACACTACGAAGTGGGAATTATAATTATGTATACCAAGAGGGAACTATTTTTAGAAATGATCAAACAAAAGAATCACATAGAAAGTATATTCCACGTCAACCCAAGGAGCTTGGATACATCCAAATTTCAAAAAAAAGAGAAAACATATTTATTAATTATGTTTTGAGGTCAAAGCATTCCTCAAGAGGTCGAAAATGTAATAAACATAGAAATAAATATAATGATAATAAAACAATAATAGTAATAAATATTAAATATAATAATGAAACCTAAAGTGGCCCATTGACCCTTCACCTCATGGCAAATCAATGTCTTTAAGTACAACGTTACAAGGCTCATTGTAATCATCAATTCTATCAATCAATTATTTATCATTCAATATATTCTTATACATTACATAAAAGACCCTTCACGTCATGGCAAATCAATGTTTTTAAGTACAACGTTACAAGGCTCAATGTAATCATCAATTCTATCAATCAATTATTTGTCATTCAATATATTCTTATACATTACATAAATCTTTTGTTAATTTCTTAGTGAACAAGAAATATCCACTATACTATACTAGATCTAGGCATGGAAATGAACAAGGTTGTTCCTACCCTAAAAAACCAATGCTTGCAATCTTAGTTGTAATTGAGACCTATACACACAAGTGGGGTTATAACACACTAAAAAATGTTCTCTAAATACTCAAAAATAGGGTTTTAGTGACACATATTGTTTGGTTTTAGTAGCTTCACATAAGAAAAATGAAGTGACATGCAATGGTGGCCCAAAAAATTCTATGGTGTAGTCAAAGTAGGTTAATTTTGTGTGTTGTGCATGAGAACAAGTGTTTTTGTGTTGTCCTAAAAAAAATATGTTCACATGCATTGCAACACACTATAAAGTGCATTTTAAGCCATTGAGCATATCGCATGCACAAAAACATGCCCTTAAATAGACAATGTTTGCACACAAGACTAAATTTTTTTTCTTGACAATATGGTAGATAAGTAAATGTGTAATCTAAATAGATGTTAGTATTTAAATAAAACCATATGTGTTGAAAAAACTTAGTTGTAGATAGTTCCCACAGGGTGTAGAATAAATGGTGAATTGGGTTACTAAGGTCACCAGTTTGAAACTCTATGGGTGCGAGCCTTACAAAAAAACTTAGTTGTAGATAGGAAAAACTATGCATGAACAATCCTCCAAGGATGACAAACCTTGTAATTAATCACCCTCATAACACTTTGAAAACCAACATTAGTAGCTCTAATAGGAGGGTTCGAAAGTTTTTTCTTTCAACTAATGGGATTAAGCAAAAGCATGCACATAAAATTTCTTCATAGATATTTAATACGATTAAAAATTTAACATGACCTAAAAATAAATTGGAACCATGCTTGAATATAAGCCCTTTTTTGGTATATGTTTATGCACATGATTTATTCTTCACGTCCTTTTTGGACGGGTTCGGTCATTAAGAACTCCACAACTAGCTTGAGAGCATGAGGTAAGTATTTGGTACACTTAGTGCCTCAATTCTTAGCTTGTGTTGAAGCTAGAATGTAAATACCATAAGTAAAGTAGAACATGCAATAAAAACACATAATAACATTGTGGGTTACTTTCCCACTACATTAATGAGGGACCACTAAAGGCACCTTGATTCTAATGTGGGTTATGACAATCCACCAAGGGTGAGTCATAATTGACTGTAATGTCCACAAAATTGAACTTAACCATCACACACACACACACACACACACACACACACTTTTTTATTGAATTTAAAAGGATCACATTTATAGTGGCTATTGAGCCTAAAATCCTAGCCATTATCCTAATATCATACAATGGTGATACTACTTTCTTACAAATATGATGCGCACTACATTTGGGGTCCAAATTCGATATTAAGATTAACGTTCAACGGAAATATATGTTTTCAACATCGAAGTGGCATTGGGTGGGCGGATTTTTTTACGAAAATACATTGGAATATCACTTAAGTGATGTTAGGGGACGAATGTTGCTTAAGCTACACATAGACGTGGCACTCAAGTGATGCTCCTTAATGTTTCTTAAGCGACATTTGTGCTTTCATGTCACTTCATGGTTTAGATGAATCTACACTAACGTCGCTTAAGTGACATGTCGATTGTATTCAGTTTTTTTTTGTCAAATTCGCGACATTAAAAATGAATTAGACAAAATAAAAGAATATTTTTTTTGAAGAAATTTTAGAGGAGGAGAACTTTGGTTGGAGGTAAATTTTCTTATGGATTAATGAGATTACCCCTTGAATTAAAAATTTTGCTTGGATTAATGATATTTTTAGATCATACATTACCACATCATGGTTGTTTCTGTCTTAATTCTTACTATACCAACAACTGGTTTGATATTGTATTTTGTTGAGATAAAGAACAATGTCAAACAGCCATGTCCATTGGTTTGCTAGTAGATCTGAACGAAATGACGCTATGCAATTGGTTATTGATGAATTTGTTTTTAGTGAAAGAAGCAACCATGGTAAAACATCTGATCATAATCAATCCAATCTTTATCAAGATATAGCCAGTGATGGAAAATGTTATTGGCCTTGTATGCAATGAAATACATAAAGAGAAGAAGAGTTGTTAAGGAAAGAACCAAGAAAAATTTCTTAGAGCATGGGCATTTGGAAAGTGGAAAAGAATATCATCCCTTGGTAAGATATCAAAAACATGTTTTTGTCATTTTTCAATGTTACTATTTGTTTATTTCGTCACTAATTGGATATATTTTGTCAGAATTATTGCATAGACAATACCACCAATGCTTGGAAATCCATATGCTACCATTCATATTAAATCTGGTGAGGGTGATGACATTGAGGTTGATACAAGGAAAGAAAATGACCACAATATTACTGAAAATGAAGGAATAAATAGGTCTATCCATGATGACATTTGTTTCCACGGATGAGAATGCACATGTGTATGAGATCTACGAAAATATTCATGATGTACCTCTTATCGATCAGGCACACAAATACTTATACAAAGACTTAAAGACAAGTCTTCTCTTTGCTCTTTTGTTCCTGGTCAACTTGAAGGTAATGAATGAATGATAATTCAAACACAAGAATGATACAATTGTTAAGGTATGAAAGATTTATTTGCATGTAATCACAATTGTTTGTTATTTGTTCATAATTATACTATGCATGCCTTTAATCTTAATTTTCCATTACATATACATATACATATACATATACATATATAT